>CM076579.1:850511306-850750983 GCA_034641835.2 Pinus albicaulis
ATGCTTGATGCTCACATTCTATGATTACTCACATATTAAGTTGAACATGAAATGAAAGTGTAAATAAGTTTTAATAACAAGTTTTAAAAGTCCATGTATATGTTAAACTGATTCACCCCCCCCCCCTCTCAGTTTAACTAAGGGTTCAACATAGTAGTGATGATGAATTTGATGATTGATCATGTGTAGACTTGTAGCCTTGTAATAGGCCAATGTCCTCATAGCTTGTAGCATTGTTTTGGGACTTTATAGGCCATTTAGAGCCTCATTGCTTATGTATTTTATCGATGATCTATATTGCACTCGGTGCCATTTTGATATATTCACCTTTACATGGCATATAGATGAGCAAACTTTCCATATTTTGTCTCTATTGGCTTGGAATCATGGTTTTAAATCTTAAAAATTGTTTTTTTCATTAAAAATGAATTATTTTATGTATTTTTTAAAAAACTGGTTCATTGAGATATGACCAGTCCCCGTTTGAAACCTGGTTTATTAGGTGGACTAGTCGAGTAATCGGTTTCAGTTTTTAAAACTACGCCTACAGTTGACTTGTGAGCATGTCTTACATGTCGGGTTGTTTATGGAGGAACAGTTGGAGGCTCACGTTGATCCCATGACGGAGGAGGACGAGCCTTCATCTTTTGGGCTAGCCACCGATTTAGAGCAAGCAAATGTACAAATTGTCAACAGGGTTGCAGTACTTCTAGACAATGGCTCTCTTTGGGCTCATGTATATGGGGCTTGCAACATTGCTAGGCTACATTTGCACAATGGAGAGAGAGATGTAGAGTCACCTAGACATATTTTATGTGTCGACCAGGATGGTGAGATGAGGCGACATGAGTTTCGCAGGGTGCAACACTCGCAAGATGGAGGGCTTGTTCTGTGTGAGGGAGTTCATGCATTCGATCCCTCTTTGGGTTGGATGGCGAGATATTCTGAGTTGGTACCCAGTGGAGTGGGCTAGACTCATGGAGACGATCATAGTTTGGAGTAAAGCTCAGTGGGATCTCTCATACACCGAGGGTACTGGAGGCCCAGGTTGGAAATGGGAGCCAGGTGGGGCTTCCTAAACAATATCTGACATGCGAGATGGCTATGGCATTGATAAGGTAGTCGAATTAGTGACTGAGCACATGAATTCCTTAGGGGAGTTCCATTCGACACTAGTGGCAAGGAGGTTTGTGAGAAGAATCCATGGGTTATTTTGGCATGTTGGTTGCGCGTGGGGTCGTAGGATGATTAACATTCTCTGCCAGGAGCTGGTTGGAGGAGGTGGCATGGGTAGGTTGTCGAACTGGGAATTGTATGGAGACAATGTTCTCCCACTAAGGTATTGGGCGCAAGACTCGTCGAGGATCGACACAACAAAGATTTCACCTATAGCAGATGTGGAGTTAGGCCACTTAGGTCTACTAGGACAGACAAGGAGATAATCCTTACTTTTCCCATTATGGAGCAAATGGTGCCCCGATCTACGTATTTCCATATTAGTATGATGAGTAGAGCAACCCCCTTTGTTTTCCTGCTCTTGAGGCTTATTAGTATATTAACGGTTTTTTATCTACCCACCCTGGGCAACCTTCTAATCAACAAGGGAAACCCTTTCAGGGACAACCTTTTTTTCAGCAAGGATATGCTTCTGGCCCACATGGACAACCCTTTCAGGGACAACCTTCGGCCCAGCCAGGGTATGCATACGACCCGCAAGGACAACCCTTACAGGGACAACCTTCGGTCCAGCAGGGATTATTGTACGGCTCGCAAGGGCAGGCTTACAATCCTCAAGGTCAACCTCTGCAGCCTCACCCTCTGGTCCAACCAGGGCAACCTCAAGGACCGGCAGGGAAACCGGGGTATCAACTTGGACCATCATACGGTCCTGGGGGGCAAACCCATCCTTCTCAACCTTTGGTGCAACCTCAGCAACCTCATTTTCCAATTGGTCAAAATGTTGCACAGCCAGGGCCATCTTATGGTCTTGTCACAGGTCAACCTGGTTATCAGGCACAACCTATCCCACTCCCGCCATCAGGCCAACCTACTCAGCCAGGGAAACCTGGTGTCCTTTATCAGTCAGGCCAAACTATTCAACCAGGGCAACCTGCGCAGTCAAGTCAACCTATTCAACCAGGAAAACCTGCACAGCCTGTTAACCTTTCTCAGCATCGATCTATTCTATGCCACAGTCAAATCCACCTGTGCACCCGACTTATCCGACTCAGCAAGGCCCCACTTACTAGCAGCTCGTTCGACCCCAAGGCGGCATCCCGTTCGACCCCAAGGCGGCTATTACCTTCAAGGTCAGTGTCGACCGGTTTACAACCCACCCCAAGGTTCTGGTTATTACCTTCAATAGCTAGGCTATACTTATACTCCGCAGCAAAATGCATACACTGCTCAATCGGGGCCCACGTATAATTAGAATCAGTACCCTGGTTATCAACCCCCGTATCCTGGTTTTCAGCAGCCATATCAACCCAATTATCTGGCTTATACCCCGTATGGTCAGAATCCTCCAGGACAGAACCAATGGGGGCAGAGTTATGCTCAACCAGGATGGAGTACAGGTACAGGTCCTTATCGGGGACCTAGCATGCCTTTTAACCCTCAATTTCCTTTTCTTGCCACATTGGAATTACCGGACGTGTCCAAATTGACCAATGATCCGATTCTTCATAATCCATATTGGCCTCCGGTTCCGACGAAGGTGCATGGTGATTGTCCTAAGTTTGAGGGTAAATTTGGAGAAGACCCCCAAGCGCATGTCATGACATACCATTTGTGTTGTTCTTCGAACTCTTGGATAGATGACTCGATTCGTTTACATCTTTTCCAGCGCACTCTCACCGGCGCTACTGCTAAATGGTACATAGAACTACCCCGTGGTATTTTTCAAGATTTTAATACTCTAGCTATGGAATTCCTTATGCATTTCCAGTTACCAGTTCGTTATGAAGCCGAGACGCATCTCCCAACATCTTTGAAACAGGACAAAGCCACTCATATTTCAGATCATATTCACAAATGGAGACGTCGTCGTCGTCTGATCAGGTTTGACATTTCTGATCAGCTTCTAAATCACTGGTTCACTACCTCCTTTGTAAATAAGATTGCACAAGACATTGCTATGGGGGCATGTGTAATCGAGGAACAAGCCATTGATCGTGCCCAGTACCTCGATTTAGTGTACTCTCAGTCCGGCACGTTATATGACATCTTGACTAATGCCCCGCGTCCAGGGATCTCTAAAGCACCAGCTACCCCATCGGTTGATGGTGTTATTGGTTCTGTCTCTTAGACATCTCGTAAGTCTTCTAATGGGAAGTAGAAATCGAATTCTTCTAACAATTCTGCTCCTCTGGCTACTCCAGATTTTGGTAAGACCGTGGAGGTCAATGCCTTCTAGGCCAATCCTGCAGACAAGACTTCCAAAGGGAAGAAGAAGGAAAAAGGCAAAGCCAAATCTGATGCCCCAAAACCAGAATCGTCCAAACCATGTGCTGACGATGGTTCACAACGAAAACCGAAGTACCCTTGCCTGATCTGTGATGAAGAACACTACACCAAAGATTGTCCTAGATGATCCGAGGTTAGTCAACTTCTTAAGGGCTCTAAGGGAACTTTGGCAGTTCTTAAGGAATCTTTTCCATCTCAGCAGACCCAGATGGTCAAGTAGCCTTCGCCATCTGCACCGTTTGGGTCTCAGGTTTTCATGATGAATGGTGCTGCACCTGTTTCTATTGCTACTCGGTGAAAGGATTATGCTGGATCACGCCAGGCAGCTGGGAAGGAAGTCGTTGATGGCCCTCCTCCCCCACCTGCCTCTGGTCCTCTTGAGATTGAGAAGCCCAGTGCTGAACCCATTATACGACCACATTCCAAAGGTGTTCTCCGAAAGTCTTCCTATAATCCGAACGCCCGTGCTGCTCAGCATTACAACATTGTTGAGGATTTGGCACAACCGCCTTCCACAATGTCTACATTGGAAGTACTTCAGAGTTGTCTGTCTCAATGGAAATCTTTGTTATCTACAATCGGCGGAATTGACCCTCCCAATTCTAGCATTCTCACCTTTGATCTAGAGAATTTCGTCCCTAGACTTCCACACCAGATTTCCCTTGTTATACAAGTCGGCATTAACAGCCTCAATATTCACAGAGCCGTTGTGGACGAAGGTGCCTCTACCTGCGTTATGTCATCTGCTTGTTGGAAGGCCATTGGCTCTCCAGCCCTTACTTCATCTCCCAATGCCCTTGAGGCATTCGATGGAAGGGAATCAAAACCCTTGGGTGTTCTCGCGAGTCTACTGATCACATTACAAGGTAATACAGTCAACGTCGAAATGGAATTTGTTGATGCCAAACTCAACTACAATCTTCTACTCGGTCGCAGTTGGACCCATGCCATGTTGTGCGTTCCGTCCACCCTCTTTCGACTTTTGAAGTTTCCACATGAGGGAAAGATTATTACTGTCGATCAGTTGTCTTTCTTTACCTCGTCCTCCGAGAACAACGTGCCATACATGGATCAAATTCCTAATCCCCCCGATAGTATAGGACCTGGTCTTTTCAAGGACCCCGTTCTCATCGGTATTTTTCCCATTCCACCATCGAACACCGTTCAAGTCAATATGATCTCCAGGTCAGAAGACCCGTGGATCGTCCCTTCTCTTAAACAGGTTGCCTCTTTTGGAGAATCGATGCCTCTGACCCCGGTTGAAATCAATTATTGTGAGATCATTGCCACATCGGATCCTCCTCCTGCTGATAATGATCCTTTGAGCATGGCTCTTGATGTTTATTCTCAATCCCCTTGGCTCGGCGATGCAGATTCACCCGATCCTTTGAGAGAAGTTTTTCCATCTCACGAAGCTATCGTAGATACTATGTCTCTCAAATATCTTCCACGGAGCGATGGGCATCATCGTTCCTCATTCATGCCTGGCCTGGGGGTAATGTCTACTTGTCTCGAGCATTTTGTATCTCGTTCTCCCCCTCCTGAACCTGCTCCTTTGAGCTCGTCGGAGCATAGTTCCTGTTCTTGTGTCAAGCTCCCTAAACAATGAAACAAGCTGGTTTGAGGACAGTTCTTTTAAGTGTGTCAACCTCATTAAAACAATGAAACACGATCCCATTCAATTCAAGTTTTGTTAGATTTTGGAAAATTCATGTTGAATCTTTTACTCTTGTGTATTGAACCTTCACTCCATTTTTCATATGGACTGAAGCTTGGGGGGCATGTACACCCTGAATTGAGTCATCATGCTGGGGGGCATGCCTGTTTTTTCAAGCATAGTTTGCGTTTGTGCTTTTAAGCTTGTGTCAAAATAAAATATGTTGGTTTGATGCATTGTGTGAACTTTTAACTTTTCCATTGGGTCGTTATTTATGCAAAGTATTTAGCTGATACATTAGATGACATTGTATTAGACATTTGCATAACATATAAAAACATCATCATATGTAAGCGAGATCCATGTAGAAATAGATGTATATATATATATGTCGAATTTTTGCAACGTGTGCACCATATAAAACCAAAAATATACATGTTTGTTTTAGTTACATCCGGAGACAATATGTCTCTCAAAAAATATGCAAATAAAAAGCCTAGGTGACTAATCAGCATGGTGCTCATGGTAGCACGTCACTGGCCGCACCAACCACCTCAGTAAGCGGTGGAGCCGATTCGACACCCCCATGGTGTGCCTCTGATAAGCTAAAGGAAAATCGGCTAAGCGAGTGTAATCCGGAACTCCACGAGCGATCTCCTCTAGGTTCTGTACAAGCTTGTCCCCCTTGCCCCCCTCACCTCTAGGGTCATAGGCAAGAGGGGTCCTCCTCGCTACTGGTGACATCCGGGCGGGCCTCTCTAGGCCAACATCTGCGTACATATAGGATCAACTGATATAACATGCATGTATACCAAAAAATCATAAAACTCATAAAATTAAAAGAGTCTTACCAAGCTCCTCGTCCCAGTCCTCTCCTTCTGGGAGTGGAAGGTCTGGGTCTCCGGTGAAATCAGTGCCCGCATAGGGCCATTCCTTTACGACAATCAGCTGTCGTCGGAGCCATCTGAAGAACTTGGGATGCCATGACATCTGCTAGCCGCCCCCTGCCCTAGGCATCAATGCTGCCCATCGAGCCATCCGTGGCTCTCTCAACGGTGGATTCGGGACTATGGCCCCCTAGCACTGGAAGATAGGTAGCCATTCCAGAAACCAAAATTGACCCATATCCAAACTATTTTAGTTTGGTCTTCTTGCATTTGGTCAGTTGCCGTTTGATGTTCATAGTCACGGCTATGGCCTAGTCAAACACTGTTGGGTTCATACATTCTGATGCAAGGAGGAGCTGTGTCTTGGTAGCCTCGTGCGGTGCCTACGACCCTGCAGCTCGCGTAATAGTACGTAGCACTACTCTGAGTGCTAGATCAGGAATGGTTTAAATGTCTACCTTTCTGCTACCTGACCCTTTGCGTGCCCCTGCGCACACCCTGTCCATGACCATTGTCATGTTTTCACTAGAAGGCCTGGTGCTAATCAAGATAGGAACCGAACCCCTGCGTGACAGTCCAGTGATGAAGTACATGTCTGACACTTCGAGCTCGAGTACTTGATCTCGAAGTTTAAACTTCTCCTCATCCTCATCCCAGATGCTAATAAGATATTGCAGCAGTTCGGGCTGAGCCCATAGACATGGCATTAGGAAGAATTTTTTCAAACCGCAATTTCGGAGAGCATTCATGCATTGCTCATTTCCCATTGCCAATTCATCTCCCTCATTGTGCTCTCTTTCCTTCCATTCAATTACCATTTTTGCCGTGTACCTGCATCAATTTGGCCATAGACACATTGTAAGATCCCTTGGGTACTTAAAACAACAATTAAATGGCTCTATTTTTGTTAAAATTAAGCAGAATTTGCGTTGCGCCATTGGTGCAGCTGTCTGGCTAACAGTCGCGCCAACTGGCGTGGCCTCTGTGTAAAACAGAGAAGATTGGCACGGGTCCGTGCCTAGTACCCGTGCCAACCGCGGAGGCCCTAATTTTGCAATTCCTCCCCTCAGGGATGCCAAGTGACAATTAAAAGCTATGAAATATGACTTAAAAGATAGCTAATGGAAGTGGCTCTTACCTGAAGAAGACGGGATTCGGATTCGTTCACTGGATTGCTCATAATCGGCACCTCAAGATTGCAAAGGAAATGGCTCACTATCGCTATGCAAAGAGGTAAAAAGGTGAAAAGTAAATAAGTTTTTACTATTGGTAATATTTATAACTTTTCAAAATCAAAATTAGGTTTTAAGACTTGTTTTTCCAATATTTTATCATATTTATGTCGAAAAATGGGTTTTACACTTGCTTTTTGTGCAGCAACAGGTTTTCATGCGATTAGGGAAAAGACACAAGTTGTATTTTATACTTTTCCGGACTCGGTAAAAACACGAAAAATGTCACTACTGGAGTCACCTTTCAGCTCTTTTCTGACTCTCTAAAATTGAAAAGATCGCCGAGTTGCTTCTCATTTTGAGCTCGTTAAATTGGCTGCGAAACGACATCTACCTAGTATATGTTTACCCCCTTTTCGGGCTGGGATAGATTATTTACGAAAAAGGAATACCCTAGCCTATCCTGACTAGGAGGTTCTCTCAGACAAAGTTTTCTACCTTTTCGGATCTGTGGGACTATCTACGAAAAGGGACTGCTGGAGTTTTCTTTTCCGATGTCTTTTCAAACTCTCTAAACATGAAAAGACGTCGAGTTCTTCCTTTGTCAGACTCGTTAAAAACTGATGACATCAGACTCCGTTATAATGACATTACTTAAGTTCTTCCTAGGGCTCGTTAAATGTACTAGGATGGATTTGTCCGAAGGACAAACTTGTATCGCAAGCACATGCTATCCCCTTCAAGCTTGTTTTAAAAAATAATTGGGGTACTCGCCAGAAATGTGGGGGAAAATGGAACCAGTATTATAGTTGTGTCGGTAGTATGTCGCTCTTGAACATGGCACTTGTCTGCATTCGTGTCGGGTTGGGGACATCTCATCTCGTTATCTACTTGCCTTCATGGGTTTGGGTAATCTCTTTTGATCGATCATTTTCTCTTTGCCACGTCACCATGACCTCAGATCCCTTGATGTCAAAAACTGCCAAATCCAATGTCGTGCCGCCGTTATGTTCAAGAGAAGTTGGCCTCTGCAGTTTTCAACCTACCTCTGATTCTCTGTTGGTCTTGATTCAAAAACATCATGTTCCTCTGTCTCGTGTTGATGATGTGGGAACCATTATGGCCCACCTTCAATTGAGGTCGCTTCCTGTCGACTTCATCTCATTATCCAGGAAGTTGATCTTGAGACTCCCTTCAAGTGCCTTAGAGCCTACATGCCTCAATGGCAGGTTATTCGCGTTCGACGCAAGGTTTTCATTATTGGCCTTCGATCGGATGATTCCGCGGGTGTTCGACACTAGCTCACTATTCACATTCTGTGGATTATACCTATAGTACCTTGAGTGCCATCGTCATTATTGGTGGTTCCTCTCGCGTCTGTTAACGACTTTCATTATTGGCTATTAATCAAACGATGTTCTTGCATGTTCGAATTCAGCTCACATATTCGCATGCTCGAACTTGTACTCTGTTTAGGTCAAGATGGAGTGCAAGACCCTGAATTTTGTCTGCTAAACATCCAGGCTGCGGGTTCTTTATGGATTATTATGATTTATTACATGACTCATTCGATTGGATGGCTGCAACCATACCTGAGTCTACTTGTTGGTCCTTATTTATTGGATGGCTGCGTCCATACCTTTGATCCCAGTTTTTGCACACTCTATTATGGATGGCTGCGCCCATACCACATATCATGTATCAGAGATATCAATTGTATTTGTATTCACAGGTTTTTCGACAGCAGTGTTTTCATTTGGGCACGTTCTCATAAAGAATTTCACCCCTCCCTCTCTCTCGGACTTCATGCTTTAGGGAGCATCTGTTACACAACATTTTGTCATCGTCCCTGCAATCCCTCATCCCGTACATTGGAGGACTATTCCCGTGACCTGTGAACAGTAAAATGTCCTAAAAACACCTTGATGGCATCCTTCTACATAAGGACAAGAATTCTCCCAGAGAACATTTCCTCTGAAAAACCCTAAAAACCCATGTTTTGGCACTAGAGCGGGTAGCCAGTTCATCCCTCGCGCCAATGGGGAAAATATACACTAGTGGGTGCGCTAGCTAGTGCTCTGTCCCTATCTTGTGCCCACGCCAAGCCTATTTGGGAATGTTTTTTAAAAATAAATGGCGGAAGTTTGGTTCTAACAACTTCATAATGAATCATCAGAAAGAAGTTGGGTAGTTTTGCTCCGGATCTCCTTGTTTAGGAAGTGGTTTTCCACCTACCATGGAACATTCCTAAGAGATAGGACCCTATCCCATGATTATAGGGATCCCAACCTCCCTTCCTCCCTCTATAAAAGCCTGCCCTCTCCACTTGCTAGCTAGCTGAACTTATGGGAAGAAAACTATAGCTAGGCGACTATTGAGAGAAGAGCCGAGGAGAACCCTGTAAGAGAGAGAGCTTTGTCCAGATTCCCGACAGGCTTTGTTAAGACACGCTCCACTGCAAGCCCTGTCGACGGAAGATCATAGTGTCAGAGCATTTGGTTGTAATCTCCCTTTTTGTCATCTATAATATAAGCAACTCTGATTTTGGTTCCATTCGTGTGTCTACTCTTTTATGTAATGCAATGAATTGTATCTTCTCTGACTGATATATAGTTACATGCTTTAAGTATTACATTGTATGTCATCGTTTCTCTGGATGTGTATAGGTGTCCGGACGTGGCGAATGGAAGGATTGTGATCTGTCAAGCTAGGGACGAGGAGCACCGCTTCTTCCTCTACAACAGCAATGTGGGATTTTAGGTAGGCTACTTATCGCTATCTTTGTCTTTCTTGTAACTAGGAACCAACGTCATTGCGTGATTCGATTGTTGCTAGACCCACTCTAGGGCTAGTGGGATCGCCTCTATCCGCAGAGGGGATTTACCTCTCCAACACTAAGCTGCCAATTTTTAACTAGGGAGGAGTTTCTTTTTGCAATAAAGATCTCTGCTTTCTATGCTCATATTTGTTCATCTCTGCTTTAAATCATCTAGAACAATGATGTCTCATTCTATTGAAGAAGAATCATCATAGGGGAGATTCATCCATCACCCTATATTCACTTGGGGGAATGCCACTTGCTAACATATGACAAGGATATCACACAACCAAGTCTCATCTCTACTTGGAGGGATCCACTTGTCAGCACATGAGAAGGATCTCACACATCAAAGGCTCATCTATGCTTGGGGGGATCCACTTATCAACACATGACAAGGATCACGCACATCCAAGGCTCGTCTCTACTTGGGAGGATCCACTTGTCAACACATGACAAAGATCTCATACATCCAAGTCTCACTAAATTTCAAGTGTTCGAACACCTGCATCCTTGATAAGTCACTTAGGCAAGTCTCAATACACCTATTGGCGAGATAGGTGGCTATTCCAATGTCCCAGACTGTGGGTCGAATGCATACTGAGGCCTACTCTTGTGGCACACACTACACAAGAAGTTCCTCATCGTCAGGAGCTTTCCAACATCATTCCATAATCCTCTGAGATCTTGCATGGGCGGGGGAGGGGAGGGGGGGGAGAAAACTCAGTGTTATAGATGTTGAGGCCCCGAAAATCGGTGCAGCAACATCGGGGAAAACCATCCAGTCGGGGACTTAAAAACCGTCCCTTTTCCGTTTGGAATCGTGACTCCGACTGGATTTGTGGGACCAGTTTCCCAATTTAATACAGTTGGAGTGAATGGATGATTTTATCTCTAAGTGGAATTTGATAGATGCGAAAATAATCAAGCTTGCAATAAACATTGCATGTGATTATTACCGAAATATTTTTACAAATTTTATGATGGATCACAGAAGTATAGATTCTATAAATAGTAAATCTATCTATTTATATTTATATATCTAGATCTATCTCTATCTATCCAGGGATGAAACCTTTTCTTTGTGCGATCTACAAAATAATCTTTCAGTGGATGTAAATAAATATCATACATTCACTTAGAGATATGAAAAAAATTTAAGATAATTGATTTAATAAGAAGTTAATTAAATCAATTTAATGAAGCTTATTTCACAACTATTACAAAATGCATGTATTGCATATATACATAAATGATAACAACATAACACGTTCAAAAGTGAATTGATGTCAAACTATGTTCAAACAAATATATAAGACAACACATCATAATATCAATGAACTATTTCTCATTTTAAACTCAAATTAAACATATAAGATAAAAGTACCATATATATATTTACTCATCTCATTTGAGAAATAAATCTCGGTCCAACCTTTTCTATTCAGAAAACTTTAAGAGTACAAAAGTGAAACATCAGTAAAGTCTTCTTTTAAAAATTTCAGGACCCCTTCTTAAAAGACATGAAGGGGTTTAAATATAAAACTAATAAGTCTTAAAATATTCATTACAATAAAAATTGAAGAGGTTTCAAACAACTCTCCTTAAAGTAAGTAAAATTAAAACATAAATAGAAATTAAAGGGGTGATTTGGTGTAGGACTGTCCTGTTGTCCCTTCTTCCATTTCCTCCTTGAGTTGAAGAATATTGAGCATAGGCTTAACCTCAGGAGTTTGGCCTGGCGTTATGCGTAGGTGTCTAGTAAAAATAACATCAGATAATGGATGTAGCATGTATGAAGACGTATCTGTAAGACAATTATGCATGGGCCATTGGCTGTGAGGCTTCACTAGATATCTCCAGTATCTTTCCCAATCTAGCTTTTCAATCTTCATAATATTCTCGTCTTTTACTTTTGACACTTCCTGCCAATGTCTTATCAAATCTTTTACCAAATGTAATGCACCAGGAGGACATCTATCTATGATATTTGTTACGATCAAGTTCTGGCTGATAGTTTCCACAATGTTTATGGCAATGTCTTTGGCTCTAGTTATTTCCCTTTATGCATTCTTTAATTGTATATCCCAATCTGTGAGCAATATATCTTTCTTTGATTCTTCAATTCTGGGCAGGTTGGCCTTTCGACCATCAAAAGAATCCTGCCAAGTAACAAAATGGGATACCTTCTCATAAATGTCATCGAAACTAATCCTCATATCAGCAATGTGATTCACAAGTGAATCGCTTTTCTCACATAATTCAAGGATGCTTTTTAATTTATAACGAAAGATAACCTGTTTTTGTGCCAATAGGGTGTTTAATTCTAAAGCTTCTTTCCTAAGCTCATCAATCTTTGGAATATCTTTCATTTGCTCAATGGAGAGATGTAATTGATTAATTTGAGTATCTTTAGAGTTAATTTCACTTTTATGCTGAATTTTTAGTTGGTGTAGGCTCTATTGAAGCTGTGCGATTTGTACCTGTAGTTGGTGACTAACACTCTGTTTTTCTGCTTGTAATTATGTTTCAAGTTGAAGGATTTTTTCATATTTTTGTTTCATCAATTGATGAATCTCTGATAACTTGTTAATAGTTTCATATGCATAAGCTCCTGCAAACTGTTATAACTGAGTTATATCCCATGAAGGATCTGAATCATTGTCTTTCCAAATAATCTCCATTAACACATCTTCTTGAGTGAGAGCCTGGGAATGTTGTGTTCTTCTCCTTTTCTTCTGCCTGCTAACAACTGCCTTGTGTCTAGGGCTATAAAAAATGTCCAAGGGAGGAATTTTTTGAATATTTAGAACAATTTCAAAGGTTGGGAAGGTCGGGATGTATTCCATTCTCTTTGTACTTACTACTATGTCAGAGGGCCCAGTAGTAAACGAGTCCTGACTTGTAGAAGGAGGATTTTGTACAGTCTGTTGTTGGTAAATAATCATGGTTTTTTGTTCTTCTTGGAGTTTGAGGTCAAACTCTTTCCAAACATCTTTGAGATTGTTGGGAAAATCCAAATCTATTGTTTGAATTTCAACTGATTTCTCCTAATCTGTTGTATTAAGGACTCCAGTTTCCTTAATAGCTGATTCACTTTCTTTCTGAGTCATGGTTTAAGAGACATCCAAAATCTTGAGTGGAATTGTTTCTAGTCCCTTATTTCTGTATTTCTGAAACTTTAGTAGTTGTGGTGGGTGAAGGCGTAAATTTTCCAACTTTTTAACTGCAACATAGTTTTCGAAACACTCAAATAAGTCATCAAAATCATCATCTTCATGCACAAAGGGTTTTATTTTCACTTGAGTAGTGAAATTATTGGCCACTTTTAGGGGATCATATTTCCTATTTGGAATTGTAAATAATTTCAAACATTCAATTGGGCCAATTTCCACTATAACATGCTTGTATTTGTCTAGTCCATACACATCGCAATTAATTGGAAAGGAAGGCCATAATGCCTTCCTGGCTTCTTTCAAAAATCTGGTCAGACCATTTCCAACAGTTTGGTATGTGATTTCTCTTGTGATAAGTTTATCAGGAACATACAATATAGTGTTGGATTGCAGAAAATTTTACAATACTCCCCCCAACTTTTAAAGAAACGTTATCAACATAGTGGGTGAGATTTACTGAACCACCAATGGTCTCAGAAATAAGAATATTCTGCAGAGGTTTCCATAATCCTTTGAATAAAGAAGGGCGAGCCAAATTATTGGAGCCTCCTGTATCAATGAAGGCATCTACATTGATCCATTCACCTTTTACTTGAACTTCAACGTGAATGTACAGTAGATTGTTATCTTAACAATATTTTTGAGAAAAGAAATTTCTTCAGTATTAACAGATGCTGGATAAGGCAAAGATGATGACTGAGAGACGGTCTTTGGATAAGGGCAAAAAGAATTCAAAGTGGGTTGTGGAGGCAAGGAATTTAAAACGGATTGTGAATTCTTAGTACCTATATCTGTAGGAGTAGATATAGAAGGAACAATAGAGACATTATGAGCTGAAAGGTATTCAGATGTCTCATCAGTGTATTCATCAGAGCTAAATTCATCACTGAAATGCAATTCAGTGTCGTTCTTTGGTTCTGAACAATCATAACATCTATTCATTTTTTGACATGTGTCGGGAACTGACTCGGTGTCTGACAGAGAAGCATCAGTCAAAATATATACATCTGATACTTCGTATTGAGAATCAACCATAGACCAATTGTCTACAAAATCATCTATTTCGATACAAGCTTTCAATTTGTTGGAAGAACTTTTAGGACATTTCCTGGCAAAATGACCTTCTTATTTACAGATAAAACATGCATTGTCTCTTTTTGGTTACCTACGCTTTTTCAAATATTTAAATTTTTGGAAAGGCCTTCTGGGGTTTGCTACTCTCTTAGGCTTGAATTTTCCATACCGTTTATATTTTCTCTTTTTAAACAGAGTCCATGGTAATACAAAACGACAAACATCAAGACCAGGAGAAAAGTCTTGGGCTTTCTTCTGCCAACAGAGATATTTAACTTTTTCTTGGCATCGAAATAATAGATCTACCCAATAAGTCTGTTCAATCTTTTTCCCTTGAACCTCTAGATCTTTCATGATCAAATCACCTAAATTACCAGGCAATTTTGACAAGAATGAAATCTTCTGAGTACAATCATTGGTAAGATTAGCTTTATAGATCTTGGCCATATAATCATTTCCAAACTGATCTAAAAACTTTAAATCTTTCAATTCCATTCGTTCCAGATATGTTATAATCTGTTTCTTTTCATCTACTGGTTCTGGGACAAATTGAGTTTTGAGTAGCAATTCTAAAGTAGCTAGTCCTGCAGCAGCTACATTCATTCTTTCTTCTTCTGATGGCCCCATCCAACAGTCATATACAATTCCAGCCATTCTTTTTTCAACTAAGGCAAAAATAGAAATATTATCTAATCTAGAGACAACTTGCATTTGATACAGGGCACCAATCCAAACTCTTATGGATTCGACGGGATTTGTAGATTTGTCTAAATCTAAAACATATCCACTAGAGTTGGTTGCAACCAAATATTCTTCTACTCTTGGGTATTTTGGGATTTCACGGAAAACATTGGCCTTTTGGAGAGATGGCAAAATGAAGGATGGAAACTTAGAAGCAGCATTTTCCAAAGTGGCAATTTCACTTTTGGGTTTTTGATAATATAATGGATTTGCTGGTTCTAGTTTGTTTTCAGATGCTTGGGCACTAGATTCAGCTTCACTTCCTTCCTGCTTTTCATCAATATCCCAATAGTTAGGAGTATCCATTGAAATAGAAAATTTGGGAGCTTTTGATTCTCTCCGTTTCTTTTCTTTTTTCTTTTTCTCTTTGGCTTCTCTTCTTTGTTTTTCTTCTTGCTGTCTGTCATAGAGAAGCTTAAGATTAGCTAAAATTAACTCAGTCTTTCTTCAAAGCCTTAGACATTTTCAGAGAACTTTTCTTACTCAAACTGGGCCGATAAATAAGTAAGAAAGAATAAGTGAGAAGAAGGAACCTTTTAGTTTTACAATATGCACAAATACCATAGTAAATAGAAACATTTCAATTGGATGAGACTTTGCATGCTGATGGGATATGAAGTAAATGCTCGTTGTAGGAAAATGATTATAGCGGTATGGGCGAGAAAACTGCCAATTTATGACATTGATAAATGATATGGGTTTTCGTGCCATTATAATCATTTCTCAATTAAAACTAGATATATCGCATTACATCGTGACTTGTGTGTAATCTCTTCATTAAATACTGATGAGCTTGGCTTTTCTGCCGATTGCGACATCGCAATCGAAATATCGACAAAGTTGATAGTATGCAAAATGTGTTTGTTTGACAAGCATGGGATATGTGATCTGCGACGTGCGATGTGATATCCTTTATCGCATCGGCGATTATGAGAGTAGTAACAAGATAGAACGATTAAGCTTTTTCAATAATGTGAGGCGATATACTTTATCGCATCGGCAAGTATGAGCAGGAGAAAACAAGACTATCGGGGAAACATTGCGATTTGTGAAATGAGATAGGTTGAGGTGGCAGAAGTCGGTCCCATGGGTATTTTTTATCAGATTTACTTATAAATATGGCTTTTTACTCATATAAAAGCATTTCGGTTATATTCATTGGATCACAAGATGTTTCGAATCATTATTTTCGAAGTATATACGTTTTGCAAATGATTTTGTGATTTGTGAAATGCGATTTATCTCCTCTTAGGTATTTGGAAAGCCATTTTTAAAATTTTCATCCCCTTTTGACCCCTATTCCTAGCAAAAGAAATATTCTAAGGATTTTTTTCTTAAACCCTAAAAATTAAAAGGGTCCCCATTATTTTCTAAAGTAACTATGGCTTAAAATAATGGGGGTTGTTGGTTTACACAACAACTGCAAATTTTCAACTAGGGAGGAATTTCTTTTTGCAATAAAGATCTTTGCTTTCTATGCTCGTCTTTGTACATCTCTTCTTTATATCATTTGGAACAATGATGTCTCATTCTAATGAAGAATCATCATCATAGGGGAGATTCATCCATCACCCTATAGTCACTTGGGGGAATGCCACTTGCGAACATAGACAAGGATATCACACAACCAAGTCTCATCTCTACTTGGGGGGGGGTCCACTTGTCAACACATGAGAAGGATCTCACACATCTAAGGCTCATTTATGCTTAGGGGGATCCACTTATGAACACGTGAAAAGGATCTCGCACATCCGAGGCTCATCTCTACTTGGGGGGATCCACTTGTCAAAACATGACAAGGATCTCACACATCGAAGTTTCACTAAATTTCAAGTGGTGGAACAACTGCATCCTTGATAAGTCACATAGACAAGTCCCAATACATCTATTGGTCAGATAGGTGGCTCTTACCACGTCCCAGACTATGGGTCGGATGCATACTGAGGCCTACTATTGTGGCACACATTACAGAAGAGGTCCCTCATCCTCACGAGTTTTCCGACATCATTCCCTAATACTTTGAGCTCTTAAGAAGGGGGGGGGGAAGATAACTCAGTGTTATCGATCAATTGTGACCGCTTCCTGGAAGTGTCAGATCCATAAGTCTAAGTTTCTATCTAAAAACCAAGAACTTTCCTTTCAGTAAAGGCTTGGTAACAATTTCAACTATCTTATCATCAGTCACAATATGATGGAGCCTCACTGCTCCTCCCTACTCCATATCCCTAATATAGTATATTTGATCTATTGGATCTCAATGTGCTTGGAATTGTTATGGAACATAGGGTTTTCTGTGAGACGAATCCCACTCTTATTGTCACAATATATAATTGTTGTTTGTGGAACTTACTCTAATATATCTCCAAAGGGATTCCTCAACCATACTTCCTCACAGTTATCCATGCTAGCAACAATGTACTCAACTTCAGTTGCACTCAGTGCAATATAATTTTTTTTCTGCTCATTCAAGAGATCATGATAGATCCCAAGCTAAAGCAACACCTAGAAGTGCTCTTTCTATCAGCAGAGTTACCATCCCAATCAACATCAATATATCCATGAAGGCTTACATTTTGAGTAGTATATCTCAATCTAGGATTGATGGTCCCATGCAGGTATACAAACACATGCTTTGTATAAATATAGTTTGAATGTGATGCCTTAATCAAATCATATATTGGCTCAGAGTATTAACCACAAAACATATGTTCGGTCTACTCTTCACTTAGAACATCAGTGCTGCAATTAGTTGACGGTACTCAGAAGGATTTTCCAAATCAAAACCTACAACTTCACCACATAGCTTCTTGAAATTCATTTCCATTGGAGAATTCATGGACTTGCATTATGTCATACCAAATAATTCCAGTAGCTTGACAACATGATTTCCTTGAGAAAGAAAAATCTCATCAAGTTTCTTCCATACTTCAAGACCTAGAAAGCAGTCTATCAAATGATGATGTTTCATTTCAAATTCAGAAGCTAACTCCCACTTACACTAGAGGATAAGAGGTTCACCATATGTCATAAATAAATCATAAATATATAATACCAAAATCAAAAGGCATACATTGGACTGTCTTGAAGTAAAAATTTGGATCAAAATTACTTATAGTAAAACCAAGCCTCATTACAAAGCTACCAATGCAGGTATACCAAGCTCTTGGAGATTTTTTAAAACAATAGAGGGATTTCTTCAATCTGAACACATGAGTTTTTCAATCATGTACTTCAAAGCCTTGTGGTTGCTCCACAAATACTTATTCCTTGAGGAAGCCATGCAAAAAAGTAATCTTCTCATTCATTTGGTGAAGGGGTCATCCTTGGCTAGCACATAGAGCCATAATAGATTAGATGGTTGTATAATGGACAATGAGTGCAAAGATTTCATCATAGTCTATTCCCTCTTTCTGAGAGAACCCTCTGGCCACAAATATAGATTTATATTTTTCAATACTGTCATCAACACCATGTCTAATTTTATACAACCATTTATAAGACACAACAGATTTACCTTGTGGTCTTAGAACCACTTCCCATACATCATTATGAATGATGGAATCATATTCTTCAGCCATTTCATCTTTCCACACTTGATATTTCACTGCTTCTTCAAAATTGCATGGTTCAACCTTAATAATGTTGCTCATGGCCACCATGTATTCCTGGAACCGACATGGTTTCTTGCTTTCTATGAAGGTTCCTCGGGGAGAAACATGTCTAGAAACATCCTGTAAAGTGTCACGAAACCATAAACATCTTTTTATAGAACATGGAGAAGGATTCAAGAAGTCCATGGGATCCATGGGTTCATTAACAAGATCAGACTCATGGTTGGTATTTTCTTGTGCATCCAAGGAATCATCATGTCTTTCAACATTAGCAGGAGGAGGAGTGTCTATGGATTTTCAAACAGTTTCATCTTTATCAAATGTTATATCTCTATTAAACTCTATATTTCTATGTCTAGGTACATATATTCTATAGGCTTTAGAATTTTCATAATAACTAACAATCATACCTTTCTTACCTGAATCTTCCAGCTTGGTACTCTTTTCCTTTAGCACATGAAAGTAGATAGGGCATTCAAAGATCCTTAAGTGCCCATTCTGTTCTGGGTTATATCATACTGTGGTTTCTTTCTTGATTCCAACTTCTTTGCATAAGTCTTGAGCTCTTGTCCACCTCATGTCCACTCAAGTCATGGGATGGCTTGACACCTTCCTCAATCTCGATACAAAGGACTTTTTTCTCACATTCATCAAATTTACCTATTGATCCCATAACAAGAGAATAATAAATAATATCAAAGTAAATAAACATAATGAAACTATATCTGGTGATGAGGCATGTATTTCTTTATTTTCTAGATGTGAGAGTGACTTTTTCCTTATCCCTGCACCAGCTTCATCTTGGAGTTTACTCTTCCTGCACTATTCTTCACCTTGATGATCTTCAGGATCTATTTTTCTTGATCGCATCCTCATCAAGAAGTTAGTGAAATAATAATTCAAATACTCATGCACGAAGAATAATCAATGATCTATAAAGATAAATATAAACAAGAGCAATGACACAAAGAAACAACATAAGACTTGAAAATACTTATTTTTTAATGTTATCTCCCTCTTGAACCACCTCTATAATTTACCATTGTTCATCGGTCATATGTCATTGGTAGAAGAAATGTGTATTCCTGAACACCACTTGAAAAACTACATCATGATCCACTCTAATCTCATGCATTTCGGAAACCATATTTTTCACATGAGGTAATGCTTTAAGTGAAGATGAGTGAAATTTCGATGCCACAGTTTGTATTGATGATTACTTCTCATGAATCAATGCATTGATAGGTCTTCCATTAATATTATAAATATCATCAAATTTTGATCCCATAGTGAAGGCATGTAATAATAATTATACATATTGACTTCATTTTTTGCAATGATATTAGATATAATCAATTTTTTATCGTTGCAAAAGAGCTTAGTTTAGAATCATTCCATATTTTGAAAATTTCATGATCCTAACCTGCAACCACTATTGTTAGTAAACTCTAATATCAAAATTACCAAAACCCATAAGATTATGTCATTTCTCATATAATGTGAGAGAATCAAAATCAATATTTCTTCAAGATTCAATTTCTATCAGTGATTCTTTCATAACCTTCTACGTATTATACTTCTTTTCAAGACAACACTTTCTTGCACATGCATAAAAAGAAGTAAAACTATTCTTTACTTTTACATGCATCAACAAATACCAAAACCATAATTACCAAACACATGCAACACCTTAATTTTAAACCAGGTACATACAAAACTTCTTGATCCGGATAAAAAGAAACAGAAAGAGATCCCTTTATAGGATATGTAGTATACTTTTTAAATTTGTCTCCCTCTTAACCAAATTTGAGAGAACTTCTTTATAACCAGTAAAGTGCCTTGAAGCACCACTATCAACCAACTAGTTTTCACAAGAATCTGTAGGAGAGGAACTAGAAAGAGTAGAAACAAGAAAGTACTATGATTTTGGTTATGCTTTCAGTAGAAAATAGTACCAAAAAAAATATCTTATTTCAGCAACAAGTAAGGAGCAACAAATAATATTTCAATAGCAAGGAAGGAGCAACAAATAAGATTTCAGTAGTAAGAAATAAAGGGCAACAAGTGATATTTCAGCAGCAAATGTGAAGGGGTATTTCAGCAGAAAATGAGCAGCAAATGCGAAGGGGTATTTCAGCAGCAAATAGAAGGAACAAAAAGAGTATTTCAGCAGAAAGAGAGTTGCAAATGGAGCGGACAACAAGATATATTTAAGTAGAAAGAGAGTTGAAAGTGGAGTGGGCAACAAGATATATTCCAGTAGAAAGAGAGTTGCAAATGGAGCAGACAACACGAGATATTTTAGCAGAAAGAGAGTTGGAAATGGAGTTTGTCTTCTTGAGCTTGTCTTCACCAAAGCTCTGATAACATGTTGAAATTTTGATGTTCCACACTATTAAAATCACTTAGATCCAGAACTTCTTTATGTTGCCAAATAAGTTAAGTAATTGTAGATACAACATAAACCATGTAAACCATCTATTGTTGAGGTATCCATTGATGAGGTATCTGGGGTTGTGACCGAGTTTTCAAGTGATAGCAGCGCACCACAGGTTGATGAGGTGCCGAGAGACATTTCCATCGTTGATGAAGAGTCGATAGGTACAAAGGCATCCAAATCTATGACTGAGTTGTCAGACGACAATCACCTACAACTGACCGGTGAGGATTTTTTATATAATGGGTTGTCGGTGGAGGAGCAGTTAGAGGTTCATGTTGAGGCCGTGATGGAGGAGGATGTAGAACTGTCATTTGGGATAAACATTGACGAGGGGTAGCACGGAGAGCACACGTTGGGATTTAAACACATTTCACTTTATAGGCATGCTGACGGTGTCTACAACATTATTATCTTAACCTTATGCATTGGATTGAGAGAGGTGAAGTTGTCTAGATAGATCATAGGGGATTACTAGGTCAGCAGGGGCCAGCAGCTTGAGTTGAGTATGGTACAACGTCAACATGGAGGGTTTGTTACGTACAAAGGATAATGTACATTCGATCCCTCATTTGGGATTGGATGGCGATGGTACTGAGTTGGTAGTAGATGGAGTAGGTTAGGCGGTTGGGTACATCCATGGTCGCATTTCAGTAGAGGTCGTGGATTACTAGAGGAGTACGAGGGGAAGATCGTTGTTCAGATGCAGGTGGGATTCCCCATCACAACATGGGCTTGGTTAGTGATGGTATTACCAGTGCGATGGATCCGGGGATAGAGCACCCACACACTTTGAACTATCCATCAGTGCTAGTGTTGAGTTGTATTGATAGGGGGTAGGAAGACTCTGCGGGTTTTCTGGGGGTGTTGGGCGTGCATGGGATTGTACGATGATCAACATACTCTGGTAGGGGTTGGTCAGAGGAGGTTCCATCAACAAACCATCAAATATGGCATTGTATGGAGACAATGCTCTCTTATTGGAATATTGGACGCAGGAGCTACTGAGGCTAGGCATAGTAGTATCATTTCTGTTAGCATGTAGTGGATTCACTAGCAGAGTAGTGGATGCATGTATGCATGTGAGATGGTCGAGGATGCAAGTTGGTGATGTTAGTGTCAGTCAGTCCTGCCTGTCACCGATGATCAAATGTGCTCTTTCAAAGTTTTTGTTAGGGTGTCGGGTCAAATTTTTATGGTTTCAGTAGGTTTTCAGATAAAAATTTGGTCACTGGCTAGTGGTGTCTAGGTCTATTACTACTCCATTCAAAAAACATTTTGTGTTGGTCATTTCCATCTCTCAGTTGGATGAGTCATCATTTCAAATTCATCATTTTCATCTCAGTCATGCCACCATGGTCCTCATTCAGCTTAGTATCACCATTAGGTCATTAGGGTTTAAGTCATCAAAATGTTGAACCCTTAGTTAAACTGAGAGGGGGGGGGTGAATCAGTTTAATACATTCATGAACTTTTAAACTTTTCATTAAGATTATTTACAACTTAGTTTCATAATCAACTTTATATGTGAACAATATTTATATGTAAGTAGCAAGTATTAAGATCATGTGACAACAGACTTATTATAAGAGTAGTAAGTATTAAGCAGGTTGACTAGACCATATCAACACATAGACATCACACACAGAGACAACAGATATAAGTGGAAACCCATAATGAGAGAAAACCACATCTTATTATTGTTGTGATGCAAAGACAAGCTCTAACTCCCTCTCACCACTGATATTCTGTAGGCACCAATCCACAGGAGGCTCCAACCTCAATTCTGCAAGCTACAACTTGCAAGGAAGCTCCAACTCCCATCAATTTTCTACAAACACCAACCTACAAGAGGCTCCAACCTCAGTCAGCTACAACTGACATCTATCAAGCTACAACTTGATAGGGAAGCTCCAACTTCCTCATTCTATCAAAACAAAACATTTGCTGATTTACCTTGGATATCAGCTCTGTTCTGTACCTTCTTTTGTGCTATCCTCTAGTCTTCAAATCTGTCATATATCATCTCTGATTTTTCACAACATCTCTTTCTACTTCTCCTTCTTCTTATCTTCTTTGCCTCAATTCTTCATTCGCTATATTCTCTAACCTCACTATGCATATCAATGTGATATCCTTTATACAGTTTGCCTCATAACTGTTTGTATTCCACAGAGAATTCGAAGTGAATAGCCCTGACTCTTTTCCTTCTGCCTCCTCATTTATTTGTCCAGTTCATTCAGAAAAAACTACAGAAATTTGTACAAATTTCAGTTTTACAATGGAGTTTTGATTCCTACGGAGACTTTCCAGTGCATCACAAACAATATAAACCAATTAAAACATTTACATTTAGTTACAATATGGATTACAGATCAACAGATTCAGTTTTGGATCACCGTGTGTTTGTCTTTTCTGTGGCTGTCTCTGTCTTTTTCGTCTCTGCTTGCTCTACTGTTCACAGCAATTGCGTAACTCCTATATATATATATATATATATATATATATATATATAACTGCCCTTTTTATATAACACAAATGCCTCTCGATGATATAATCATAATAGACCCTTTTAATACATAAAATTCCCTTTCGGGCCCACTCGCCGAACTTGCTCTCTTCTCCGATGCGATGAATAACCTCTTGAATACTTCCGATTGCGATTAATCGCAATCGCAACTTCCAGTTGCATGTTTCGATACTCTGCTTTCACTCCGATGCGATGATTCACTGTTCACCGATGTAAATATGTATATATATTGTTTCATATATATATATTTTCCACTTTGTTTTCTTTAATCTTTCCACTTTGGTAAAAACTTCCGAGGTAACTATATTAATATTTTCGTATGGAGCCCATATTACATATACACTCGCCCGTTTTATCTTCAATTGCAATCGCAACTTATAATTCTTTACCCACTCACACCTCCGTTGCACCGATGCGATTGCTTCTCTTCGCGATTGTTTTATCAGGATCAATCGCAATCGCAAATTCAAATAATATGTGCTAATCGCTCCCTTTTTATTCCGATGCGATGGATTACTGTTCACTGATAAAAGAATATATATATATATATATATATATATATATATATCTTGTTTCGCATATATATATATATATATATATATATACTTACCACGTTAATATCTTTTTCCTCTTCAGCCTTGATTTTTGATTTCCGCCTATGCGATTGGCAAAGGTCCCACCATTGTAATTAAGCGACTCATATCCATCGTCCATCCTTCAGCAAATCCAACGGTTGTTCTTCAATCGCTCAATCACAATCGCACATTTCAATTTGTTCATCACTGTTTCTCCTCCAATGCGATGAATCACTTCGATGCCCTTTAAGCCGGAACTCAAACACATGAGAATCACCTTTTATAATGTATCGGGTCCACTTCTTTATCGCGATCACAATATTGCAATTGCGTCCTCCAACAAATTGGTGCGATGAACGGGTCCCACATATTCCAAGGTCTTCACCCTTAGTATAAAAAGGATATGAACCCTTTTAATAGGTTTACCACAGAACCTTTGAGTTAAATAAGTGGCGTCTGCCGCTATATATCAATCATACCATTCAAATAAAACTCGAATAATCATTTGAACATTACAATTTGGACCATTGTGATATTTTAACTTTCAATCCTCATGTGCAACATTTCCTTTATGAAGGCTTTACAAACCCCAGATTTCATTTGCGAAGGATTTCACTTTATATATAACTCTTAATGTATTCAGGCCCACATCCTCGTTCAACGCATATCAAACAATATATATATATATCTATGTTTGTTGTGTTAATTGATTGACCTTGCTTAAGAACCTAGTTCTTAATACAACAATACTCGACCGCAGCAACCATAATTCATCCACATAAAGGTTCATCCACGTGCATTTAACTATACTTATATTCCGAAGGTGCACCCTTTGCCTTGATTAACTAACCATTCCAAACATACATATACATGGGTTTCTTTTGATTGTATTCGATCTATATTAAGGCTCGACTTTAAATTAAGCCCAAAGTATAACTCTCCACTCACCACATATATTAACGTGTGTTGTAGCTTACCTTCAGACCATATATTAAACTAAATAAAAAACACCATGTAACTACACTCGGGCCCACAGAATTGTTCCATACCTTTATACATCGCACATCATATATTATAGCCTCTTGACTTATCTCCCGTGCAACTCATTGCACGATTGTCGTTTGATCTACCAGCCTCCAGATTGGACGACCCTCAACGATATCGCGTAATTTCCACGACAGGAGATTAGCGTTCCAAAAGAATGCAATATGAGCGGTTTTGGGCAGCTAATGTGGCAAGTTTATACTGGATTGCGTTTTTTAGAAATGGTTTCGTTCCGGACCAAAAGCGGTGCGATATGGGTTGTATTGGTTTCAGAAAACCATCGCCGATATTTGAACAGTGTTTCCATTTGCCTCTTTAACTTCGTTTTCATTCGATTCTTTTGTTATTCTTCGCTTGCTCCTTCTCATCTGTTCATCCTTGCTTTGTCACCACTGCGCTTACAAACACCAACAAACTTTTTACACAGGCAGTGCTTGTCAGTGTAGGATCATTTCTCTATATTCTCTGCAACCTGTCTCTGCTGCTCGACCCTCTCTATAGTGTACAGGCAGTGCCTGTCAGTGAATGACCATGTCTCTGTATTCTCTGCATATTCTACAGCTAGGGCTGCTTCAAATGGCCTTGCTTTGTAGCTGCTCGACCCTCTGCATCCTCTTCAGATCTCTGCTGCCTCTCTGCTACTTCTCTACCTCTTTTGCTATCTTTGCCTTTCTTCATGTCTAATGTTTTCCTTGTCAACATTTTCCATAGTCTTCTTTTGCTATCTCTTTACTTCTATGATGTCTCCTTTTCCATCTCCTTTGCCATCAATGACAACATTTCCAACAGTCTCCCCCTTTGGCATTGATGGAAATACACTTCCTCTGCTTGCCTTTTAGAAAGCCCTTTCTTCTATTGCTTGATTTTCCTCCCCATTTGACATCAATGGCAAAGGGTTGCACATTTCCTAGTGTGTTTTCCACATCTTGTCCATGATATTCTAATCTTGAGGACCTGTTCCATGCTCTGCTCACTTGCTCTGGTTCTTTTGATGATTGATCTCCCCCTGGAATGATGTTTTCTTCTCTAATCTCCCCTGGAATGATGCTTTCTTTTCATGTCAAAGAGAAACATCTGCAGATACTACTCCCAGTTTGTCTCTTAAATATTCAAATGGTTCTTTAGCAAGAGGTTTTGTGAATATATCTGTTGTTTGTTCTTTTGCTGGCACATATTCCAACTTCACTACCTTCTGTGCTACCTGTTCTCTAAGGAAATGGTACTTGATTGGGATGTGTTTAGTTTTTGAATGAAGTACGGGATTTTTTGATATACTTATTGCACTTGTATTATCACATTTGATAGAGATAGGTTCATCAATGCTTACCTTCATGTCTTGGAGAGTTTGTTTCATCCACATGACTTGTGTGCAACATGCTGCTGCTGCTATGTATTCTACTTCTGCTGTAGATAGAGAGATCGATGTTTGTTTCTTACTTAACCATGCCACCAGACTTTTTCCCAAATAGAATGCACCTCCACTTGTACTTTTCCTGTCATCCACACAGCTGGCCCAATATGCATCTGTATATGCTGTCAAAGTGAAGCTCTTACCTTTTGGATACCATAGCCCATACTATGTAGTTCCTTGTAGATATATAAATATTCTTTTGACTGCTAGGAAGTGATTTTGTTTTGGTGCTGCTTGATATCTTGCCACGAGTCCTACTACCAACATAATGTCTGGTCTAGAAGCTGTTAGGTATAGCAGACTCCCTATCATGGATCTGTAATGTCTTTGATCTATATCTGCAGATCCATCATCAGCACATAGCTTGCATCCAGTGATCATGGGAGTTGACACAGGTTTGCAGTCTTTAATTTTGAACTTTTTCAACATCTCTTTTAAGTATTTTTCTTGTGAGATGAATGTACCTGTGTTCTTTTGCTGAATTTGAAGTCCTAAGTAGAAGGTGAGCTCCCCAATCATAGACATCTCAAATTCTGATTTCATTTCTTTACCAAATCCTTTTGCTAACTCATCTTTGTTGCTTCCAAACATGATGTCATCTACATACACTACAACAATCAGGAGTTCATTTTCATTGGCCTTTATGTATAGATTGTTGTCTACTCCTCCTCTCTTAAAGCCTTGTTTTTGCAAGTACTTGTCCAGCCTTGAATACCAAGCACGAGGAGCTTGTTTCAGCCCATATAGGGCTTTCTTTAATCTGCACACATAGTCTTCTTTATCTGTTAATGATAATCCTTTAGGTTGTTCTATGTAGACTTCTTCTTCCAGATCTCCATTCAGGAAGGCAGATTTCACATCCATTTGATATACCTTGAAGTCATGGTAGCATGCAAAGGCAAAAAACATTCAGATGACTTCCATTCTGGCTACAGGGGCAAATGTTTCATCGTAATCAAGACCTTCAATTTGTGAATATCCCTTGCATACAAGTCTGGCTTTATTCCTGATTACCTGTCCTTGTTCATTCATCTTATTCTTGAATACCCATTTTAAGCCTATGACATTTTTCTCAGTGGGTCTTGGAACTAATTCCCAGGTATTTTTCTTCTCAATTTGGTCCAGTTCTTCATTCATATCATTCACCCAAAATTTGTCTTTGCTGGCTTCTTCAAACTTCTTTGGTTCTATTTGAGATAGCATAACCAAGTATACTTTTTCTGTTTGTTCAGCTAGCTGTCTTCTTGTCTAGACTCCTACACTCTTGTCCCCAATGATTTGATCTTCTGGATGGTTCTTTTGAGTGTATCTTGAGGAACATTTTGAGTTTAACTCAGTATCTTCTGTTGTATTGCTTGATTCATCATCATCTTGGTTCTCTTCTTCATGATCTTTTGGAGGATTGCTGCAACCTGTACTTCTTGTCTTTTTTGGTAGTTCTTCATCAAATCTTACATCAATGCTTTCCACAATTTTGCGAAGAGTTTTGTTGTAGCACCTGTAACCCTTACTCTTGGATGCATATCCTAAAAATATTCCTTCATTTGCTCTTGCATCAAACTTCCCCAGATTTTAATCATTATTCTTTATGTAACACTTACTTCCAAAGACTCTAAAGTGCTTGATTGATGTTGCTTTACCATGCCATAGTTCATAAGGAGTTTTGTCACTGTTTGGTCTTAAATGAGCTTTGTTAAGAATATGCACAGCTGTGTGTACTGCTTCTGCCTAGAAGGATTGGGGAATGTTACTTTCTTGCATCATGGCTCTGGAAATTTGTTGTACAGACCTATTTTGTCTCTCTGCCACTCCATTATGTTGAGGTGTCCCTGCAATAGTAAAATGTTGTTTTATCCCATGTTCATTGCATAGGTCTGCAAAATCATAGTCTGTGAATTCACCTCCTCTGTCTGATCTGATGCACTTTAGCTTGCATCCTGTTTTATTTTCTGCCAATGCCTTGAATATCTTGAATTTCTCAAGTGCTTCCGATTTATATTTGAGGAATGCAACCCATGTCATTTTGGAGAAATCATCTATTATCAGCATGAAGTAGGATTCTCCACTTGGTGTTTTAGTTCTTGAAGGTCCACACAGGTCCATGTGTACAAGCTGAAGTGGCCTACTTGTTGATAGCTCATCTTTGGTCTTAAAGGATGTCTGGGTCTGTTTGCCCAATTGGCAAGATTTACATATGGTATTTGAAGGCTTCTTTATTGCTGGCATATCTCTGACTTCTTTCTTCTTGCTCAGACTGATGATATGGTCGAAGTTAAGATGTCCCAATCTCCTATTCCATAACCATGACTCCTCAAGTTTGCTAAGGTGGCATGCTTCATTCTCTTCTTTCACTATGTAGACATTACTCTTTGTTCGAACACCTTTGATCAGAGTCTTCCCTGTGGTGCTTTATATGAATTCACAGTCTTGTGCTCTAAAAATAACCTCACAGCCTTTATCACACATTTGACTGACACTTAGCAGATTTTATTTCAGCCCATCCACAAATAGTACATCTTGGGCTTTTCCTCTGCCATTATCTAGACTGACTGAGCCTTTTCCTTTGATTTTCCGTGCTTTATCATTGCCAAAAGTAACATTTCTAGATTTATTTTCATCAAAGGTTATAAACTTGCTTCTATCTCCAGTCATATGCTTTGAGCAGCCACTGTCCAAATACCATTGGCTTTTCAGGTCTTGAGTTGTTAGAGCCAGGTCACATTTATTCACCTTCTTTTTCCACTTTATGCATCCTTTTGTTTGGTACCTTTTCTGAGATGATGGACCACATTCTCTGAGAGGAAATTTGGGAGGCATATGTCAAATTTTATTGCATACACAACATTTGATCATATTTTTAGTAGAATTATGAGTATGAGTAAACTCTCCATGATTCATAAACCTCCTTGAGGTTTTGAACATCAGTATTTGTCCATATTTTCTGCATTCTATGATTTAATGGCCAAATTCCTTACAGTAAAAACAATATCCATAGAAACAATTTGCATACCTGATGAAAGGTTGTCTTCTCCATTTGTTTGTTTGAGATAATCTCTTCACTGTTTGCATCCTTTGTTGGTTTGAATTAATTCTTCTTGTATGAAAGTATGCAACAATATGTCCCAGCTTGTGGTAGGCATAAAGGTGGCATTTTTCATAGGAGGGAAGAATCTCCTTTGATGGCTTCCAAATTTGACATACTCAGGAGTATATGAGCCTTTTTCTGTTGGTTGTGTATTTATTTCATTCTTTGTTATTAGAGGTTCCTTCTGGTTCCTATCTCTTTCATTGCAGGTTTCTTCTTCTGTAGGAATCATCTGAGCTGCTTCATCATCCTTATCTGCTTTTACAAAAATGATTTTTTTTTTCCTTTTCTTTGCCTTTACTTGATTCTCCTTCATAGCCTATCCCAGTTTTTATCAAAGGAGATCTTTGAGCATCCAAAATTTCATTCAACTTACCAGAGCTTGTCATTTGAGAAGAATTTATTGACACTTTCCTTTGGGCATTTTCTAATTTCTTCCTCAAGCATACTACTTCTTCTTCCAATTTCTCTTGTTCCTGAATTTTATCCTTAATTTGCTTAAGTAACATGTCTTCTACCTTATTGGTTTCTTCAAGCTCTACTTTCAATTGAATGAGAACTTCTGAATTTTGTTCTTCTCTTACATACTTGAGGAGAATGTATTTTTGTTTTCTGCACTTCAGTTTGAGTCTGTCAATTTCCTCCAAGGCACTTCTTAGCTCCCCCTCAAGATCAACTTCACCTTCTTCTTCATCTTCTAGAAGGAGTCCTTCAAGCTCTTCTATGGCTATCAAAATAAATTTAGAGGTTCCTTCTTCACTTGAGGGTTCATCTGATTCTTCAGATGCACTGCTGTCTTGTTGAGCATATAAAGATTTTCTATTGAATTTCTTTCCTTTCTGCCAGTTCTTTGATATAGTTTTCTCTTATTCTTGAGTCAGATTCCTTGTTTTCTTATGAGGACACTTCGTAGCATAGTGTCCAACTCTTCCACAGTTAAAACATTTAAATGGAAGTTTACCTTTATATTTACCGAAGCCTCTATCCAATTTCCTGAAAAATTTGGCCTCTTTTTCATCAAAGAAAGAGCATATATCTTCCTTTTCTTCTTTCTTCTTCTCTGTCTTAAACGATGCCTCCCTCACATTTGAATTCCTCTGTGGCAGTCTCATCTCATAGGCTGTTAGATTTCCAAGTAACTGGTTCATGGTCAAGGTTTCCCAGTCAGCTATTTCTTCTATGGCAGAAACCTTGGGGTTAAAGCTGGATGGAAGAGATCTCAGAATCTTTTGAACAATTACAACTTCTTTTATGGTTTCTCCTAGAGATTTCATGTTATTCACAATTTTTGCAACCCTTAAAAAGAAGCTGGCAATGTCTTCATCATCATTCATTTTTAAATTTTCAAACTGGGCTCTATAGACTTGAAGTTTGGCTGTCTTCACCTTTTTTTCTCCCTCATTGATGTTTTCTAGTGTATCCCACATTTCTTTGGCAGTCTTGCCATGCATTACTTTGATAAATTATTCCTCACACAGTCCATTTAAGATTGCATTCATGGCCTTTGTATTAGCTACAAAGTCTTGTTTAGCTTCTTTCTCTGAGTCAGTTGCCTTTGGGGCATATCCAAATTCCACAGCAGCCCAAACTTCTATTCCTAGAGACATTATGTATGCTCTCATTCTGATTTTCCAGAAGGCATAATTAGCACCGGTGAAAAAAGGGGCTTTATTGATTGAGCTTCCTTCTTGACTAGCCATCCTGGGGACCTATGATCTCCTTTCAGTTGTTAAACTAATACAAAAGGAACCGCCTCTGATACCAATTGTTGAACCCTTAGTTAAACTGAGAGGGGCGGGGGGGGGGGGTGAATCATTTTAATACATTCATGAAATTTTAAACTTTTCATTAAGCTTATTTACAACTTAGTTTCATAATCAACTTTATATGTGAACAATATCTATATGTAAGCAGAAAGTATTAAGATTATGTGATAGTAGATTTATTATGAGAGTAGTAAGTATTAAGCAGATTGACTAGACCATATCAACACATAGACATCACACACACAGACAACAGATATAAGTGGAAACCCATAACGGGAGAAAACCACATCTTATTATTGTTGTGATGCAAAGGTAAGCTCCAACTCCCTCTCACCACTGATTTTCTGTAGGCACCAATCCACAGGAGGCTCCAACCTCAATTTTGCAAGCTACAACTTTCAAGGAAGCTCCAACTCCCATTAATTTTCTGTAGGCACCAACCTACAGGAGGCTCCAACCTCAGTCAGCTACAAATGACATCTATCAAGCTACAACTTGATAGGGAAGCTCCAACTTCCTCATTCTATCAAAAAAAAACATTTGCTAATTTACCTTGGATATCAGCTCTGTTCTGTACCTTCTTTTGTGTTGTCCTCCAGTCTTCAAATCTGTCTTATATCATCTCTGATTTTTCACAGCATCTCTTTCTGCTTCTCCTTCTTCTTATCTTCTCTACCTCAATTCTTCATTCTCTATATTCTCTATCCTCACTATGCATATCAATGTGATATCCTTTATACAATTTTCCTCATAACTGTTCGTATTCCACAGTGAATTCAAAGTGAATAGCCCTGACTCTTCACCTTCTACCTCCTCATTTCTTTGTCCAGCTCATTCAGAAAAAAACTACAGCAATTTGTACAAATTTTAGTTTTACAGTGGAGTTTTGTTTCCTACGGAGACTTGCCAGTGAATCACAAACAATATAAACCAATTAAAACATTTACATTTAGTTACAATATGGATTACAGATCAATCCATTCAGTTTTGGATCACCTTGTGTTTGTCTTTTCTGTGGCTGTCTCTGTCTTTTTCGTCTCTTCTTGCTCTGCTGTTCACAGCAATTGCGTAACTCCTGTATATATATATATATATATATATATATATATATATATATATATATATAACTGCTCTTTTTATATAATGCAAATGCCTCTTGGCGATATAATCATAATAGACCCTTTTAATACATAAAATGCCCTTTCAAGCCCACTTGCCGAACTTGCTCTATTCTTCGATGCGATGAATAACCTCTTGAATAATTCCAATTGCGATTAATCGCAATCGCAACTTCCAGTTGCATGTTTTGATACTCTGCTTTCACTTCGATGTGATGATTCACTGTTCACCAATGTAAATATGTATATATATTGTTTCATATATATATTTGCCGCTTTGTTTTCTTTTAATTCTTCAGCTTTGGTCAAAAACTCGGAGTAAACGTATATTAATATTTCTTTTTGTATGGAGCCCACATTACATATACACTCCGCCTATTTTATCTTTTCAATTGGAATCGCAACTTATAATTCCTTACCCACTCACACCTCCGCTGCGCCGATGCGATTGCTTCCTTTGCGATTGTTTTAATGCGATCAATCGCAATCGCAACTTCAAATAGTATGTGCCACTGCTCCTTTTTATTCCGATGGGATGGATTACTGTTCACTGATAAAATAATATATATACTTATCGTGCTAATATCTTTTTCCTCTTCAGCCTTGATTTTTGATTTCCGCTGATGCGATTAGCAAAGGTCCCACCATTGTAATTAAGCTACTCATATCCGCCATCCATCCTTCAGCAAATCCGATGGCTGTTCTTCAATCGCTCAATCGCAATTGCACATTTCAATTTGTTCGTCACTGTTTCTCCTCCGATGCGATGAATCACTTTGATGTCCTTTAAGCCAGAACTCAAACACATGAGAATCACCTTTTATAATGTATCGGGTCCGCTTCTTTATCGTGATCGCAATATTGCAATCACATCCTCCAACAAATTGGTGCGATGAACAAAGGGTCCTACATATTCCAAGGTCTTCACCCTTCGTATAAAAGGAGATGAACCCTTTTAATAGGTTTACCACAGAACCTTTGAGTTAAATAAGTCGCGTCCGCCGCTATATATCAATCATACCATTCAAATAAAAGTTGAATAATCATTTGAACATTACAATTTGGACCATTGTAATATTTTAACTTTCAATCCTCATGTGCAGCATTTCCTTTATGAAGGTTATACAAACCCCAGATTTCATTTGCGAAGGATTTCACTTTATATATAACTCTTAATATATTCGGGCCCACATCCTCGTTCAACGCATGTCAAACAGTATATATATATATATATATATTGTGTTTACTGATTGACCTTGGTTAAGAACCCAGTTCTTAATACAACAATACTCGACCACAGCAACCATAATTCATCCACATAAAGGTTCATCCACGTGCATTTAACTATACTTATATTTCGAAGGTGCACCCTTTGCCTTGATTAACTAACCATTCCAAACATACATATACATGGGTTTCTTTTGTTGTGTATTTGATCTATATTAAGGCTCGACTTTACATTAAGCCCAAAGTATAACTCTGCGCTCACCACATATATTAATGTGTGTTGTAGCTTACCTTCAGACCATATATTAAACTAAAAAAAAACACCATGTAACTACACTCGGGCCCATAGAATTGTTCCATACCTTTATACATCACGCATCATATATTACAGCCTCTTGAATTATCTCCCGTGCAACTCATTGCGCGATTGTCATTTGATCTACCAGCCTCCAGATCAGACAACCCTCAACGATATCACGTAATTTCCACGACAGGAGATTAGCGTTCCAAAAGAATGCGATATAAGCGGTTTTGGGCAGCTAACGTGGCAAGTTTATATTGGATCGCGTTTTTTAGAAATGGTTTCATTCCGGACCAAAAGCGGCGCAATATGGGTTGTATTGGTTTCAGAAAACCATCGCCGGTATTTGAACAGTGTTTCCATTCGCCTCTTTAACTTCGTTTTCATTCGATTCTTTTTTTATTATTCACTCGCTCCTTCTCATCTGTTCATCCTTGCTTCGTCACCACTACGCTTCCAAACACCAATAACCTTTTTACACAGGCAATGCCTGTCAGTGCAGGACCGTTTCTCTGTATTCTCTGCAACCTGTCTCTACTGCTTGACCCTCTCTACAGTGTACAGGCAGTGCCTGTTAGTGAATGACCGTTTCTCTGTATTCTCTGCATATTCTGCAGTTTAGGCTGCTTCAAATGGCCCTGCTTTGCAGCTGCTCGACCCTCTGCATCCTCTTCAGATCTCTGCTGCCTCTCTGCTACTTCTCTACCTCTTTTTCTCTCTTTTCCTTTCTTCATGTCTAATGTTTTCCTTGTCAACATTTTCCACAGTATTCTTTTGTTATCTCTCTGCTTCTATGCTGTCTCCTTTGCCATCAATGACAACATTTCCAACACAAAATATATCATTTCATTAATAAATCTGGAAAATGGAGTAAAATAGGAAATTGCTCATAAATTTTTGTTTCACATGTAGTTTTATTCAATTATGATGTAATAAGTTCTAAATGTTCGAAAGCTACATAGCTTTAAAAGAAAAAGTGAAAATCATTTGGTGGCCCACCAGACCATAATGAAAAAAAAAAATTCCACAAGCTATAAAATACCATCAAAATCATTTCTCTCACTCATTCCATTGGCAAATATCTCTCACTCACCATCAAAGGAAACCTAATCACTCTTAGCATCAAAGGATACTACAAAGAAGTGATTCCAAGCTGCCACACTGCGCTTTTAGGCAACGCACTGCGTTTTCACCTCTATGTTGTGTTTTCATTCCAACAATAAAAAATATTGCTTCCAAGGGTTCTAAAGGGAAATTGAATTTTTCCTCATCAATGTACAAGTAAGTTAAGGGAAAAGTGGTTTAAGAGCCTAGATTTGGATGTGCAGAACTACAAACCTTTCATCAAAGCTCACTACAAAGATGCCATTAAGAAAGTGTTTCCTTTTGGTCAGCTACTTAACAAGTTTTCTCCATTGATGAGGGACATTATCAATTACTTTACATGTGAGGACATATTTTATAGATTGTATAAGTACCATGTCAGGTTGCTCATGCACTTCACAGTGGTAAAACCTCTCAACCTAGCATACTATCTCTACAAGAGCTTGACCAAAATGGTAGAGAAAATGCAACATAGAGAAATTTATCATCAAGCCAACCTTTTCCACCATGCCCTCATCAAAATAGTTGTTTTGCACCAGATTACAGAGAATAACATCACTTGGGAGACATTCAATCAATCCCATGTCTTTTTTCCCAGAACTAGTCAACCTACTATCCAAGGTACATCATCAGCTAACCATGAGCACCATCCAAACAAATGGAGATTGCCTCATCTAGCAGAATTTCAGTGAGGAAGACATTTAGGGTGGAGTTGACCAAAACATATCAGAGAGGTAGGAGTTTTTTGTTTTCTCCAAACATTGTGGAAGGGGCCAATCCTACATCAGCAAAAAAGAGATCATCACCACAACATGAGGCACATTTGCATGATGAGGAGCCTATCCATTTTGACACTGACATGGTAGACTTGGATGTGGATGAAGAGCACATATCAATAGAGCAGGTCATAATGGATAAAGATGTTGAGATCAAAGAACTAAAGGATAGCTTGTCCAAGGGAAACTTCTTGATTTCATTCCTAGAACATGATAACATGTAATTGAAGGTAATTCAACTAATTTTAAATAGACATAAAGTTGATGCTAGAAAATAGGATGTAAAGGGAAAAAAAATAGTTGATATAGATGATTAATATGAGCATGAAGAGTAGGTTGGAAGGAAGAGGCCAAGAAATAGAGGCCTAAAAAGGGCACTTCAGCAACAAACAGAGGTATTTCCACTAAAGACACAAATGACAGTGGATGAGCTCATACTAGTAGACATTGAGCAAGACAGGGAGTATTGGATTGATAGGGTCCATGGTCATTTGGAAAATATCCTGAAGAAGGCTAATAAGAATAATAACATTCAGATACACATGGCCATGCACTATTAAAAGACAAATTAGGTGTCTCAGGCCAAAATCAAGCACTTGGAGGCAAAAATCAAAGAAACCCTAATGGAGGAAAAGGAGAAGGGAAATTTGGATTTGCTAGCTAATTCTTCCCTCATAGCATAGAAATTAATCTCAGTGCTTCATGGAGTAAGTCTGGAGAAATTTTGGGGAAATTCAGAGAAAATTTGGAAAATTTTGAAGAATTCTGGTTTTTTGCAGTTTTTGACACAGTCACTAGGTCAAAAACGTAGCGTGCCCCACGGTGCGCTTTTGATGGGGGCCTCTAAATGAAAAAGAGTTCGTATTTTTGGATTTATAATGATTTCTACATCACTTCTAGCCCCTGGGAGCAGAGTTTCTGCAAGTTATAGAAGGTGAAAAGACTGAAAAAACACTCAAAAACCACCTTTCTGCCCCCTTTTTGAACAACTCGATGTGTTTATGGAGTACTTGTGGGAGAATGAATTTTTGAGGAGCTAGGGGAAATAATTTTAAGTGATTTAGGACTCTATCATGTAACCAACAGGAATATATTTCTCCAACTTCTTTTTTATCAACATTTGGACCTCAGGAAGGCCTCCGAAAGTCACTTCTCCCAATTTCGCTGCGTTTTCTCCTGGCACGCTGCATTTTTGGCTAAGTTCGCTGCGTTTTTTCCTGAAATTCACTTTTTGAGTTGAATCAGTCCAGATTTGACCTCCACTTATGTAATTTGTCATTTTTGATGATGTGATGATGTAATCATGTGTAATTACGCTGGTTAGAGTAAAAATGAGGTAGATACATGCTTGTAAATGCCATTTATGGTCAAAGGTATTAGTTTCTCTATCTTGAGGAGAGTTTTTTTAACCTCCCTAGTATTTAGGTTTTAGGTGAGAGGATCATGTGATCAATTCCTCCACTCGAGGATTCGACCCCTCAGAGAGGGGAAATTTTGTTTTGTCTATATGTATGCATTTCTTAGTCATTTCGATGGTGGGACATCAGACGTTGGAACTATAGTAGCTTGTGCTTCACCTTTTATTCATAAATTCAAAGGACCAGTTGCAACTATTATCTAGGAATTAATGTGCAGTGAGTTTTTGATGTTGTATTTTCTTTGTTATAGTCTTTTATAAATGATATACATGTTCTTTTTCCATGCCTTGCTATCTTCAGTGACCTTCCTAAAATTTTGATAAGCAAGATTCTTGATAATATCTATTTTGTTTGGGAATATCATTTTATGTTTTCTTCCTTCAGTTTTAATGAATTCATGATGCATGCTCATTAAGATCCTCTCAACTCTTTCAAACCCTACACTACACCGAAAAAACCCTAAGCCCATCACTAAAGCATTGCTACCTTGATCCTTTATATATTTGCAATTTTTATCCTTTGATACATTGACCTAGCTACCTGGTTTCATCCTTGATCCAACATTAAAACCATAAATTCTTCAAAAGCCTAGAGCTGACCTAACTAGCCTAGAATCTAATCCTCATCTAGTCAAACCCTTTGGCTGTGATCTCATAGAGAGATCCTTCTTTGGTTTGGTAGGGCTAGCTACCAAACTGAAAGCTTGGTTTTAGGTTACCTCCATTGACATCCTTTCATCAACCTTGGGATGTTGTGGAGGCTAAAATATATGGCGCTGTTGCTGAGGAGTGAAGTGACAGATCTTCCCTGGGTTTACCATACTTTTCATTGAATTCTAGGCCTATGGGTTATAGGCTCTATTTTTCGTGAAGGTTGATTCAAGTTGCAGAGAGCCAAAGTGCAGAAGCAAGAATACACTGGCTTCCAAAATACACACACGATCGAATCCTGATCCACATCCAACTTCTCTCATTGAAGATCTGGAGAGACTCATCAAAAACCAATGACCTCAACATTAAGAGATTCTATCAAGTTCATCTAATTTGGTAAGGTCTATACCTTTGCCTACCGAATTTTTTTCGCTCTAAGATATTCCTTTCAATCTAAAATTTGATCCTTTTAGGTTGTCTGAAGTAACATCACTATCTGAAGTTGTATTTGATTCTCTAAAGCTTGAAAATAGTATATCATCCATAGAATCCAATTCAGAGTCGGATTTTGATAGGAAGGTTTGGATTCAATTCGATAAGCTTCAAAAACTAGAAAACCATTTCCAATATACTTCCGAGAAGGCTTCCATACAATATCAGCAGGAGCTCTTGTCCGCTGATCCTCTTTCAGTTTCATCCATCCATAACGTTGCTTCTACATCATCTACTCTCCCTCCTAGAAAAACACCTTCAATACCATCACTTCCTGTTGTACCTACAAGCTTACCTCCTAGAGCAACAATGACTAGATTTGCTCCATTGGTTCTATCGGGTCAGCTCACTAATTTAACACAGAATTATGGACAAAGACTTCCTCTATTTGATGGAAACACTGATGTTACAATGAGGCAGCACATTGATAATATCACATATTTCATAGATTTATAAGAAGTAGACAACGATGATTCCAAGATGAGAATCCCTGCTCAGAGTTTCTTAAGAGAAGTAAAGAAATGGTTCAGAGCCTTGGCAGCTGGTTCATTGCAGACTTCACAACAGTTGAGATATATTTTCCTCGCCAAGTGGGAGGAAAAGAAAAACCCACTTCAGATATTGGCCGAGTATAATTCACTAAAGGTACAACCTAATGAGTCGGTCCAAGACTATACCACTCGCTTCAATAAGGTATACAACTCCTTTCCCACCAATATCAAACCTCCACCTGATTTGGCCTTGTTGCACTATCCAGATGCCTTTGATTCAGACATGGCATATCAGCTTAGAGAAATGAATCCTACCTCATTGGAGGAGATGTAGAAAAATGTAGTCAGCGTTGAAGTTAATATTTTGATCAAGAATTCAAAGAGTAAAGTGGAAAAGAGGGTCACAATAAAAGAAGAGCCATCAAGTTCATCCGAAGCAAATTTGTACAGTTTGATAAGAACCGTAGAGAAGATGGTATAATTTCAGAAAGGCAATAAGATAATCAAGTTCAGAATCCTAACTTCTAAGGATAGCAGCAGCAACCACATTTTAGGATAAAGCAGAGAGACAAAGAGCTCCAAGTCAGCAAGCTCAACAACAAATAGAAACTCCATTACATCAAAACTATGCTCAAGCACCGAAAGATGATGATGATATTGTTGAAGAGAATATTCTCTTTTCAAAAGATCAGGGACCTATTTATCTTACAGAGGATGATGAGTATATCGAAGAGACTTATGTGCCAGATGATCATGAACTTGTTCTTGCAAATGATGATGGGTTGGCAGTCCAATCCGATGACTATCAAAGGGGGTATCTGAATGCTCTCAGCTCATAGCAGATACAATAAATTTTGAGAAACTGATATGTTCCTATCACTTCTACTCAAAAGAGGACAACTCAACAAAAAGATACTCAGCCCAAACAAACTCCCCAAGCTATTCAAAACAAGGAGAAGGAGCCTTATGCCATAAATCATAGCAAGAACAATGAGCCATCTACAAGTACATAGAAGAAGGATAAAGAAGCACAAAGGAAGGAAATTCCAACAAAATAGAAGCCTGAAAAGTGAGATAACATCGTGGAAGAGGTAGAGAAACAATCTAACTTGTTTAGCTTAGAGAGTGAAATTTCTAAGTTAAAGGTGTTTATTCCTCTCACTAAACTTGTTAAGAATTATATATATAAATATCAGGTTGCCAAGATGTTGAAAGTAGATCACATGTCAGACATGGTTAATGTCAGTGATGACCATCTCGAACTTTTTTTTGGTCCAGCCGTAGATGGAAATATTGAAGATAGTGAAGTACCTCCCTTTTATCTTAGCTTGAGATTCCATGATTATATTCTCCATAATTCCATGCTGGATTTCAGGGCCTCACATAATTTAATGCCGAAGGCTATCATGGATAAGTTGGGGTTGGACATAACCCGACCGTATGATGACCTCTATTCCTTTGATTCCCATAGAGTTCGTTGCGTCGGTCTTATCAAATATTTAGTTGTTTCTTTTGATCAAATTCCAACCAAAAATGTGTTGATGGATGTTGTAGTTCCTGACATACCTCTAAGGTATGGCATGCTACTTTCACGGTCTTAGGGAGTCAATTTGAGGGGTACTCTACTGCTTGATTTTTCATATGCAACAATTTTGGTATTTGGCCAGCTTAAGAAGCTATACCGAGAGATGAAAATGAAGCACACGATCACTAGTAAGGATAAGCCTAAGAATCACCCAGTTTACTCTGTATACTCATTTAGAGTCCTTTATATTGTATAATGATAGTGGTATTGATGATTTAGGTATTCAGCGTGTAGAAGGTGAAGAAATTTCAGAGTTATTAACAAATAGTGTACAAGCAATCTTGAAAGAAGAAAACAAAAATAAGAATTTCGAAAGCGTATATCCAACAACTTCAGAACAAAAGACAGAAGATTCACAACGTAGATCAGTTGAATCAGAGAAAGGTAAAGATAAGATTGAGACAGCTGATCAGAAAAAAGAAAAAGTCCAGCCCACATATTTCAGTTTCTTGATGATGAAGGTGGTCTTTGGACCAAGGATTTCGATGGTGCTTTGGGAAAATATGGAGCCGGCATCAAAATCTGGATCCGTAGCCATGTACATCAGTCAACTAAATTCCCAAGGAATGTAAGATTATGTTCTTACAAGATAGCCTTTGATTTCTCTAACAACGAAGCAAAATATGAGGCCTTGATCACCGGTCTCCGAATTTTGAAAAGGCTAGGCGTGAAACGAATCATAGTATATGGCGACTCCAAGTTGGTGATAATGCAGGTAAAAGGGGAGTACCAAGCCAAACATCCTAGGATGAGAGCTTATCGTAATGTTGTTCTTGATGTTTTGAAAACTTTTCCAAAATATACATTGTCTTTGATTCCTAGAAGTCAAAATTTCATGGTCGGTTCACTTGCCACAACGGCTAGAAATTTTAAGATTCCCATTCATTCTACTAAAACTTTTTAAATTCATGTGAAGCATTGCCTGAATGTTCCTAACAATGTTAGATATTGGCTAGTATTTTGTGATGAAAAACAGATAAATAACTTTCTGCAGTTGAAAGAGAATTTTTCTAACTCACACATTGATGAAGTGTACAATGAAGATGATCAGGTAACTGAGGCTGCTGAAGTTGAGGTGCTAAATTTGAAGGAAAAAAACATTCCATAAGGTTTAGTGCCTTTGGAAGAGTTGTTTGATCATGATTATGTGGCCAAAATTCCGACGATGGTCCCCACAGAAACAGGTGTCGAAGATGTGAACATTGGTACAACGGAGAACCCCGAGATGGTTAAACTATCAAGATCCTTGTCCCCTGAGTTGAAAGGTAAATATACAACTCTCTTGAAGGAATTTTCTGATGTTTTTTCTTGGGAATATTCAGATATAAAGGTGTACAACAAAGATATCATCCATCACACCATCCTAATCAAGCTGGATCAAAAGCCTTTCCGCCAGAAGTTGAGGATAATCAAACCCAAGTTGTTGCCATCGATCGAAAAAGAGGCAAATAGAATTTACAATGCTGGTATCATAGTTCCTATTCGATATTCAGATTGGATGTCTAATCTTGTGCCAGTAAGAAAGAAGATAGGAGAGATTTGTCTCTGCATAGATTTCAGAAATCTCAACAAGGTGTCATTAAAGGACAGTTATCCTTTGCCAAAGATGGACCACATCTTGCAGAGGGTTGTTGGAGCTTCAAGGATGTCACTTCTTGACGGATATTCAGGATACAACCAGATATTGGTGCATGAATATGACTAAGAGAAGAAAACATTCACCACGCCATAGGGTACCTTCATGTACGCCAAAATTCCATTTGGGATCAAGAATGCAGGGGCTACTTTTTAGCGGGCTATGTACATCGCTTTCTCAAATGAGAAGGATGTGTTTCTTGTAGTTTACCTTGATGATTTTAAGGTCTTTTCACAGTAATATGATGAGCACTTGCACCATTTGAGGATAGTATTTCAGAATGCAGAAAATTCGACATCTTGTTGTTCTGAAGAAAAGTTTATTTTCCATGGAGGAAGGTAAATTACTTGGGCACATTATTTCAAAAGATGGCATTCGCATTGATCCCTCCAGGATCGAAGAAATTCAGAAATTGGACTTCCCACGGAACAAGAAAGAGATTCACTATTTCATTGGAAAGATAAAATTTTTGAGGAGATTCATCCCCAATCTCACTGAGAACCTTAGAGATATGAATGATATGATGAAGAAGGAAAATGAGGTAAGATGGTCAGAACATGCGAAGAAGTCATTTAATTCAGTAAAATTTTCTTTAACAAGTTCTCCCACATTGATCAACCCTGATTATACTTTAGATTTCATAAAATTTTCATTCGCTTCTGAGCACTCGTTGGTTGTCGTACTAATGCAGAAAAAAGATTCCAAGACGAAGCAAAAAATTACCTTTTTCAGTCAGACCATAAGAGATGCAACGCTAAGATATAACATAATTGAGAAGCAAGCTTTAGCCTTGGTGAAAGCGTTTAAGGACTTTTGGGTATACATCTTACATTCTCACATCCTAGCCTATGTTCCAAATGCAACGGTAAAAGATGTGTTGATGCAAACAGATCCAGAAGGGAGGCGAGGGAAATGGATTGCAGCCATGATTGAGTATGATTTGAAGACCAAGCCGACAAATCTGATCAAGGGGTAGGGATTTGAAAAGCTGATGGCATAATCAAATCTACATGTGTTGCATATAAATATGTTTTCTGCACTTTTTGATGAAGAAGTTGATGATTCGATTACACAGGTATCTCAAATTTTCATTTCATCACCTTGGTATGATGATATAGTTTATGTTTTGCAACATTTAAATCCTCTGGTGGGTGTGTCTAAAAGTAGACGTAGATCATTGAAATTAAAAGTTTCAAAGTATCGTATTTTAGATAGTGTGTTGTATTGGAAAGACCCAGGAGATGTCTTGCTGAATTGTCTTATCGAAAGTGATGCGAAGGAAATGATGAGTGATTTACACAAGGGCAATTGTGGCGGTCATTTATATTGGAGTACCACATCGAACAAATTTTTGAGTGTTGGTTTATATTTTCCCACACTTTTTTCTGATGTGTACAAGACCGTGATGAGTTGTCACGAATGTCAAATTTTCCAAAGAAAGAGGAAGTTGATCTCGCTGCCTTTGCAACCCATATCAGTCCAAGGCATCATTTCAGCAATGGGGTCTTGATTTCATAGGTGAGATCAATCCTTCATCATCTGCCCAGCATAGGTGGATTCTGACGGCTACATATTATTTTACGAAGTGGATTGAGGCAATCCCAACCAGACAAGCAACTGATTTGGTTATCATTCAATTTTTTGAATCTAACATCTTGTCTAGATTTGGTTGTCTGAAGAAGATCATCAAGGATAACGTAACTGCATTCAAATCCAAAAAGATGGTGGATTTTTGTGAGAAGTAGAATATCACATTGGGTCATTCAACTACATACTACCCACAAGGAAATGGTTTGGCCGAGTCTTCAAATAAGTCTTTGGTCAATATTATCAAGAAGATGTTGGAGATAAACAAGAAAAATTGGCATAAGAAACTCATCAATGCCTTATGGGCAAACATAGTAAGTAATAAGAAGTCCATAGGCATGTCACCTTTTGAGTTAGTGTATGGGATTGATACAATATTTCTTACTTCTATCGTTGTTCCAGTCATGAAAATGTTGTAGGAAATTGGAAGTGAACCGACTGATGTTCAACGATAGATAAATCAAATGATCCATTTGCAACAAACTAGGGAGAAGGTGTTTCAAAACACTTCCAAGCTTCAAGAAAGAATCAAGAAAGTGTATGATCGCAAGACAAAGGCATATGACTTCAAAATTGGTGATGTGGTCCTTCGTTGGGATGCTTGAAATGAAGATAAATGAAAGCACGGTAAGTTTGATAATCTATGGAAAGGACTGTACAAGATTTCAGCTTCAAGAGGAAAGCATGATTTCTTGTTAGAGGAAATGAATGGGAAATATTGTGGAGGACTAGTCAATGATAGGCTACTCAAACACTACCTATTTTGATAAGATTTCTGAAATTTCTCACTACCATTGTACACATCACTTTAATTTTTCTGCCGAAGTGTGAAGGAGTTGATCATCGAAGCTTGGAGCCAGAAGTGAAGGCCATAAAGTTTCTGTGATTGGCTGTCGATTCCTAAGTATAGTAAGTTTTGGTTTCAGTCAAATTCAGTTGCTTTTCTGTTTCGAGTTTAGTCTTTTGATTTTGACTCCATGCCCAATGGATAAGGCTACTTTGTCCATGGTGTTCTTGACACCTTGAAGGAGCTGCCATCCCTAGTTGGAGCCAGTGTTAGTGTCAGTCGGTTTTTCCTGTCACCAGTGATCAAATGTGCTCTTTCAAAGTTTTTTTTAGGGTGTTGGGTCAAATGTTTATGGTTTTAGTAGGTATTCAAATAAAAATTTGGTCACTTCCTAGAGGTGTCTAGGTGTATTACTACTCCATTCAAAAAAAAAATGTGTTGATCATTTCCATCTCTCAGTTGGATGAGTCATCATTGCAAAGTCATCATTTTCATCTCAGTCATAACACCATGGTCCTCATTCAGATCAATGTCACCATTAGGTCATTAGGGTTTAAGTCACCAAAATCTATCATCTCCTTAATAAATTCGGAAAATCAAGGAGTAGTAATAGGGAAATTTCTCATAAAGTTTTGTTTCACATGTAATTTTATTCAATTATGATGTAATAAGTTCTAAATGTTCCAAAGTTGCATAGTTTTCAAAGCAAAAGTGAAAATAACTTGGTGGGCCACCACACCATAATGAAGAAAAAGATTTCCACAAGCTATAAAAGACCATCAAAATCATTCATCTCACTCATTCCATTGGAAAAGAGCTCTCACTCACTAGAAAAGGCAATCTCAACACTCTTAGCATCAAAAACTACTGCAAAGAAGTGATTCCAAGCTGTCACACTGTGCTTTCAGGGAGCACGCCACGTTTTCACCTTTATGCTATGTTTTCATTCCAACAATCAAAAATCTTGCTTCCAAGGGTTCTGAAGGGAAATTGAACTTTTCATCATCAATGTACAAGAAGTTAAGGGCCTTTATACCTCCTCTAAGAATTTGTTTCCTTGTTTTTATGGTGCAAAACCTCCATTTGTCCCCACGTTGCGTTTTGGTGGGTGGAACCTAATTTTTAAAGTTTTCAAGATAAAATACCCATCCCACATACATTCTACCCTCCCTCACACTCAGACACACTTCCCACAACCCTTACACTCCCCTACTCTCATTTCCCAAGTCCCAACAACCAAACCCTATCTCCACGCTATGTTTTGGGCAGTTTCTAGGGCTTGGATTGTGTAAAAATTTCCTAGGCCAATTCCCACACTTATTTCACCCCCATCCACTTCCAAAATCTCCCTAGAGCCCCTACCTAATTCCATAAATTTTCCCTCATATCCTCTCCCTAACCCCTTCATTCCTTCACCTCACTCACTACCCTTGTTTTTCCCACTAGGGTTTTTACCTTGCAAATTGTCAAACATGGAGGGAGAAAGGAAAAAATATTACAAGGGAGGTCAAGTGTCAAGGTTTGAACCACTCAATAGTTATGAGCAAATGTCATATTCACTTTCCAAGCAATGTTTTCAGAATGTAGGGTGTTTAAGGTTTTGTGAGAAAATTAAAAAATTCAAATATCATGCCAAGTTGACAAGCTTGTTTTCCACTAACCTTAGGACATATAAAGCCATAATTGCAGGGGTGAGCTTCACAATCTCAACTTAGGCCATAGCTACAACTACAGGGATACCAAACAATGGGAAAAGTGGTTTAAGAGCCTAGATTTTGATGTGCAGAACTACAAACCTTTCATCAAAGGTCACTACAAAGATGGCATTAAGAAAGTGTTTCCTTTTGGTCAGCTACCTGACAAGTTTTCTCCATTGATGAGGGCAATTATGAAGAACTTTACATGTGAGGGAATATTTTCTAGATTTTACAAGTACCATGTCAGGTTTCTCATTCACTTCACAGGGGTAAAACCTCTCAACCTATCATACTACCTCTACAAGAGCTTGACCAAAACGGCAGAGAAATCGCAACATAGAGAAAGTGATAATCAAACCAACGTTTTCCACGATGCCCTCATCAAAATCATTGTATTACACCAGCTTGCAGAGAATAACATCACTTGGGAGACATTCATTTAGTCCCATGTCTTTTTCCCCTTGCTAGTCAGCCTACTAGCCAAGGTACATCATCAGTTACACCATAAACACCATCCAAACAAATGGAGATTGGCTCATCTAGCAGAATTTGTGTGAAGAAAAAATTTACGGCTGAGGTGACCAAAACATATCAGAGAGGTAGGAGGCTTGTGTTTGCTCCAAACATTTTGGAAGGGGCCAAGCCTACATTAGTAGAAAAGAGATCATCACCACAACATGAGGCACATTTGCATGATGAGGAGCCTATCCATTTTGACACTGACATGGCATATGTGGAGGTGGATGAAGAGAACAGATCAGCAGAGAAGGTCATCATGGATAAGTATGTTGATATCATAGAATTAAAGGAAAACTTGTCCAAGGCCAATTTCTTGATTTCATTCCTAGAGCAAGAGAACATGCAATTGAAGGTAAATCAACTAATTTTAAATAGACATAAAGTTGAGGCTAGCAAAGAGGATGTAAAGGGAAAATCAATAGTTTATATAGGTGATTCAGATGAGCATGAAGAGTAGGTTAGAAGGGAGAGGCCAAGAACTAGAGGCCTAAAAAAGGCACTTCAGCAACAAAGAGATGTGTTTCCACCAAAGACACAAATGACAATGGATGAGCTCATACTAGCAGACATTGAGTAAGAGAGGGAGTATTGGAGACATGGAGTATTTGATCTGAAATTGTGATAAAAAAGTATTTCTCATACAAAGATTGATTGTAGGGGCATTCACCGGATATTTCACCTTTCAAGAAAGGATGAATTCGGAGGCTACCTGGCCCTTCTACAGACTCTGCCTAAAGAAATAAAAAGTAATCACTGAGATCCGATCAATGAAAGTATTTGTTTTAATTGAAAAGTATTCATTGATCCAACTTTAATGTGTGAATAGGCAAGTATACATATTCTGCAAATGAAGTGTAGTGTTTTGAAGATGAACTAATAAGTTTTGTTCACTGTTTAAACCTTCTTGGGAAAAGATAGCTTATAAAAATTTATTACTTAAAGGAGAAGAATCTGAAAATATGCAGCAAAATTATACAGTATGACAGCAAATAATTGTTAAAGCGGTTCACCCCTCTCTTGGGCTACCTCTGCTGGGTCCAAAAGCCTCTAATTAGGCTTTTTCCTCTTTGATTAAATGCTCAAAATGTGAATACAACTGTATAGAAGCCTCAAATGGAAAAATAAACTGAAAAAATAGATTCAGAAGGCTCAAATCAGTATAAAATGACTAAACAACCACCTCCATTGGATAAAGGTAGTCCAAAACAGCTCTTCTTCCCTTAGGCCCCGGTGGCTCCACAACCAAAAACACTTGTAAACTCTCTGTTAGAGCACCCTGATGGCTCTGAAAACACTTCCAACAGCTTCAGAATGTTGAAGAGACCCAGAATCAAAAAACAATTCGTCCAAAAAGGACTTTCCTAGCCAAAGTTATGGCTAACTGAAGTTGGTCCTTCAAAAGCTCCGCTAATTCTGGAGAACTGCAATTAACTCCAGTTAAAAATGGCAACAACCCCATATTTAGCGGGCGCGCTCCAAATCTGTTGGGTGGCTAACTGAAACATTAAATGTCACATTTATGTGGTCACATGCACCCTCCACGTTTTATGCTAAATCAAACGGTTTTAAAAACCGTAATGTCAAATCCCGCTGGCAGTTACGTTAAATGGTTCAAAGGTAACAGTTTGGATAAATGTTAACTCCGCCATTTGAAAATTCCGTCCACCTGAACGCGTGTTTTCAAACATTAACATTGCCCCTTTGATTTATCAACCATTTGCATAATGCATTCTGACATTTCAATCATTTGCCTTATGGATTTTAAATTTGCATATTAATTTTAACATATATGGTTTAATTTTAAAATTTTAATAAGGTTTAAAAAAATAATTTAAAAGAAATTAAACCTATATATTAATTAATATAATAAATGATTAATTTAAATCATATAAAATATAAAAAAATATATAATTTAATAATTTAAACTTTAATAAAAATAAAATTTCTCACATAATATTAAAAATTTTCTTTCAAAATTGAACGTTATCGTTGGCAATTTCAAAATGCAACATTTCCTCCATACGGTAACGGATTTCAAAGGTTGTCACACGCGTTGATCGTGACGCCGAGATCTTCCAAATGATCTGTCGTGAGCAATTCTGGGCAACTTCATTTTTGAGCATTTTTCTTCAAGAGACTTGATCTCCTGATCACACCTCCCAAATGGGAAGCTTTTGGACCCTCAAAAGCTTTCTAATTACTGAAACTGATGATGTGGAGACTGATTCTCCACTCTTCCACCCTTGAACAACTGAAATCTACCCGATTTCATCAACTGAAGCTTTTGAGAAAATGATAATCTGTCTCTGGAATCAATTGATCTACCATTGCTAAGATTGACGGAGTCATGATGCAAATGATTAAAATTTGCAGAACAGCAATTGTAATCTGCAGAAAACAAACTTTTTCTACACTGATCAAACTTCCAGAAAGACTTAAAATGACTTTCACCTTGCAAACTGTTCCCATGGCGAATTCTACCATTCTGAAACCAACTTTGTCCCATGCTGAATTTTGTGTCCTTCTTGCTTGCACTGCTTTTCTTTGACACTTCATTCACTGCATTGGCTGACCCAAAAGGTAATTCGTGCAACATAACATCATCTTTTTTCAAAGACAAACTGTTATCAAACTGAGACAAATCATTAGCAACATCATAAGAAGGCAAATGCTCAAAATCTGGTCGTTTCAACATCAACAAAGTTAGACTTTGACTTGCATTAACTAGTCTTTTCAATTGACCTGCATGGAGTAATGAAGATTCCAGCTTCTTCTTGTGAGCTCTCACAATGTACTCTTTACCATCTTTGAACAAGTGATACTTGTTTTCATGGCGATGAAAGATGGCCTTCCTGTCAAATAAATAAGGACTTCCCAAAACAATACCTGAGATATCAAGCGGCACCACATCAAGTTCCACTATGTCAATAAAGTGTGCAGTTATTGCAAAGTGCAATATGCACTTCCTTGAGACTTGCAAATTGGCATCCTTGCATATCCATCCAAGTGGATAAGGCTTCGGATGTGGAATGGTCTCAAGTTTAAGCTGCTTGACCAAGTCTTCAGATATAAGATTATATTGTGACCCACTGTCAAATAGTGTGTCAATTTTGGTATGTTTTGAAATTACCCTCACATGGAAGAGCTCTATCCTCCTCTTTTCATCATGAGTATCTTTGTGAAAATTCAAAGAGCTAGAACTGGGAGTTGTGTCTTGCACCACTTCTTTCCCCTTAATGTTCTTTAAAACCATGGCTATGCTTTTTGTCTCATCTCCTGAGTCTGACCCTAAGTCTTGCTCAACTGTTTCTACAGTTTTCTCCTTTTATTTGGTCTTGTTTTTCTTCTTGTATTTTTCTAGTTTTAGTTCAGGATGAAGCTTCCAATAATGATCTTCATCATGACTTGTATTTGAACAATTATTGAAAAATAAATTTCCTTTGTCTTTTCAATAATTTGCAACTCTCTTCTTTCCTTTGTTTTTGAAATTACTATCCTCATCAAAAGTATTCTTTCCTCTAGCTTCTAAATGTGTAGTCTGGACACAAAATTCATCTAAGCTGGTAGGATTGAAAATTAGAATAGTATGTTGTAGGTAATTGTGCAAACCTCCTATGTATTTCAACAAGGTGTCTTGACTTTGTAAGTCTACTCCAAGTAGAAGTGCTCTCCTTCTAAACTCTTGGGTATAATCTTGCACATTTTGACCCTTAAGTTGCCTAAATTTTTTCCAATTCATGATTGCTTTCTGAATATGAGCAAGAGGATAAAACTGTTTCTTAATGGATGTAATAAACTCATTCCATGTTAGAGTTATCTTACCATGCTTTTTAATCTCCTCTCTAGTCTTGGCTTCCCACCAAACCAAAGCTGCTCCATCCATTCTCAAAGAGGCTAATTGGATTTTTGTTTCATCATCATGCAAATTCTGAATTCTGAGATAGACTTCCAACTGTCTAATCCAGTTATCCAATTTTTCTGCATTAACATCACCATTAAACATCGGCAACTCAAACTTCATATCAAGCTTTAACAAATGATTTTTAAGAGATGTTTTTGTTTTATGTGACTGATTAACAGAAGTAGAAGAGGATGATGTGGAGGAAGAGGATGACGATGGAGATGAAGGATCATCATTTCCTCCATTCCCTTTCTTAGACCCATCTTTGTCTTTCTTTCCTCCCGAAGAATCTCCTTCTTCTCTTTGGTTTCTAGACCCTTCTCCAGCAATCCTATCATTTCTCTCCTGGTATAGGACCCTAACCATCTCAGTCAAGTCCAAGAAAGCTTTTCTAAAGACTCTTTCTTCTTCCTTGGGATCCATTTCCTCATGTACTTCTCCTTCTCTGGATGACATGCTTGTGGCTGATTCTAAGGCTACTGAGGATGAAATGGAAGGTGGATGTAATGGCACTTTAGCCCTCCTTGGTTGAGGATTAACTTGTTCTCTAACCAATTGACCTTCCCCTCTTTGCAGTTTCAGCCTAGTAAGCATCAAATTTTACAGAATAATACAATTTACTTGCACAAATTTCACAAACTCTTAAGCAAAACCCTGAGCTCTGATACCAACCTGATCTGAAATTGTGAGAACAAACTATTTCTCATATAGAGATTGACTGTAGGGGCATTCACCAGATATTTCACCTTTCAAGAAAGGATGAATCTGGAGGCTACCTGGCCCTTCTACAGACTCTGCCTAAAGAAATAAAAAGTAATCACTGAGATCCGATCAATGAAAGTATTTGTTTTAACTGCAAAGTATTCATTGATCCAACTTTAATGTGTGAATAGGCAAGTATAAATACTCTGCAAATGAAGTGTAATGGTTTGAAGATGAACTAATAAGTTTTGTTCACTGTTTAAACCTGCTTGGGAAAAGATAGCTTATAAAAATTTACTGTTTAAAGGAGCAGAATCTGAAAATATGCAGCAAAATTATACAGTATGATAGCAAATAATTGTTTAAGCGGTTCACCCCTCTCTTGGGCTACCTCCGCTGGGTCCAAAAGCCTCTAATTAGGCTTTTCCCTCTTTGATTAAATGCTCAAAATGTGAATACAACTATATAGAAGCCTCAAATGGAAAAATACACTGCAAATTAAGATTCAGAAGGCTCAAATCAGTATAAAATGACTAAACAAACACCTCCATTGGATGAAGATAGTCCAAAACAGCTCTTCTTCCCTTAGGCCCTGGTGGCTCCACGACCAAAAACGCTGGTAAATTCTCTGTTAGAGCGCCCTGATGGCTCTGCAAACACTTCCAACAGCTCCAGAATGATCAATTACCCCAGAATCAAAAAAATTTCGTCCAAAAAGGATTTTCCTAGCCAAAGTTATGCCTAACTAAAGTTGGCCCTTCAAAAGCTCCGCTAACTGTGGAGAACTGGAGTTAACTCCAGTTAAAAATGGCAACTGCGCCAAATTTGGCGGGCACGCTCGAAATATGTCGGGCGGTTAACTGAAACATTAAATGTCACATTTATGTGGTCACATGTACCCTCCACGTTTTATGCTAAATCAAATGGTTTTAAAAACCGTAATGTCAAATCCCGCCGGTGGTTACGTTAAATGGTTCACATGCAACGGTTATAATGAATGTTAACTCCGCCTCGTTTGAAAATTCCGCTCCACCTTTGAAATCACGTTTTCAAACATAACACAGTTCCTTGATTTATCAACCATTACCATAACGTATCCTTTGACATTTCATAACGTATCCTTGACATTTAAATCATTTGCCTTATGGATTTTAAACTTTGCATATTGAATTTGATAACATATGTGTGGTATAATTTTTAAAATTTTAATAAGGTTTAAAATTAATTTAAAATTAATTAAAATATATATTAATTAATATAATATATGATTAATTTAAATCATATAAAATATAAAAAAATATATAATTTAATAATTTAAACCTTAATAAAAAATAAAAATTTTCCCACATAATATTAAAAATTTTCTTTCAAAATTGAAAGTTATTGGGCAATTTCAAAATGCAATATCTCCTCCATACAGTAACGGATTTCAGTGTCGTTCGTGGCATTGGGATCGTATTTCCGAGCTCTTTCCAGTCGATCTATTTTGGAGCAATTCTGGGCAACTTCATTTTTGAGCATTTTTCTTCAAGAGACTTGATCTCCCGATTAGTATTGGCTTGATCTGGTCACTTATTGTTTGGAAAGCTTCAAGAAGGCTAATATGAACAATAACATTCATAGACACGTGGCCATGCACTATTAAGAAGAGAAATCAGATGTCTCATGCCAAAATTAAGCACTTGGAGGCAAACTCAAAGAAACCCTAATGGAGGAAAAGGAGAAGCGAAAGTAATATTCAAATGATGCTTCCCTCAAAGCATAGAAATTCATCTTAGTGCATCATGGAGTAAGTTCAGAGAAATTTCTGCAAATTCCTGGGAGAAAATTTGAAAAGTTTGAAGAATTTTGGTTTTTTGCGCTTTTCGATTACTAAGCCACCAGTCAAAAACGCAAAGGTGCCCCACGCCGCGATTTTGATGGGGGGCCTCTAAATGAAAATAAAATTGAATTTTAAGGATTTATAATGAGTTCCCACACATTTTAGCCCTTTCAGTAGAGTTTCAACAAGTTCGGTGTGTGAAAAGGGCCAAAACCCACTCAAAAAACACCTTTCTGCCCTCTTTTTGGAATGTTCGCTGTGTTTTTGGAGTACCTCGGGGAAAACATATTTTTTGGGAGGCTAGGATCAGTATTTTTCAGTGTTTGAGGATTCTATCATGTACCCAAAAGGAAGAGATTTCTCCAACACCTTTCCGATCGCCGTTCGGGGCCTCAGAAGGCCTCCAAAAGTCATTTCTCCCAATTTCGCCGCGTGTTCTCTGCACACTACGTTTTTTTTGGCTCGATTTCGTTTTTTTTTTACCCGGAAGTCACTTTTCTTAAGTTGACCTGAAATTTTAGATTCGACCTCCACTGATGTAATTTGTCATTTTTTATGATGTGATGATGTAATCATGTGTAATTATGCTGGTTAGAGTAAAAATGAGGTAAATACATGCTTGTAAATGTCATTTATGGTCAAAGGTACCAGTTTCTCTATCTTGAGGAGAGTTTGGTTAACCTCCCTAGTATTTAGGTTTTAGGTGAGAGGATTGTGTGATCAGTTCCTCCACTCAAAGATTCGACCCCTAAGAGATGAGAAATTATTATTTTTATATATTTATGCATTTATTAGTCGTTTTTATGGTGGGACATCGAAGGTTGGAACTATAGTAGCTTGTGCTTCACCTTTTATTAAAAAATTCAAAGGACCAGTTGCAGCTATTATCTAGGAATTCATGTGCAATGATTTTTTGATGTTGTATTTTCTCTGTTATAGTATTTTATAAATGATATACATGTTCTCTTTCCATGGCTTGCTTTCTTCAGTTATCTTCCTAAAATTTTGATAAGAAAAATTCTTCATAAGCTCTGTTTTGTTTGGGAATATCATTTTATGTTTGCTTCCTTCGGTTTTAATCCTCTCCACTATTTCAAACACTACACTACACCGACAAAATCATAAGCCCATCACTAAAGCATTGCTACCTTGCTCCTTTATATATGTGCAGTTGTAATCCTTTGATACATTTACCTAGCTACCTGGTTTCATTCGTGATCCAACATTAAAACCATCAATTCTTCAAAACCCTAGAGCTGACCTAACTAGCCTAGAATCTACTCCTCATCCTGTCAAACCCTTAGGCTGTGATCTCATAGAGAGAGCCCTCTCTGGTTTGGTAGGGCTAGCTACCAAACTGAAATCTTGGTTTGAGGTTACCTCCATTGACATCCTTTCATCAGCCTTGGGACATTGTGGAGGCTAACAGGTGTAGCAGTGGGAGTAGGTGTTTAGTGGTGTGCAAAGTCGTGCCACAGAGTTTAGTGTTATCTAGAGGAGCACATAGGTGCATGGAGGAGTGTTGTGTTGTGTGGGCTTGCACTATGGATTAAGAGGAGAAATTCACACAACCTCGAGGTTTTGTATGGAGTAACAACTACTTTGTCACAAGAGGGATACCAGATGATTCAGAATGACATGGAAGCTAGTAGTGGTGTCCAGTAGTGCACATAGGTGTGCAACTGGATGCATTTGTGTGCTAAGGGGCACAAAGATAAATGTTCTTATGTAGGGGAGCATAGGGATGCTTGAACGTATCTAGTGACGTGTGATGCTTCCCATTGGGATTTTGGAGCATTACCACTAGGGAGACTGCCCGATAAAGACAACAGGAATGCCATTGCATATCATTCACCCAGGATCGATGAGAATATAGATGAACATCATTTGATGATATCCACTGGGACACACACACCTCTATCACTTCTACATTATTTACAGGTGTAGAGGATTTGGTTGTTGTCCCTTGATACCTTAATCGCGAGCAACAAGACATGAGAGGATCGCTCGAGACAGTTAGTTAGGACATAGAGTATCTGGGGAGAGACTTCTCAGTGGTGGCATTTGGTCAGGGAACAATTTTATGAGTGCAGGCCTAGGGAGGTGACCGTGAGTGAGTTGAAGGGTGCACTATCAGTAGGACAACTCGAGGTGTTATGTGACCACGAGGCACATGGGATGGTAATCCTCATTAGTAGGAGGATTCCTAGGCTCGGGGAAATGTCTGGGTATGTCATCAAGAGTTGGGACATAAGATTTCACTGTGTGGTCTGGAAAGAGCAGTGAAATTTCTAATATTCGTGACAGATCCTTGATGTTGAGTTCCCATCCATTGGATACATATAGGGGTAAGAGACGAGGCACAGGGGGGTCCCAACAACCAGTAGCATGTAACAGAAACATGGAGTGAGGATGGGGAGTTCTGGACCTCTAGTATGGGTATGGGATCCAGGGATCTAGTTGATCGATGGGACACTCCATCACTTAGTGAGTACGGTCAAGATAACAAGTGATTCGGTTCATTATCAGGTTGACATATGGGGGATCACCGAGGTCTTCATTATATGGCGAGGTAGGTGGTTGTTTGAGATTGGGGCCAGCGATGCAGTGATAGGCCTGGACATTGTTGAGTCACCTTAGTAGGTTGGGCATAGCTTCGATCATCACATATGGTATGGCTGAGAGTTACAAGAGAGTATGTTTTAGCATAATCATATTAGGTAGTCAATCATGACCAGAGTGTTGCAGGGTCAGCAAGACAATTTCCTTCTGAGACTAGCATAGGACCCATGCATCAAACTACTTGATAGCTCACCGACCTTTAGGGATGAGATCGTTGCTACAGGGGGAGTTCACTCAGATCTTCCATTGGGTTTTAGTGACTCGTTGATGGCGTGGGGGACTTTATCAGCATGGCAGGTTGGTCAATAGGAGGATATCAGGAGGAGCTCATGCAGGAGAGACTTCATTTTCACAAATATTGGGTTGTATATTCAAGGGCTGACCATCAGGGTGCATGAGATGGAATACTCAGTAGGGAATCTTCATGAGGAGTTGGAAAAAGTTCTACATTATCAATATTTTCTACTTATTAGAAGTAGGCAGAGGGATTATAACACCTATACCTAGCACGATAGTGAGTGTATCAAGGAGTGCTTCACATCGATCAGGTTGGATGGGGATGCTGGTATCGAGGGAACCCTTCATGATAGATCAATGCAGATATTAGGGACGGTTTAGTGGCACATTTGGGACCCTGGCATAGATTGCAGTGACAGTGGGGATCAATAGTTAGAGAGGGGCCCTATTCATGCATTACTTGAGGAAAGGCAAATTTTGGTGGGGTGGACTGTAATATCCCCAATTTTGATTTTTCAATTGAGGGGATTAATGGAGTTTATTGGGGAGGTTATAAGCATTAACCAATTTTTAAATTTGGGCATAGAAGATAGTTTTGGCATATGGGACTTAGGAGAAATAGAAAATTATAGATCTCGTGGAATGTGGGGGCCACAAGAGAAGAAAATTTAACCCAATGGAGAAATTCACACTATTGAGAAGAGAGAGAGAGAGAGAGAGAGAGAGAGAGAGAGAGAGAGAGAGGAAGGGGTGTGAATTAGTGGAAGGTGGGGACCACCAAGGGAGAGAGGGCGAACAATTATAAATAGAGCTTGGAGGCCTCCATTTGGTACTTTTGATCATTTGAAAATTTAAAATTAGTTCTCTTGAGCTTCTTAGCCAAGACAACTGTGATGTTCAGGACAAGGAATTCTCGAATGGGAATTCCACCCTCATTTCAAAGAAATTCGAGTGTCTCCCTAGTGAGGCAATTGGGGAGATCAATTCAGAGCTTCCATTGGATATCATTGTAGGAGTTTACTCAACAATGCACATTTCTTGGACACAAAGGTATTTTTGTGGTGCACATCGTGGGAGAAAGTGTGGGTTAGAGGATTTGTGTTTTTGCAGGAAATTCTCTTATTGTCAAACCAAAGTTTGGACACTGATTTGTTGGGCTATATTGGAGGCTATCACTTGGGTCAATTCTTCTATCTTTTGATAGGGCTGCAGGAGATAATTCATGGTGCTTGGGGGAGGATATTTCTGGGGAATTTCCCTTCGGAAATTTACAGGAAATTTCCTTGAGGGAGTACGAAAATCTGGAGTGATTTTTAGGGATGGAGGTGTTTGCTTCAGTGTGGGACATATTTTACTTCCTAGGGCCTTCACAACCATTTTCTGGGCTCAACTTGTAGCAGAAAAATCACTTAGAGCTACTGGGATTTGAAGGTTGGAATCTCATGTCTCTTCCGGGAGAAATATTGCAGGAATTTCCAGCTAAGTGAAGGAGTTTGGAGCATGGATTTAGCAGAGAGTTTTAGACTGGGTGTTGGGCCAACAATTGGAGAATGCACCAATTTGGATAATTTCGGGTCGATGGATTTGGGCCAAACCCTTTCTGAGTTTGGTGAAAGGAGCTCGGAGTTAATTTCACAAAATGTTATGGTCAATATTTATGGCTGAAATCAGTGTTCCATTCAACAAATAGTAGTAGAAATCACTAGAGGAGGGTGCAGTTCACTTCGGGACCATTTTCACCACTTGGGTCTATGAGATTTTCATTTTTTTATTTTGTGTTCCTTTTGAGGAGGCTCCAGTTAATCTCTTGGAATTTTCTAAGCAGTTTAGAGACTCGAAACACCAATTCCTTTCCAGTCACTAGTAGCATAATTTACTAAGGCAGGCCAAAGACTTGGGGAGTGCAGTTTCCAGCACTTGGGAAACTCCATTTTCACGTGGGACTTGACTAGCTTGTTGTAGTAAGCCTAGGTTCCTCATCTTCATTTATATGTACCTTGTTTTCTTAGTTAATAAAATGGCTCAACTCTTGGTACAATTTTTGGTGTAATTTGTCATTATGTTGGTGTGTTAATTTTATGGTTACATGTTTATGCTTTATTTGTTGTTATCACTTAATATTTCTTGTTAATAATATTACATTCTTATTTTCAATTAGATATACAGTGGTAGTGAGACCTCCCCTACGACGATTATTCTTCTTTAGATAAATACATCATTTTTCAGTTGATGATCAAAGGGATCAAGTTGAGACAAGATGTGATGAGATAGATGTCTTGTTGATATAGCTGAGATGAAAGTCATGAGATTTAACTTGGAGACTAGTAGGGTTTGAGGATTGATCTTCCCTACCTTTGATTGTGAATTATTCTTCTTCTATGAGATGATATGTAATGTTGATGTAGATTTATGACTTCTTATATTGAGACACGTCATTCGAGATGAGACCCAATGGAACATACTTGTATATCTAAGATGAGATTTTTGTTGCAGATGGAAATTCCTCCCTAGCTAAGAGGGAAACCCTAAGCCCCAAATGTAGCCCAACTGCTCGAAAGAATTGATAAATTTGGCACTTGGGCAAGTAGCATTTGGAAATATATTTAAATATTAAAATTTGGGAAATTTTGAATGTAAAGGATTTCCCTCCTAAACCTAAGTCGAATTGATGGAATATTCTAGTCCATTTGAATTTATATAAATATTGATCAATTATCTTCCGAAATGGTAGAGAGAACATTCATATCTCTAAATTGTATAATATTTATATTATAATTTCCATGGCAAGTTTCAGTAGCATCAATATCTTAATAGTATCTCACTTCATTGTGGCTCGCATATACATTGTGCATCACACTTCTATGGCATCGTAAGAGCATCACATGGCATTGTTAGTATACACAATGCATCACACTTCTATGGCATCATAAGGGCATCACATATGGTTCTTTGGAATCTGGCATCATGGCATTAATAAATACAACATCATTGTATGTAATAACCGTGGTTCACTTTTGGAATAGCTCGCATGAAGAATTGTTCGATACTCTATGGTTCGCATTCTATAATACAGAGATTCACATACATATTTTTGGCTCGTTGGTATGTATCCATGATTTGTATGTTCTATAATTTGCTTCCTATGACACAGTGGCTTTGCTATATTGGTTATGAGATATCCTCACTGGCATCTCTCTTTTATTAGCTCTGTATAACATCGTTATATGGCATAGTATATGCATAAAGATTTGTATGGCATATTTCTGTATCTCATATTTCATGCATAACTGAGATTGCATTATGGATTGCTCTTCTTGTGGAGCACGTATTGCAGACACTTCATTGTAAGTGTAGAGACTCAAATCTATATTTTACTAGATGAACGCTAGGCTTTAACCTCTTTTTTTTTTTTTTACAACACAGTGACAAAAATTTTAAACCATAATCATACAAGTTTCTGAAAACTCAGTAAAATTAAACTTTTATACCATAAGCATACAAAGCTGAACACAAGAATTTGTATCAATTATACCCAAGTTCATAAAATTAGACTTCATACACATACATCCATTTAACTTGTGAATTCTAGGCATAATGAAACCATCATAAATAAAAGCAATATAACTAAACGTGTACCGTACACCCTGAGACGAGAGCCAAACTGGACTTGCTGCTTTGCGAGCTCCTTTGCTGTCGTCTACCTCCACGCCTAAATGTTGTCGTGCTCAAGTCGAATGTAGTGACTCACTGGTTAACCTCCCAGCCTACTCCTTGGGTACTCTCCTTCCCCGCAGACCCCCGAGCTACAATGGGGTTGTACAACAAAGGAAAATGCTAGCTGATAGAGGTGAGCCTCCCTTGGCTCAAGAGTCCCCTCTCTATAATACTTTATCTCACCAAACTCAACTATAGCTCATAACCACTCAAATTTTGCATCATCTCCTCCATCCAACAATAGGGTAAAACCCAAAAAGCCCCTTTTCCTTTCCCTTTCCCTTTATTTTATAGAATGTTTCATAGGTGACACTTGGAACTTCATGCATAAATAATTATTATTTTTATTAACTCAAATTTGATTATTCACCCACCCATGTGTCATCCTCTCATCAAGACTCTCCAAAATAATTTACTTAATTATTCATTTAAAATAGTAATTTTCCTCAACCCAACAAGACTTCCTATTTCTTCTCCTAGTTGTCTCTTGATTCCCCTTTTCTACTCCTTAATTTGTGTTTATTACTGCAGTTAATTGATAAGTCTCAGATTTGGTCCCCTAAACTACCTCAATTTGTATTTATGATGAATATTCTTATGTTGGCTCTTGCCACATGGAAGTTCTCTAATTTCTCAAATTTTAATTTATTAATCTTATTATAATTCACCACCCTCTTCTCTTAATGAAGTTTTTAATAAATCTTTATACTTAACTCTATGTCCCTCTTTTCCCCTTTTTTCCTAATTAAGTTACTTATATACATTATCCATTTAATATTTTGTTTTAACATGGAAAGGGTAGAGTTATCATGGTAATTAATTTATCTCTTCCTATTCCTCCCTTACCCTAAGTTTTATTCTTGATTTAATTCTTTTGGTTCTAACCTCATATGTCATTTGTTATGAATTAGTTGGATTTCATATATTGATTATATTGATTAGTTTCTTTAATGATGTCGAGGGTCGAGTTTAGTCATGCCCTTCAAGAACTTCCATTCGAAGTTCCAAGGGTGCCATGCCTAAGAATTATTTTTGATGCCAAGGGTGCCAAGTCGGTCGTGCCCTTCAAGAATTTCTCTTGAAATTCCAAGGGTGCCACACCACTTTCCCTTCAAGCATCCAGTGGTTATGAGGGGAAAATATATGTGCAACTACAGAGACCCTTATCATCTCTTATGTTGCCTGCTATAGTGAGACTAATGGTGCTGGGGATCAAGGAGTCCGCCTTGATGCGCGCCCCCCAGAAATCCTCGTGAGCGAACCCAATTTGGGACCTGCCCCCACGGCATCATGATCTTCAAGGCGAAGGTGTTTCGACCTTTCCAGCCTAAGTCATGGCGGGAGTGCTAGTAGGTGAGATCAGGGACACTGTCCCACCCCTCCCATGAAGTTCCATCCAATTGTACAACCCCATCACCCATATGTGAGTCATTCGGCCAAGCAACTAACATGTTCCTGCAACCAATGACATATCATCAGAGTATATGTAAATATATAACAAGTTTCACACTGAACTTAGAAGTTCAAATACAAAATATTTATTTCTATCAAACCAGATGTTGTCAGCTCATCATATGCGAGTGCCTCTGGCGGTTTCCTGTCATACTCAATAATCATCAGTCACCAAGTTTCTTAGTGTTAGTCATTTTCATAACAAAATCATCAACATGACATAGTCATCCACATCATTGTTTATCATGAACCAGAAGTAATGTAAGTAGACACATTCATCACAACTATCATCATCATAACGTCAATAGAAAATACACATCCATCAAAGCCCCATCATCCTAACACCGACTAGGAAATAAACACATCCACTAATAGTAGAGTGAAGTGTCTGTGTCCTCCACCTGAGGTCCTCAAATAATAATGTGTGAGCCTTAAGGCTAAATCATTGTTAATGCCATATCAAGGTCAGAAATCTAGAGTGGGGCACTACATACACCCCCCCTTAAATTAAACTTCGTCCCGAAGTTTCAAACCATGGAAGTGATGACACATCCCACTATATTCTCCTTAGAAATGGAATTGGGAGTATGTTACTCTACTTTAATTATAAAGCATATAGCTAAATGACAATGAGTTATAACCTATAATTATAAAATATAATCATCTTGTGAAAATTTTCCCATATCAAAATTCATGATGACTCAAGTAGTACCAATAGAAGGGTCTAATATAATTTTTTTGCATAAGTATATGAAAATGATCAAATTATATCTTTCACCTTTTTCGCACTCTATATCATGCATCCACCTTTATTTCATTGTATTTAACTTGCATTTGGTTTGCCGCATACACACGGTCACTTGTTAATATGTATTAATGACTCAAAGATGTTTGTTATTGGCATACCCGTATCAATATACATTAACGCGCACATACGCACACATATGTTACCATGCTAAGTTATTTATTAACAACAACTCTTCCATGATTCAACTCATCCTAATACTAATGCTACAATAAAATTTTATTTAAATGAGGACTATCCATAATGATACTTAACACACGTGTGTATAACTCTAGACTAACTATATTAATTTATAGAGAGAGTTATTTAATTTTATCTAAGTTATGTCCCTTACTTAGAAAGGTCTCATAAGGGAGATATAAATTACAAGACTCTTAGGATATTTGTTGAATCATATTTTACCAAAGTGTCCTGACTTAATGTCCATATTATGTAATACATTATATGAATATTATATTATATTTGAATAAAATAAACATAGATTATTATTAAAAATAAGAAGACTACAACATGCTCATCTAAACACCCCATTAGGATTCAATATAATAATACAACAAGAAAGTTTCACTTACCTTAAACTATAATAATGTTAAATGTACTATACTATTTTTAAATCCACTAAAAATTTTAGCAATATAATTTAATGACGGATAAACTAATCAATTGGTTAGACTATGAAATAAATATTTCTCAACCTATTCTTCATATATGCAACCCATTCTACAATACTTGCCTTCCCCAATTAATGCAATAAATTTTATGTTATGGAAGAATAAGTGAGTTGTTCAAAATATTCTTGTGAAATGAAATTCTATTTTACAGAATTGATAAAAGAAGTTGACTATTTAGTGAATCAAAGCAGACGAATTCAAAATTTTGAAGTTACTTGGGTTAAACATTTAGTGCTTGTTGCCTTTAGAATTGTTAAAACTATCTATCTCAATGAATGGTTGAAATATGGGAAACTGAAGCCTATTATGGAAAATAAAATTTGCAAGCTCACTTTTCTAAAAAGTTTAAATCAACCGCCATTATTAAAAGAGAAAATCCAATCCAGCAAAAATTGATATTACTAATTGATGGGCTATTTTTAATAAAGAAACTTTCAAATCTTTTGAATTTGTGAAATTTGTTTCACTTCCCAGAAAGCCACCACGTTAGCAGACATCTTTTTACCATGGAACCGTACTGAATACAAAGTTATTGGACATCTTTTTACCATGGAACCGTACTGAATACAAAGTTATTGGACATCTTTTTGAAATTTTATAAAACATTATGCAAAAAGATAAAATTGAAATCATAAAAATATGATTAAATGATTATAAGTCGTTTGAAACAGATCGCGAACAATATAATTTCTATGTTATAAGGGAAAAAAAGGAAAATGCATAACTGCAAGTAAAAGTAAATGCTAAAAACATACATGTCTACAAACAAACCATGGTAACAACAACAATTTTGACAATATACAAATTTGAATGAAGATTGGGTTTGCAACATCCTTATGATTGTCCACAATATGGTAACATGGCTTCATTTCGGCCAGTGATTCTAATTTATAATATTTAATTATAATTTAATATCATATTGTAAAAATATTACTTTATCATATATCATTTTTTAAACTCAAATAATTTTTTTTTTTTTTTTTTACATTGAAAACAATGATAAAAAAAATTATTCCTTTGGGGTAAGTATTTTAGTTACAAGGCTCTGCTTGAGAAATTTGTAAAGAGGATTGTTGTATCTATTCCAACACCTTAAATTGCTAAAATATCAAAGAAATGCAAACATCATTATTTTTATTTTTATTTTTTACAGGGCCCCATGCTATTAACTCTTATTTGTTTTCCTTCCAGGCTGAGGTAGGTGTGCTATTAGGTTCGATCAACAGCCTGATTGTTAAATTAGCCGGACTGCTGTTAATATAAATTTGCATTTAAAAGTCGAGAATAATAATTGTGATTATATGATATTATAATTTAAACTACGTTTTGTAAGAGTGAAGGTTTGTATACATGCTACACTTCTTTTGGGAAGATTTAAGCAAAAATCAAGAATGTTGTTTTATCACAGTTCAATGTTTTAGGTTGTCTTATAGCAGTGATTTAATCATAAAATTCAAATTGATATGAAGGGCTGTAGAAAGATATTTCGTATGACTGAACATTCTATTTATAGGGTATTCTGCATGTAATAGAAAATTCACTACTACAAGGCCTCTATGCTATGTCAGCCTTTGATAATACACTGTCTTTTTATATACTGACTAATACTTAATTTTTTTTTTTTTTTTTTGAAAATATTGCTAACTTTTAGTGTCTTTCCTTAAAAAAATAACACAGAACTGAATACGTTTAAAACTGTATTTAATAGCTCCTTAAAGCTACATTCATAGCCCTCTAGTGTTATACAAATTAATCAAATATTTTAAAGATTTCTATGGATTTTCTGCAAACATTCTTAAAACTAACAATGCCTTAATCTGCGGTATTTGCATATATTTTTCTACTTGTAGGCATCAGCATGCAATCTATAAACTATGTTAATGATGGAATTTGTTGATTTAAAGTGTCTAATCCCTTTTCAAAATTATATAATGCAGCTAATGGAAAATTTTCATCTACAATTACATTTTGCAAATGTTTAATATTTCTTTGAAAAAGTATTGTTTTTTTTTTTTTTTGCTATGTTTTTTTTTTTTAACACTCCGTCAGGGATGCAACAAGTGTTCAAGAGGAAAAAAGATTAAGCAAAGGCCTTAAAGAAAACACCATCAGCAGAATTCTAAGAAATTAAATTACAAACACAACAACCAAAATCACAAATAAATTTTCTCAAAACATCAAACAGAGTTGTTCTATTAATCTCTTCTCTATTAATGCAATGTCACACAATTTGTCTATCTCAAACAGTAGAAACCATACAATTAAACAGAGACCTCTGCATTATATTAGTCTACATGACTACTAAAAAAATCAAATATCATTCACCAAAAAATAGAAAAGAGAAAAACTAAACATATTTTGTAACAGTATCTACTTACCAAGGATCCTTTCTCTAAGAATAGCTTTCAAAGCAACCTGATTTTGTGCTTATCACTAGGAATAGAAGCTATGCTTCTTCAACAATTTATCATTCAAAATCTTAGCCAAACACCAATAAAACGAGCAACACTCAGAAAAGAGAAGATCACAGTGGCCCACAACAGTAAGCAGAAAAGCATTCAATCAGTCAACAAATACCAAGCACCATCATTCCAGTAAGCATGTGATAATTAACCCCAAATCCAGCAAGCATGTGATAATTAACCCCAAGAGCTCCATCATTCCCTTCATTATTCTCCAAGGAAATCAGTCTATGAAAATATGTGCCAAAACCATCCTAATGTAGCATGTGTGGTTGTGTTTTACACATTGAGTTGATTGCAAAGGAGTGTGCAAGTAGGAATTTTGTAATAGTTTATATATTGCCAATTGTACATCGATGTTAAGAATAGCCTCCCAAGGCAAGTCAACTTGATAAATAAATCAATAGCAAGGTCTCCAAGCCAGCAAAATTCCCAAATATGTGCCAACTGCTATATCCAAGGGAGAAAGGGTTAAGATCACATTTTACACATGCCAAATGCATTAGGAATGAAACCATGTGTGGAGAAGAGAGGGCGGCCTTGCCCTCAAGCAATTAAATAGGCATATATACCACTTGGTAAAGCAACTAATAATTCATCCTACAACTGAGAAATTTCCTTCATACATTTCATCGAATATCTTGTATGCATTCATGCTAAGGGAATAGGGAGGTTCAGGTAAATCAATTCTAAGCTACACATTTAAACTGCATGTGTTTCTATGTGGCTATGAATTCTAAACTACTCGTATTAATTTACATGAGCTTTATAACCAAACAGTCAATTCCAATCCATTCAAACATCGAAGACATAAATCCACTAAGGCAAATTCATCTGATTCAGCTCTTATGAGAATTCAAAAACATAAGAATGTGAAGGAAGACTGGTTCTAAGGTCAACGTATATTGTGTTAATGAACCAGATCCTATCAAACTAAACCCTTGTATGTATAACCTTGACTTTATGCAGATATATTTGAAAAACATGAAAAGATATATTTGAAAAACATGCAATTTTCACATATTTTCATGTTTGACAGCAACCCCAACTTAGCCTTGCTAAAGAAATGACCTGACCTAACTTAAAATATATTTGAAAAGAAAAACAAAAAAAAAAAAATTTAATGCAACAACACCACACCCAGATCGATTCCATTGGACTTCAGAATACCTTGGTATTCAAGGGATTCGATGTCTGATCCATCCGAAAATGAGGATTCTGACACTCAATTGCATTGGAATATTTAACATTCCAGAACAACAATGGAGAATAAAATTCTCCCTCTTCAACACAGAGAAAATAAAAAAAATTTCTTCACTGGAGACAGAGCTTTCACTGTAAACACTATTTCATTAAACTTCAAAAAAAAACTTGGTTACAAAATCACCTCTGCCTGAGGGAATACAAAAAAAACTTTGACTGCTTCAAAACACAGTTCAAAACAACTCACACTCTCTAAAATTTCACTCTGAAAAATACTCTGTCTCTTCAAAAATGAATGCACTGCTGTGCCATTCAAAAATCTGTTACACTGCTGTGCACATCAAATTTTTACACTGCTGCTGTGTGTAAAAAAAACTCACAAACTAAAAACTCTGCACTGCTGTGCTCACCAAGTCTTTTTACTTCTGCTGTGTAAAAAGATTAAAACTTACAACGTAAAAAAAATGCACTCAGCACCTTTTACAATATATAAAAATAAAACTATTTTAAAATAAAACTTTTTTAAAAACTAAACATAAAAAATCTAAAATCTAAAATGTTGAACATGGCCCACGGTCCTTTCGAATGCACGTACAGTTCATATGATATGTGTGCGTATAATATATATGTAAAACATATATATACGTTGTTTGCACGACCCCTTTTTTTTTAAAACAAACATTATAACAAACTTTGACTTTGTGTTTGAACCGGACGTCAAAACAGAAAATTAAACCAAACTACATAAAAATCCCGGGTGCCAAAAAGTTGCTGCTGATGTCACCAATTTGTGATGCGGGATTTTTATTAAATCCGCCCTAAGATTTTCCCCGGGTCCGATTTTCAGCGACTTGTACGGAGAAAAGTGTGATGCGGGATTTTTCATAAATCTGGCTCATTAAAATTTAAGTCCGGAGGTTGATTGCTCAACAGTTTTGGCAAGCGGCTCACGTACAAGCTTCTGCAGATAAAATTGGAAGGCGGCTTCAGTACTTTGAGCGGCTGTAAGTAATTTCAACACTCCCCCTTACTTTCAGCTGCTGGGTTATCAGTCATACCCAGACATTTCCTCAAAAACTCAAAACTTTTCTGCCCCAATGGCTTGGTCAGAATGTCTGCAAACTGCTCCTGAGTTCTGCAGTGTTCCAAAACAATTTCACCATTGTTTACCAATTCTCTGATATAATGAAACTTTGTGTCAATGTGTTTCGTTCTCTTATGAAACACAGAATTCTTTGATAATGCAATAGCTGAGCTATTGTCACAATAAATCACTGTTCCTTTTACCTGCTCTTGGCACAAACTTCTTAACATCCTCCTCATCCAAATTTCTTGACACGTTGCTGCTGTGGCTGCCACATATTCTGCCTCTGCTGTAGACAATGCTACAATGGGTTGTTTTTTAGAAGCCCATGAAATTGCTCCTGAACCCATGTGAAAAACATAACCGGAAGTGCTCTTCCGATCATCTATACTTCCAGCCCAATCACTGTTAGTGTATCCAACTAAATCTGAATTTTCTGAAGCAGTATATAAAATACCAAATCTTTTTGTGCCTTTAACATACCTCAAAATTCTCTTTGCTGCCTGCCAATGTGCATCCTTTGGCTTCTCCATAAATCTGGAAATTAAGCTAACAGCATGCATTATGTCGGGCCTAGTTGCAGTGAAATACATGAGGCTGCCAACTATGCTCTTATACAAGCTAGGATCAAAATCCTTGCTGCTGTCCTCTCTGCTGAGTTTTAATCCCATCACTGTGGGAGTGATCGCTGCCTTGCTCTCTTGCATATTAAATCTTTCCAGCACTTCATTAACATATTTTGCCTGTGAGATAAAAATCCCATTTTCATCTTGTTCTACTTCTATTCCTAAGAAGTATTTCAACAAACCAATATCAGTCATTTCAAATTCTTCTTTCATGACTGTTTTAAAATTTTCAATAAGGTAATTATCATTACCTGTGAAAATAACATCATCAACATATAAAACTACAATCAACATTTTACCATCTTTTTCTTTGATGTAGAGGGTGGGTTCTCCCTCACAATTTTCAAATCCATTTTCCAGTAGATAGGAATCTATCCTACTGTACCATGCTCTTGGTGCTTGCTTCAGCCCATAAAGAGCTTTCTTCAACTTGCACACTTTGTGCTCTTGGCCTTTCTTCTCATAGCCTAGAGGTTGTTCAATGTAAACCTCTTCCATTAACACTCCATTTAGGAATGCTGACTTCACATCCATTTGGTAAACTTTCCACTTGTTTTGTGCTGCTATGGACATCACTACTCTCACGGTTTCCATTCTAGAAACTGATGCGAAAGTTTCATCATAGTCTATCCCATGCTTCTGCTTATACCCTTTTACCACAAGTCTTTCCTTGTGTCTCTCTATTTTTCCTTCAACATTACTCTTGGTCTTATAGACCCATTTAACTCCAATGACATCTTTACCTTTTGGGAGTTCAACCAAATCCCAAGTCTTGTTTCTTTCTATGGCATTAATCTCCTCATCCATAGCTTCTATCCATTTCTTTTCCTTAATAGCTTCTTCAAAGTGGATAGGGTCTTCAACATGAAAATATAAAGCAAACAAAGAATTGATACCTTCATTTGCTGCCTCTTGTGCATAAATGTCATTCAAATTTCTGAACTTCTTACCTCTTTCACTAGATGTACAAATGCTTGAAGAAGCACTTGAATTTCCTCCTTGTGGTGTGCTTGGAGAAGCACTTTCATTTCTCCTCAAGGGTGTCTCTTGCTGCTCTTGTGTTGGTGCTGCTGTTTAGGGATGTATTTCAACCAATTCATCATCATCTTCATCATGAGATAAACAGTGTTTAACATTCACTGTTTTCTCTATGCTTCCATCCCAAGCTTCCTCCTCAATAAACTGAACATCTCTGCTCACAATAAACTTCTTGGTGGATGGGTTATATAATCTATAAGCCTTGGATTCCTCACTGTATCCAATGAAAATACATTTCTCCTCCTTGCTGTCCAACTTCTTCCTTAGCTGATCCGGAATGTGTGCATAAGCCACACATCCAAAAACCTTCATATGTGTGACACCTTGTTTTGTGCCACTCCATGCCTCTTCCGGAACTTTGTTCATCACTGCTTTTGTAGGGCACCTATTCAAAATGTATGCTGCACAATGTACAGCTTCAGCCCAATAATCATTAGGCAAATGCTTTGCCTTTAACATACTCCTCACCATGTCCATTATGGTTCTATTCTTCCTTTCGGCTACTCCATTTTGTTGCGGAGTATATCTAGTTGTAAACTGCTTTTGAATACCATTTTCCCTACAAAAACGTAGAAAATCTTTAGAGATATACTCACCTCCTCTATCAGTCCTTAGAACTTTGATGTGCAGCCCACTCTGGTTTTCCACAAGTGCTTTGAAATTGCAGAATTTTTCAAACACTTCACTTTTATTTTTCAAAAAGTAAACCTAAGTTTTTCTTGTAAAATCATCTATGAATGTTAACATGTAGTGACTGCTAGCAAGCGATGGAGTTTTCATCGGTCCACACAAATCTGAGTGGACAATCTCTAAGGGTGCCTTTGCCCTTATGCTTTTCCCAGAAGGAAAACTTTCTCTGTGTTGTTTCCCAAGAATACAACCTTCACAAAGGCTGTCCGGCTTCTCTATCAATGGTAAACCTCTTACCATTCCTTTTCTATTCAACAAATTAAGACCTCCAAAGTTGAGATGTCCAAATCTCAAGTGCCACAACCAATTTTCATCTTTTGGTTCGCTTTGGATAGCCTCTTTTGCCACTGCTGCTATCTTTTCTTCATTTTTCAGATCTGCTCTCATTCTAAGAGGGAACATTCTATTCCTTGTCATCTTCACTTCAGCAATACATTGTTTGCTAGGTGGTTTGTCCATGATGGTACAAACATCATCCTCAAAAAATACATTGTACCCCTTTTGAACAAGCTGTCCAATACTTAAGAGGTTACATTTCATTCCTGGAACATAATAGACATCTGCTATGGATTTCTTTGCACCTTTCCTTGTTAGAACATTTACATTCCCTTTTCCCATAACATACACTTTACTATCAGTCCCTAGTGTGACTTGTGACTTCACACTCTCATCTAGCATAGAAAACATGGCTAAGTTTCCTGTCATATGGTTACTACAACCGGAGTCTAGAAACCATAGATCCTCACTTTTTTCTTCAGCCATATTACAAGCCAAAAACAAATTATCTTGGCTGATATTTTCTCTAGTGAAATTTGCACTAGTTCTACTTCCCATATCATGCTGCTTCTTTCTACATTCATTAGCATAATGACCATATTTTTTACAATAGTGACATTAGACATTGGACTTATCATACCTCTGTCCTTGAGCATTTTGCTGACCACTTTGTTGGCTGCTACCTTAGCCTTGATGCTGATTTGGATTGCTTCCCCTTCCTTGAGCATTTGCTGGACTGTTCCTTCCACCTCTATTTTGGCTTCTGCCTCTTCCTCTTTTTTTTCCTCTGCCTTGCCCTCTTCCTCTTCCGAAATACATTTGGGTCTTAAAGGCATGCTCCAGAGATGAGTTTTCACTCCTACCCAATCTCTGCTCATGAGTCATCAGTGATGCATGTAGCTCATCCACTGTGAACTTTGTGAGATCCTTAGTCTCCTCTATGGTGTTGACAATCACATCGAATCTTGAGGGTAGACTCCTCAAGAGTTTTTCCACAATCCTCTTCTCTTCAAGAGTCTCTCCATGAGATCTTATTTGTGTGACCATTCCAATCACATGAGTGAAGAATGAGTCAATAGTATCTGACTCTTTCATACAGAGAGTCTCAAAGTCTCTCCTCAGCAACTGAAGTTTTGTTGTCTTCACTTTTTCCATACCTTGATAGGCTATCTTGAGAGTTTCCCATGCTTCTCTGGATCTCTTGGCTGCTGCTATCCTTGGAAACACACTCTCATGCACTGCTTGATACAATAAGAAGAGAGCCTTGGAGTCTTTCTTCCTATTGCTCTTCAGCAACTCTCTTTCTGCCTGAGTTAAATCTTCAAACTCTTCTTCATCTGCTGGCTCTTCAAAGCCATCTTCAACAAAGTCCCATAAGTCTTGGGAGACAAATAATGCTCTCATAGTTATTGACCAGTAGTCATAATTTTTCCCATTAAACATTGGGAGATGGACATTTCCCATACCCATACCAGTGCTGGCTCCAGCCATTCTGCACTCTTAACTATGATTAAAAAAAAAACTTGACTGTGTATGTAAAACAGCTCACTGTTCTGCAACAGTGACTCAAAAACTGTATAGAGAAATACCTTTGGATTCTTTGGCTGAGTCTTCACACTGCTGGAGAAGCTACTGCAACTAAGAACTCCTTTCCTTCAGCTTCTTTGATCTTCAAAGAGCCTGGACTAGCTCCGATACCATGTTGGAATATTTAACATTCCAGAACAACAATGGAGAATAAAATTCTCCCTCTTCAACACAGAGAAAATAAAAAAAATTTCTTCACTGGAGACAGAGCTTTCACTGTAAACACTATTTCATTAAACTTCAAAAAAAAACTTGGTTACAAAATCACCTCTGCCTGAGGGAATACAAAAAAAACTTTGACTGCTTCAAAACACAGTTCAAAACAACTCACACTCTCTAAAATTTCACTCTGGAAAAAATACTACTTGTCTCTTCAAAAATATAGATACCTTTCGCATACCCATTCAAAAATGCAGTACAACTAACATGCACATCAAATTTTTCCCTTTAATAATATTTGTGTGTAAAAAAAACTTACAAACTAAACTCGCTACTGCATGCTATGCAAATCTTTTTCTTCTTTGTGTGAAAAAAAATAAAAACTCTGTGATCCTTTTTTTACTTCTCTTGTTTTAGAAATAAAAACTTACAATACATAAAAAATGCACTCGGCACCTTTTACAATATATAAAATAAAACTATTTTTTAAAATAAAACTTTTTAAAACTAAACATAAAAAAATCTAAAATCAAAATGTTGAACATGGCCCACGGTCCTTTCGAATGCACGTACGGTTCATATGATATGTGTGCGTATAATATATATGTAAAACATATATATACGTTGTTTGCACGACCCTTTTTTTTAAAACAAACATTAAAAACTTTGACCAGCGCATTGACGGACGTCAAAACAGAAAATTAAACCAAACTACATAAAAATCCCGGGTGCCAAAAAGTTGCTGCTGATGTCACCAATTTGTGATGCGGGATTTTTATTAAATCCGCCCTAAGATTTTCCCCGGGTCCGATTTTCAGCGACTTGTACGGAGAAAAATGTGATGCGGGATTTTCTTTCAATCTGGCTTAATAAAATTCAGATCCGGAGGTTGACTACTCAATGGTTTTGGTAAGCGGCCCACGTACAAGCTTCTGCAGATAAAATTGGAAGGTTGTTTTGGGTGATTTCGAGCTTACCGTAAGCAATTTCAACAAATTGCAAGAGAAAAAAAAATGCAGTTTGGAACCATTATGAGATGAGGACCATAATTTCCCTTTGCTTTGTAATAAACAAAAGAAGTTGAGTAGTTAAATCAACGAAGGCATCGGATCCCAAGGATTCACTCAAATCATTACATGCAAAGGATTCGCTACAATAAATCACTTTGACCTACCAGTAGTACGCGACATACTGAGATTACACCACAGAGTACAGACCAAACCTATGTTATAAAATAATAAGTTATTTTTGCCACATAATAATTTAATCCTTCCATTTACACTTAGTTTTAATTCTAATCAGATTTTTTTTTTTTTAAGATATATAGAAACATAATTTTAGATTTTCGTTTTTAAAGAGGAAAAACAAAACGTCTTCATTAATTAAATGTTTTCGGCACGAGTTTCTTTGAGACGTTACGAAAAATTATGAATAGGTTAGGGTGATTAGCGTTTGGCATATAGAGTAACTACAGAAAACGTAGAATAATTGAATAAATAACTTTATATCCTATTTTAAATCATGAGGCTCGTAATTTCTGTGGCCATAACTAGAACTAGACAGCGAAATATATGACGATTCCACTTGTATAACGGATTGCCGGCGGCCGAAGAGTGATTCCAGGAATACGAGAAAAACAAGTAATACGCATTGAATATATTGCATGCCGCCCCCTTATAAATACTCAAAGGATTAACTTGCAGTTATTTATGCTGATCTGTTATAGGAACGGTAAATAACTTGCTAAGCACGCGCCGAGAAATTCCGCGGATTTAGATTTTTACCTATCTCAGCAGGTTGTTGAGATTTACCCATATGAGTAACATCGTTTCTGGGTAATTCTGCTGGTTCTAAATAATACAGGGTTTATCTCAGATGGTGGTCATATTGTAGTTTCACCTGGAAATACGATTCGGTTTGTTTTTAGAGCTTTTGTTGTTTTGCTGAAAGCTTGCTTTTCTTAATAAATCTAGGGATTGGAACGTAATTAATAGTACTCGTCCTACCTAATTATTCAATGCGAATGGAATTTATTCTATTGCCCCCAGAATTATTTGCTCTACAGGATCTCAGAAATGTTCTAATGGTCAATTTACACCCGGTGGGTGGTGTGTAGGAAGTGCTATTGGTAGTAAAGATCCCCGTGCTGTAAGGAGTGATCCAACAGTTCTTAGACCTGGTCCAGGTGCCAAGAGGCTTGAATGCTTGGTTTTGAATCTGCTTTCAGCTGAAAACTTTCGTGCTAAGCAATACCAATAAGATCACTATTTTTATAGTGTTGCAAAGTTTGCAGACAGTAGTAGCACAGAAGATTTTACCCGTTCATTAGAAAAACAAGTTGATGCCTTTGGCTGTTGGCAAGGTTTGTATGGCAAGATTTAAACAGAGTTCAGATGATATTAAATGTTTTGTTATGGTGTCAAACGCCAATTCATTTTCAAAGTTGCAGCAGTTGGGGTTAGGTGCCATTGTTTGGGTTTGCTTTCAATGAAACAACCATTGATAACATATTATAGTGGCAGCAGATGAGCTCGTCTGTCAATTTCTAATTATCGCTCTGAAGCTGCAACTGGAATTTGGTAGCCCTTGTTACTGTAAAATGTATATCACATGAAAATACCAGGCTATTCTGAAAAGAATTCTGTAATTTCCTGTTCCATTCTTAACATCAATGATGCAGAGGTGGCTATTGTGAGAGCAGAAAAGAGTTTAATATTTAAGTGATTTTATGCAAAGCTATACCAAGAATTATAATTTTACAGAGGGCTATACCAATCATTGTAATTCTATATAGTATATACCTTTGTCATACACAGCATTATAATTTATGTGAAGTCAGCAGCAAAGAGATGGGGTAGATACAAAGCAGCGTAGAATCAAACTAGCAGTTTGAGACCTTGTTTAGCGTCGTTATGATGGCGATTTCCTCCTCCTTTAGGCATGTTTTCATCACATCAAAGTTATGCCATGCATTTTATTTTATTGAGTTGTGTAATTTTGTACCCCGTTATCATACAAAGCACTATAATTTAGGTGAAGTCACTGTCAAGAACCGAGGCAGCATAAAATCAGAACAAACAATTTGAAATTCTTGTTTAGCATCCATATGATGACCTTTCTCTCGTTATTTTTGACACTTCACATTCAAGCAAGCATTTGTAGATTTTAATTAAAGAGCAATTTCATTCTCTCTTATCACTTATAAATTGTAAGGGGCGAAATCATACCTAACTTATTATATCAAAGAAATCGACTATGAGGAAATTTCTATCTTAATGAAGGATTTAACACTGTTTGTTATACATTTTGCATAAATAAACAAAACCCCACCTTCCAAAACATTAAAATCTAGTGATGGTTATGGATGGATAACAGAGTTTGATTTTGTCATAGAACAAAACCTAATCAAGAAGGTTTCTAAGTCCACAAAGACTACAAAACTCATGGCTCAAAAATTTACAAGGAACCTTAATACTTGATGGGCTTATAGGTCCTAGAGGTTGAACCATGCTCTGATACCAAGTGTAGAGACTCAAATCTATATTTTACTAGATGAACGCTAGGCTTTAAATTAAACTATTTATACCATAAGCATACAAAGCTGAACACAAGAATTTGTATCAATTATACCAAAGTTCATAAAATTAGACTTCATACACATACATCCATTTAACTTGTGAATTCTAGGCATAATGAAATCATCATAAATAAAAGCAATATAACTAAACGTGTACCGTACACCTTGAGACGAGAGCCAAACTGGACTTGCTGCTTTGCGAGCTCCTTTGATGTCGTCTACCTCCATGCCTGAATGTTGTTGTGCTCAAGCCGAATGTAGTGACTCACTAGTTAACCTCCCAGCCTACTCCTTGGGTACTCTCCTTCCCCGCGGACCCCCGAGCTGCAATGGGGTTGTACAACAAAGGAAAATGCTAGCTGATAGAGGTGAGCCTCCCTTGGCTCAAGAGTCCCCTCTCTATAACACTCTATCTCACCAAACTCAACTATAGCTCATAACCACTCAAATTTGACATCATCTCCTCCATCCAACAATAGGGTAAAACCCAAAAAGCCCCTTTTCCTTTCCCTTTCCCTTTCTTTTATAGAATGTTTCATAAGTGACACTTGGAACTTCATGCATAAATAATTATTATTTTTATTAACCCAAATTTGATTATTCACCCACCCATGTGTCATCCTCTCATCAAGACTCTCCAAAATAATTTTCTTAATTATTCATTTAAAATAGTAATTTTCCTCAACCCAACAAGACTTCCTATTTCTTGTCCTAGTTGTCTCTTGATTCCCATTTTCTACTCCTTAATTTGTGTTTATTACTGCAGTTAATTGATAAGTCTCATATTTGGTCCCCTAAACTACCTCAATTTGTATTTATGATGAATATTATTATGTTGGCTCTTGCCACATGGAAGTTCTCTAATTTCTCAAATTTTAATCTATTAATTTTATTATAATTCACCACCCTTTTCTCTTAATGAAGTTTTTAATAAATCTTTATACTTAACTCTATGTCCCTATTTTCCCCTTTTTTCCTAATTAAGTTACTTATATACATTATCCATTTAATATTTTGTTTTAACATGGAAAGGGTAGAGTTATCATGGTAATTAGTTTATCTCTTCCTATTCCTCGCTTACCCTAAGTTTTATTCTTGATTTAATTCTTTTGGTTCTAACCTCATATATCATTTGTTATGAATTAGTTGGATTTCATATATTGATTATATTTATTAGTTTCTTTAATGATGTCGAGGGTCGAGTTTAGTCATGCCCTTCAAGAACTTCCATTTGAAGTTCCAAGGGTGCCATGCCTAAGAATTTATTTTTTTTGATGCCAAGGGTGCCAAGTCGGTCGTGCCCTTCAAGAATTTCTTTTGAAATTTCAAGCATGCCACACCACTTGCCCTTCAAGCATCCAGTGGTTATGAGGGGAAATTATATGTGCAACTACATAGACCCTTATCATCTCATATGTTGCCTGCTATAGTGAGACTAATGGTGCTGGGGATCAAGGAATCCGCCTTGATGCGTGCCCCCAAGAAATCCTTGTAAGCGAACCCAATTTGGGACCTTCCCTCACGACATCATGATCTTCAAGGCGAAGGTGTTTTTACCTTTCCAGCCTAAGTCATGGCGGGAGTGCTAGTAGGTGAGATCAGGGACACTGTCCCACCCCTCCCATGAAGTTCCATCCAATTGTACAACCCCATCACCCATATGTGAGTCATTCGTCCAAGCAACTAACCTGTTCCTGCAGCCACTGACATATCATCAAAGTATATATATTTAGCAAGTTTCAAGCGGGACTTAGAATTTCAAAGACAAAATATTAATTTCCATCAAACCAGATGTCGTCAACTCATCATATGCGAGTGCCTCTGGCGGTTTCCTGTAATACTCAATAATCATCAGTAACCAAGTTTCTTAGTGCTAGTCATTTTCATAACAAAATCATCAACATGACATAGTCATCCACATCATTGTTTATCGTGAACTCGAAGTAATGTAAGTAGACAACATAAGGAACACATCCATCACAACTATCATAATCATAACGTCAATAGAAAAATACATATCCATCAAAGCCCCATCATACTAACACCGACTAGGAAATAAACACATACACTAATAGTAGAGTGAAGTGTCTGTGTCCTCCACTTCAGGTCCTCAAATAATAATGTGTGAGCCTTAAGGATAAATCATTGTTAATGTCATATCAAGGTCAGAAATCTAGAGTGGGGCACTACAGTAAGGTAGTAATACTCTAAAAGACTCATTTGAGAATAGATGATGTTACCTTTATAGCATTTCCAGTAACCCTAATGTATATCTAGAGATTAACCTTAATGAATGATATGGTCGCAAATATAATGCATGAATCGACAATATCTCTGATATATATATATATATTGGTGACTTTGATGCTAGACAATAATCATATCGTTGACATTAGGTATGGCATTAATATATGGACAATTACATTGGATTGTGATCTGTATGACAATGAGATAGTAATATATGTCATTGTCATGAGTTACATGACAGTGACATGAAAATGATAAATGGTGGCAGTGATTGTGATGTATGGATTAACCCTATGATGATAATATAACAATGATATGACAACTTCTTTAAAATATGTAGTGACATGGGCTATTATATATGTTTGGGTTCCAAAACAATATTGATTATGTTTCCAAGACAGTGTCGATCGTGCTTCCATGTTCCATGACAATGTTGATCATGCTTCCATGTTCCATGAAAGTGTTGACCAAGTTTCCGTGTTCCATGAAAATGTTGACCGAGCTTCCAAGTTCCATGATAGTGATGAATGTGTTTCCATGTTCCATGGCAATGTTGACCGTGCTTCCATGTTCCATGACAATGTTGATAGTTCTTACATGACAGTGATGACAATGCTCTAATGTCTATATGATATAATTTGTTGTTGGATTGGACATAAGTGGCCTAATGTGTTTAATGATTATATCTCATGATATTGTACTTTATATCTCAGTTGAATAATTGATAAATATCTAATAGAATAAGAATTTGGTTGGATTTTCCCCCTTATGGGGTTTTTCCCTAGTCTTTGACCTAAATCATGGTGTCCCTATTTGTTGATGATTTTCTTTTGTTGTTCCTTATTATTTTGTTGCATTGTTGATGTTATTGTTATTTATACATAATTTCTAATGATGTTATGAAGCTATGGGGTGAATGCAACATGTAAATGATGATAAGTTTGTAAATGAAATTATCTAAAGCAAAGAACAATGTAGCCTTAAGAAAAATTAACAATTAGATAGGGCCACTCTTGAGTTGATTTGGTTACATTAGGGGAATTTTGAGGTAAAAAATTAGTCTCAAAATGAAAAATGTACTAACAAAATCAACTTTAAGAGAATTAATAGGATTCAAGATGATGATGTCATCCCAGAGGAGAATATTTTTGGAGGGAAAAGAATAAAACTACATATTTGTATATTCTATTAATGTATTTTGATTTTTTTCTCTATGTGGATCTACTCAAAAGTATGTAGAGTGGGTACGTGTTGGATACAAAACCCAATTCCACATCTAACGAGTGTACACTCTTGAAATTTGAGTAAAACTAAGGAGATACATCAAAAATACAATATTTTTTTTTAGTTTTCTTTCTTTTCTTTTAAAAATTCCAACTCTTATTTTATTTACTTTTACTATTATTTTATGTTTTTCCTTAGGAGGCCCATTTTAAACCTCAAAATTCCGCTAATGTGGAGATCATCATAGAGTCACTTCCCTTCCATCTTATTGCATCTTATTGTTTTACAAATCTAGGGTTACTAGGAGCTTGTAGTTTATCCCAAACCAACCAAAGATCTATTGAAAAAATACCCTCTAAAGTTGCATGCATGACCTCATATACCAAGTTGTTGGACATTGGATAATGCAACACTTCCCATGTGTTTCGTGACATGTTATTAACTGCCTTTCGATGATTCATTAACTCTGGCGATGTTTTTGTTTATCAACACCCATCGGTTTTGGTGTAACGACAATCATGATTCCAACACATTGTATCAGAGCCAAAGGTTTTTATTTCGAAACACACCCGACTCGCATTGGGGGGGAGATTGTTGTGAATTGGATAATCCAATGCTCCTCGTGTGTTTTGATATTGCTTAATTACCTCTCAATGATCCATTAGCTCTGAAAATGTGTTCGTTTACTAACACTAGCGGGTTTTGGTGTAACGGTAAACATGATTCCAACATAAGCTAGTCAAGGCACTAATATTTCTTTTCAACCAACTCTAATTTTTTTGATAAAATCTCATTTTTTTTCCTCTTTTTGTTTGTTTGTTTGTTTTGTTTTTAGCTATCTGAAGTATATAACAAGACGTAATCTTTAAATTAGATTGTGTTTGACGCCACTTGCATTTCATATATATCTTTATCTGGCTGGTTCTTTTTCTTAGAGTAAATTGTTGACTTCGAGCTTTAGAATCTAGTCATCTTGGTCCATCTAACCATATTTATTTTGGTGGTTTACATTTGTGAAGAGAGTTGTTTAAATTTATATCTGTTTCAAGTTAATAAGTTACCAATTGTTCTGAAGGAAAATTATTGTTTCATGGTGTGAAAATATTGTCTAATTTTTTCATTTTTTCCTAAATGCATTGCTGATTTTTATTTCATAAGAACGATATCTAATAAAGTGAATTTAAATCTGAAATTATTTTTAAGGAAATTTAGTGTAACAAATTTATGGTTTAGCTTGTAGTTTTTAAGAGAAAATAATGATTTTCATGGTTAAATCTTAATTATTTTTCTACTTTGGACTTTGATCTATCTTTTCCTACATTTCTACAGATAGACTTTTAATTAACTTGGTTTAAATTTGTAATTTTTAGTACTTAATTTTGATTTGTGGTAGCATTGGATGTGCTCCAAGTCCTAAACTTTGTGGAGAGGCTTAGACACATGTATTTCCCATAACCCAAAAATTGTTTTGGGAAATTCCTCTAGAAGACAGTTTTATTTGATAAATTAATTATTTTTAATGAGACCCTAAGTCTAAACTTAGGAAATTAAAATAATTAATGGGTATTACTCTAAACTGTGGGTGAAACTTCTAGAAAAAGCAGATCAAGTCAAAATGTAATTTTAGCCGTTGATTGGAGATTTAATCTCAGTCGTTGAAGTCTCAACGATAAGACTATAAAGAAGACTTGAGGGTCATTTGGAAAGACACACTAAGAGATCAAGAGATATAATTTTATGAAGTGAGTAGTGCTCAGAGGAAAAATTTGATCAAGAGATTCTCACGCAGTTGAGGGGCAGAAGCAGTTTTGGATTGAGGATCTTCTCTGGGGCCAAGAATACTCAGCAGAGAGGCAAAGAAAGACCTAGAGGAAGCAGGGCAGAGCTCAAAGAGGGTGATGCAACACCCAGAGAGGGTACACAGGGCCATGTAGGCTACACGCAGAGGTAGCGTAGAGTTTCTGAGCTATAGTCCGAGATTTTGCTGGGAGAACTGGATTCTGAGCTGGGAGGATTGGAAATGAGTTTTTTAAGATAAAATCAATCCAATGGAAGAGGTGATGCAATCCTTCAGAGGTCCCCCTATAGGCCTACGTAACTACTGCGTAGAGGCAACACAGAGGGTGTTGGAGGCTTGTCATTTCAGATACCAGGTCAGTCGAGACTTGTAGAGTGAGGTAATATCATTATTTTTCTCTATCAGCGATATTCTCTGTAACTGAATTTTCCAAAGAGACATTCATAGATGTATTCAGATATAAATTTTTCTTAATAATAAAACACTTAGATATGTTGCATTGGCTTTCCCGCATTGGGTTTTTCCGGGGACATTTGTCCAAAAAAACGGTGTCTTGTGTGATATTTTTCTCTTGCTCAGTTTGTTGTTTCACTTATTAATTTAATTAAGTGAAGGTTGCTTCAATATTTGATTCAATATTTACAGAAGAAATATGAAAATAACTTGTTAATCTAATTTACAAGTAGGTGAAGTAGAAGAAATCTACAAATAAATTGTTATTCTAATTTACAAGTAGGTGGAGTTAATCCAATTTTCTGCACTAGGATTCCAAATCTAGGACTTGGAATTTTCACACTTAATAACTCACAAACACATTTAAAATCATTTCCATGTTTCTTGAAAGGAAATCTCACTAAATTGTTGCACATGTTAAAATTTGCAACAAGATACAGTGAAATTGGCATCCAAAAAGGACAAAAATTGACCACATAACTCGTGTGGGATTCCAGTCACACATGAGTGAGGAATTCAGTTACACACTAGTGCTAAATGTGTGCGTCTAACTTATTTATCCCCTAAATAAATTGGAAATTAAATTTTCATTTCATCTCATAACAACTTGTATCAATTAACTAAGTCAAAAAGACTGAGTTAGCTCAAGAATTTCGAGTTGAGGGTCAAAGGTGAGGCATGTAGAGTGATTCTATTATTTTGGGGGTCCAGTTGCAGTTAATGCACTAGTGGGGTGCATATATAATCCATTAACTCAAATTAATTGAGTTAAAATCAGTTTAACTAGTTCTAACTGAGTGATGAACAAGTGAGAGGTCCAGTGAATTAAATTTAATTTAATTCACAAGTAGTGATAAATCAGATAACTGACGATTCAATATTAATAGCAACATGTGTTACACAGTAATTTGTCACCATGCTCATTTTCCTATACCTAATCATGAAATGCCCCATGACATATCCTATGCGATGTTTCCATCATCAAGAAATATGATAACATATTACCTTTGAAGACCCAAAGAAGTCTTCCTTGAAATATTACTGAAGAAACTTGGTCAAATTGCTAGTTTCCTGGGTCAGCTCCCTTCCTAGTGCCATGACCGTGCTGATGTCATTTTCATAGTTCTAGCCCAGCGTTTTCAGCACCCTAATCTCTTGGAAAACTATGTTGATCCCCTTTATGGAAGTGCTTCCTCAAATGGAGGAGAAGCTTCAACCTCTAGAAGCTCAAGGGTGGTGAGTTGATTGTTGAACAAAGATGACAAGGTCGAGCTCTCTCATTTTAGAGCCTTGACCTCATCCATGGGGGATAATCCCTTAGATAGTGGGCCTTTCTCCTCCTTTCATGGGCTCCCAACCTCCTTTCCCTTGCTATAAATTCACAACCCTCATTCCCCCAAGTTTGGAGCTTGGTTGATCATTTTCAGACTCGTCTGAACTCTCATCCCTATGCATGCTAGCGTCGTGATTAAGCTTAAGTGCATGGGAGAAGGAATCCTTTTGAGCTAGATGAAGGACTCATATTTTCACCTAAGGACACCTCCAACATCAAGGCCTGGTTGTAAGCTCTCCTTTTGTAACTTATCAATAATAACATCTGATGTTTTCTTTCTATATTTGTCTACATGATTATGCAAATATTTTGGTACTCCTTGATTTGCTAGATAGCTAGTGTTTACGTTTATTATGTATTGTATCACGTTTGATGTTGTCTCTTTATCATCCATAAGTATTTGCGTGCCATTAGTAGCAGGAAGCGGGCCTACAAGGATCGTGGATCGAGGTCACCATCAACGGATCCAAGGATAGCAATCGCAAAAATATATTTATGTCTCTTTCCTCATTAAATTGTAAACATGAGTTAAGAAAACTTATGTTAGAAAGAATATCATGTTGCTAGACCCACTCTAGGGCTAGAGAGATTTCCTCTGTCTGCAGAGGGGATTTATCTTGACAAAAGAACTAGCGCCTCCACTGGGGAAATTTAGCCTTTTAAGTCCTCCTTCCTTGAATTGATCTTGGATCAGTTTCACCAATTTTTGAAATTTAAATTTGCTTAGGCATTAGGGGAATTTTGAGGTCCAAAATGGGCCTCCTATGAAAAATGTACAACAAAAATAAACTTTATAAAAACCAATAGGATTCAAGATGATGATGTCAACCATGGGGGATGATTCACCATTTTTCAAGTAAAAGGGTAAAAATATAAAAAAATATAAAAATAATAAAACTAGTTTTTCAACTCGTACTTTCAACTTATCACACAAAGTTTTCTACTCAAATTTCGAGTGGAAGTACTCGTTGGATGCAAAATTTAATTCCTCATCTAAGGAGTACCCATGTTGCATACTTTTGATGGACCCTACTACACGAAAAATGAGAAATACATGAAAAACGTGATTGCAATAACGCTTTTCATGTATTTCTCATTTTCCATGTAGCAGGATCCATCAAAAGTATACAAAATGGGTACTCCTTGGACGAGGAATTAAATTTTTCATCCAATGAGTACTCCCACTTGAAATTTGAGTAAAAAATTTGGGAGATATGTTGAAAATATGAGTTGAAAAAATAGTTTTTTCTTTTTTCCCTCTAAAATTTGATGATGTTATCAAATCTTATTTTATTAGTTCCACTATTATTTTATAATTTCCTTAGGAGGCCCATTTTAGACCTCAAAATTCCCCTAATTCCTCTGTCAGCTTGTATAAAGATTGTTAGTCACTTCATTGTGTCAGGTCTGGTGTTTGTGTGAGACTCTTTTTATTTTTTCCTTGTTTTTAGCGACCAACCCCTTTCTGTTTGCATAGTAGCACTGGCAGCGTTGTTCTATATATTACAACTGCGCTGATTGGAAGCACCCTTCTGCTTAGTACATAAGTGTTGATCTCAGTCTTATGAAAATTTGAGTTTCCCTTCTGATTATCCAGTGTGTCTTGGCCCTTGAATGAGTCTATGAGATCTCAGTGATCTCCTTCTTTTTTGTTTGACTTACCTATCTTCTTTGAGTGAGTCTGTTTCATCTCTTTGATTTGTTTGTAAGTTTGGGAACTTTTTTCCATTTCAAACACCCTTTCTCGCATTGTTCTTGTCTTGTTTTGAAGTCAATTAGTGTATTCTTTGGTCATGTCTGCATCTCTGATTTTTTTCCCTTCGGTTTAGCGTCAAGCACAAGATTACAAATTGTTTGGTGCACAAGTCTAGAAGAGTGTGTTTTGTCTAGATTAAAAAGGAATGGAAGTGATTTTCATTTCATTTTGATTCAGATCATATTTGTCGTTTTACAAAGAGAAAAAAATTTCATTCGTTCATTCTTTAAAGCAATTTTTGTTTGGTTCGATTGAAAGAAAAGTAAAGGGATTTTTCATTTCTTCTTTCGTTCATTTGTTTTTCTTTTGATTACATTTCAAAGTGAAAAAAAAAAATCATGCATCTTAGTGAAAGGAAAGACATTTTCATTTTTAAATAAGTTTCATTTTTTGGGAAAGTGAATTCAATTGAAAATCATTGCATTTCGTAACTCGAAACTAGTTTGGGGGGAATTATTCTTAATGCATTGAGTGCATTATTGCTTGTATCTCTTCCCTAAATAGTTTAGGATTCATCGAAATTGAAAGCTTTATTTCTTGCATTTAGTCTGTACCATTAGGATTCAAGTGACATTCGTTTTGAGCCTTGAAACTCAAAATTTAATCAAGATCAACTTAAAATGAACCCAATTTACCTTAAGGAGCACTAGAATTAACAAGAATATTTAGTGGTCTAGGCTAGAGAAGTGTTGACGTCGTTAAATGTAGGACTTGTCGCTAACGACCCGTGTTACAACCCAAGGGTGATATCCTATCCCAAGTATGGAAGTATATTGATGTATGATAAGTATATTTGGGACGCTCTAATCGAACGGTTACGCATTAGACAACACTACTACGAATTGGACTCCCACGTACTGTCCCGTATATTTGGGGAGACACCACTAGGTTGCAAGCCTGGCATAGGTAACCGAGTCGGTCGCCTTGTAGAGTGATACACTGAACACAACATTCAGGGAGATTGGTTATCGTACGTTAAGTCCTTGGTCATTTCTCTTTCATTTGATCATCAAGGTGTATATTGTAGTTCACAGATACTTGGTAAACCTTTATGCCTAGCACACCCTTTTTTATTTATTTATTTTTAATTCTAAAAGTAACTGCCCATGAAAACATATCACTCTTGTAGTTCTCCATCCTTTTATTGCTTGGTAAATTGTGATTTTGTTCACCTCCTTTCTTTTTTATCTTCTTTTGAAAGGTTATTGTGGTTGAATCATTGAATTCTCCCACTCCCTCCTCTGACGGATCTCAAGAACCTCCTCCTGAGGTCCCTCGTTTTCCGGTTGGACTCCTTGAAGCAGAAGGTGAAGAGCTTGGAATTGTCATCAGTGTTAAACCCATATCATCTTGAGCACCGCCTGATGATTCTCATTGGACCACAACGAAAGAATCTGAGCCGGAAAGCCCCAGACCATCTACACAATTCTTAGCCTTTCCTCAAAATCTGCGCTTTGATTCGATTGTAGTCTCGCCTCAACAACCTTAAATCGCTTTTAATCAACCCAGAATTCATTTTCATGCTTCTCTGGTAGTATCTTGCTCTATCGTCCGTCGATTGTTTCCTGACGAAATAGCATATAATGTTGACTATGTTCCATTCGCGAGCGCTCCTCAAAGCACTCTTGAGGAAACCTCTATCTCTTACATCCCAGAGGCCTCTTCGTCGGTGTTTCCCTCCGAGAGAGTTGTTTGGATCCACACCTCATGATTTAGGTAGTGGGACCGAAATACCGTCTAGTTATGTTGCGTCTATGCTCTCGCACGGTTATACCTCTTTAGGAAACCTCATTTCTAGAGCTTCCGATGGTACACCCTTATTTCCAAATCTCATTTGGTCAACGAGTATACTTATGTCTTCTGGCCCATTCATCTTGAATGTGGCCGCAGTGTCTCAACCTATTGTTCGATCGACAGTCACCATTGGTTAAATGACCGTGTTGTTTGGATCCTTTGTCACCTATTCGCCATCTACGATTATTGAAGTCCCACCATTGAGTGGGAAATCCAAGGTTTCGTCCATGCCTGAGGGGCAGTCTAACCCTCTCTATGTACCTCCCATTTTGGGTGGGGGCAGCCGAGTTCTGGATCTATTCTTGGGGCAGGACAACCTCATGTTCAATATTCTCAAGTTCAACCGCCTCTTCAGTAACCGAACGTAGCATATTTGTATGTTCAACAACCTAACATTCCTTATGTTCAAAGGCCGAACGTATAATATCAATATGTTCCTCAACCGAATGTATCTCAGCAATATGTCCAACAGCCCCAGCCTTCGGTGAGTGTCGTTGCGACTAATCCTTAGTTTGGTTCTTACACCCAACTTGGTTTGAATCTCCTTCTAGGTCAATCTGGTCCTTTCTCTCATCATTCTGGTACTCAGTACCAACCATTTCCTCAAGGTCGGTACCAACAACCCCAGTCTGGGCCTCAACCTTGTACTTCATATCAGCAAATTCCTTAGTACCAACAGGCTCAGCAAAGACCTCAGGTTGGATCTTATGTTCAACAAGGACCATAGGTTGGACCCTATGTTCAGTAGGGACCTAAGGCTGGACCCTATGTTCAACAGGGATTGCAGGTTGGACCCTACATTCAAAAGTGACCAAAAACTGGACCTCATGTTCAACAGGGACCTTATCCTAAACCCCATGTCCAGCAAGGCCCACAACCTCAATTCTCGCAAGGGTCGTATCAACAACCACAACAAGGTCCCTATCAACAATATTTGCAACAAGGTGCTTGCTAGCCATGGGGGAAATATGCATATCTAGGTCAGAATCTTCCCTATTGGGAGCAGAATCCTTATCAATCAGGTTGGAACCCCTGACCTTTCTTGCCTCATCATCTACCCTTTCCACTCCTGGATATGTTGGAATTTTCGGATGTGTTAAAGCTCAAAAATGGCCCCATCGAATGTCAGCTGTATGGGCTGCAAATAACAACCAAGATTCCAGGAGATTGTCCGAAGTTTGAAGGAAAATATGGGGAAGACCCCCAAACCCATGTGATGACATACCATTTGTAGTGTTCCTCTAATTCTTGGGTTGACAATTCTATTAGTATTCATCTTTTCCAGCGTACTTTGACCCATGTCACGACCAAATGGTATATTGAACTCCCTCGAGGAATTTTCTTTGATTTCAATTCCTTGGCTATGGCCTCCCTCACTAACTTACAGCTGCATGTATGGTATGAAACCAACACCCATCTTCTCACTTCACTGAAGCAATCAAATGCTACGTATATCTTAGATCACATCCATGAATGGTGGCGGCATCGTCGCCTCATCAAATTTGAGATTCTCGATCAGCTGTTGACCAAATGGTTTACGAAATCATTCATTCCCAAGATTGAAAAATATCTTTCAATGGGTGGGTGTGTCATGGAAGAGGAGATCTTTGCTAGAGCTCAATACCTCGATCTAGTTTATTCCCAGTCCGAGACTCTATATGAGTTACTACCTAATACGCCGCATCCTTCGACCCGTCTCGCATCATCTCACTCTCTTGTTACGCCTCCGGTGGATGGTGTTATTGGGACAATGGATCATACTGATAGTAGTGCGCCTAAGACTTCTTCGAATTCTAAATCCACTATTGTCGTTGCGTCCCCTACTCCTTCCCATAAACAGAAGAATCTTGGTAAAACCTCAGAGGTAATTTTTTTCAGTCTACTATAGCAGATAAATCCTCTAAGGGTAGAAAAAAGGGTAAAGTCAAGTCTAAATCTGAAAACCATAAATAGGATTCAAAGAAGTCATCTGTTGGTGATTCTTCAACACGTAAGCCCAAATATCCCTGTCTGATATGTGATGACGATCATTACACCAAGGATTTTCCTCGGCGTGTCGAAGTTTCCCGTATTCTGAAGGGAGCACCCGGGACTCTGGCCATTTTGAAAGGATTGTTCCCTTCCTAATAGACACAAATGGTAGATCAAGCTTAATCATCTGGAAGCTCTCAGGTGTTCATGGCTCAAACACAATCTTTTTCCATCACCATGAGAATGAAATATTATCCCAATCCATCTAAGGCTCCTATGGAACTAAAAGTTACAAATCACCCTTCCTCTTCCATGCCTCCTACCTCCAGTCCTCTCCAGATTGAGCGACCGAGTAGTGACTCCATCATCCGACCACCCCCAAAAGGTGTTCTTCGGAAATCATCTTACAATCTGAATGCAAGAGCAGCACAACAATACAATATTGTAGAAGATCTAGCTTAAGCGTCTTCGGTGATGTCAGATTTGGAGTTCCTTAAATTGTGCCCATCACAATGGAAGGCACTACTCTTCGCTACTAGAGGGATTGATCCTTTAGATTCTAGTCTGATTACTTTCGATCTTGAGAATTTCTTTCCTTGCCTCCCATCTCAAGTAGCTTTTCTGATCCAAGTTACCATTATGGAAAAGACTATTCATTAGACTGTCGTTGATGAAGGTGATTCTACGTGCATCATGTTTGTCGCATGATGGAAAGCCATCGGCTCTCCCCCAATAAGTCACTCCCCGAATACCTTAGAAGCTTTCGATGGTAGAGGTTCTTAGTTGTAAGGTATTCTCAAGGCATTTCCCATCCTATTGGAGGGGAAATCGGTAACCATGAAAGTTAAAGTGGTAGATGCCAACTTGAACTATAATCTCCTTCTTGGACGTAGTTGGACAAACTCTATGGTTTGTGTGGTCTCCACCCTCGTTCGTGTTTCCCGTTTCCCTGATCAAGAGAAGATAATGACTGTTGATCAGTTGGATTTATTCCCCTATGATTCTTGAATAGGTAACATTCTGTATGTTGGTAAGACCACTACTCCTTATGAGAACATTGGGCCATGTCTGTTCAAAGACTCATCTCTTATGGGAGTTTTTCTGCTTCTGCCTCTGAATTTCGCTTCCGTCAATATGAGCTCATCAGGTCACAATCCATGAATTATCCCCAATCCTGACCAGCTTGAGAGTTTTGGTGGCATTATGCCTCTTAGCCCGATAGAGAAAATGTATCAAGATATTCTCATGACTTCTGAGGTTGCATCTAAAACCAACACTCATTTGGTTTCCTGTCTAGACACTTATGTGCAATCTCCCTAGTTTGGTTCTTGGGACTCTGATGATCCCTTGAATGAGAATTTCCCCACCAACGAGAGTATCGTGGAGGTAATGTCTCTCAAGGGAACTCCATGGGATGATGGATATCATCGTTCCTTGTTTCTCCCAATCCCAAGTGAAATCTTCGCCTGTCTAGAATCCCATGCTTCGCCAGTACCGACTGACCCACTTTAGAATCCGAATTTGATTCATTAAGTGTTTTCTGAAGGGAACATGGGAAATATCACTCTGACCATTTCATTTGAAATCTCTATGATTGTCGAGAATTTCTTTTTCCGCATTTCTTGTTCTCCCCGTGAGCTTAATATTTACACTACTTTCCTAAAAAATCATGACCCACCCACTCCCTTTGACCTTGTTCTCATTGTTTTTTCGTTCACCCTCGGGGGATTTATTTACATGCCTCGTACCCCTTACTCGACCAGGGGGTATGGGAACTTCACTGCTGCTGTGAATCTTCTCAAAAAATTGGTCGAGGTAATGCTTACACGTTGTGTCAATGGTAGAAGTGTGGACTTATTTATGTTGATCATGACAAAATTCTGTTATCTGAGTTCATTCTTGAACTCTATCTGAAAAAATATTACGCTTAGTCATAAGTGTGATACTATGTACATTCGTGTTTTATTCATTAGTGTGTTTTGAGTTGATTTTCAGTGTGATTGTTTGCCTTGCAGACATGTTTCCTCTACTCACCTTGTGTTCCACTTTGTTTGCATAAGAACCCAAGACTTCGGCCATTTTGAAAGAACCGTTCCCTTCCCAACTGATGCAAATGGTATATCAAGCTCAATATTCTGGAAGCTCTCAGGTGTTCATGGCTGGAACACAATCCGTTTCCATCACCATGAGAATGAAATATTATCCCAATCCATCCAAGGCTCCTGTGGAACCGAAAGTTACAAATCACTCTTCCTCTTCCACACCTCCTACCTCTAATCCTCTCCAGATTGAGTGACCGAGTGGTGACTCTATCATCTGACCACCCCCAAAAGGTGTTCTTCAGAAATCGTCTTACAAACTGAATGTGAGAGCAGCACAACACTACAATATTGTAGAATATCTAGCTCAAACGCCTTCGGTGATGTTGGATTTGGAGTTCCTTCAGTCGTGTCCATCACAACGGAAGGTACTACTCTTCGCTATTGGAGGGATTGATCATTCATATTCTAGTCTGATTAATTTCAATATCAAGAATTTCTTTCCTCGCCTCCCATCTTAGGTAGCTTTTTGATCCAAGTTACCATTATGGGAAATACTATTCATTAGACCGTCGTTGATGAAGGTGATTCTACCTGCATCATGTTTGTCACATGCTGGAAAGCCATCAAATCTCCCCCATTAATTCAGTCCTTGAATACCTTAGAAGCTTTTGATGGTAGAGGTTCTCGGCTGTATGGTATTCTCAAGGCATTGCCCATCCTGTTGGAGGGGAAAACATAAACCATGGAAGTTGAAGTGGTAGATGCAAACTTGAACTATAATCTCCTTCTTGGACATAGTTGGACAAAAGCTATGGTTTGTGTGGTCTCCACCCTCTTTTGCGTCCCCCGTTTCCCTAATCAAGGGAATATAATGATTATCGATCAGTTGGATTTCTTCGCCTCTGATTCTTTATTAGGTAACATTCTATATGTTGGGAAGACTGCTACTCCTTATGAGAAAATTGGGTCGGGTTTGTTCAAAGACTCATCTCTTATGAGAGTTTTTCTACTTCCGCCTCCGTCAATATGATCTCCTCTGGTCACGATTCATGGATTATCCCCAATCACAACTAGCTTTAGAGTTTTGGTGACGTTATGCCTCTTAGCCTAGCAGAGAAAATGTATCAAGATATTCTCATGGCTTCTAAGGCTGCATCTGAAACCAACACTCATTTGGTTTCCTCTCTAGACACTTATGCGCAATCTCCCTGGTTTGGTTCTTGGGACTCTGATGATCCCTTGAATGATAATTTCCCCACCAACGAGAGTATCATGGAGGTAATGTCTCTCAAGGAAACTCCATGGGATGATGGGCATCATCGTTCCTCGTTTCTCCCAATCCCAAGTGAAATATCCGCCTGTTTAGAATCCCATGCTTTGCTAGTACCGACTGACCCACTTTAGAATCCGGCTTTGATTCATGAAGTGTTGTCTAAAGGGAACATGGGAAATATCACTCTAACCATTTCATTTGACATCTCTATGATTGTCGAGAATGACTTTTTTCGGGTTTCTTGTTCTCCCCATGAGCTCAAGATTTACACTGCTTTCCTAAAAAATCTTGAACCACCCACTCCCTTCAACCTTGTTCTTACCATTTTTTCATTCAACCTCGGGGGCATTATTTCCATTCTTCGTATCCCTTACTCAGCTAGGGGGCATGGGAACGCCACTATTGCTATGAATCTTCTCACAAAATTGGCCGAGGTAATGCTTACACATTGTGTGAATGGTAGAACTGTGGACTTATTTCTGTTGATCATGACAAAATTCCATCATCTAAGTTCATTCTTGAACTCTATCTGAAAAAATATTATGCTTAGTCATAAGTGTGATACTGTGTACGTGTTTTATTCATTAGTGTGCTTTGAGTTGATTTATGGTGCTATTGTTTGCCTTGCAGACATGTTTCCTCTTCTCACCTTGTGTTCCACTTTGTTTGCATATGTCTTCGAATCATTACGTTGCTTTTGCTAATGGTGCTTTCCGTAGCACACGAAACTTGTCTTACGCAACATGGGCACTCTTTGCTCCTAATGGCGAGTTGATTGATTTACAAGGTATTTTTTTGGGTCGAACAACTAACAATATTGCTGAGTATAGTGCGGTGATCAAAATATTATTGGATGTCATTGATCTTGGGATTAGATATTTGGTTGTTAAGTTAGACTCACAACTCGTTGTGTTATAATTGAATGGGCATTATTCTGTGTGCAATCCTCAAATTTTGCATATGTATTTGCGTGTTAGATTATTGGAAAGACATTTTGATTTTATTGACACATATCAACATATTCTAAGATGTTTAAATACATTAACAGATACATTATCAAACCATGTATTAGATAGACGTTTGCGCAATATGTAAATCAAGACATTATTATGATATACAAGTAGCTGTAGAAACATGCATATATATATATATATATATATCTGTTTGTAAGTGTGTTACATCCAAAAGCTCAAAAAATATGTGTTATGTTACGAAAATGGCTCCCCGAGCCTACATCAATAAAAAATGTATAAATAGGGCTGTTATCCGCCCACATGGTGCTCATGGTAGCAGGTGACTGCTCAAATTACTCGCTAGAGTAATCGACGCAGTCTGCTCGAAACTCCAACTGTATGTCTCTGAAAGTGCAATGGAATCTCATCTAATGTAGCATACTCTAGAATTCCTCTCATGAGGCCAGCCAGGTTTCGATCCAGCTTAGCTAGTGTGTATGCTCCCTCCTCATAAGGAGAATCCTCTGCTAGATGGGCTACCCTCCGTGCAATCAGTGACATGCCAGGAGGTCTCTGAGGACCCATATCTGTAAACAAATCATAAGTTTATGTTTCATAATGCATAACAATAAACATTTAAAAAGGTAAATTGTTAAAAAACAATTTTTACCTACATCGTTGATCTGGATCAGTGGTATCACAACAGTCTGCTCTTTCTTTTTTTTTCTTTGCATGTCCTCAACGCGGTCAGGGTATAAGGATTTAGGGCTTGATCTGGTTGAACCCTTGCAAGATTAGCCTCACAAACCCTGACGACCTCCCATGGTGGAAGAAAAGAAAGACGAGGGAGCATGAGATCCTATCAAAATATTGCTCGAGGAAGCCCTTGAGAAACAAAGGAATGCGATGATGGATAAATTTGCTCAGATCCTTCAACTAATGCTCACCTATGGCGCATCTGCATCCAATAGCCACTCTGGAGGCGCCACTCCCTTCAAGGTACAGGTAAAATTTGACATTCCTATATTTGAAGGCCAAATAGATGTAGACGTTGTAGATAGATGGTTAAATTTGCTGGAAGGGTATTTCTCAGTCCATGATTTCTCTAGCTAAGAAAATATTATTTTTGCACTCCTCAAAGCTACCCCCCATGTCAAAGACTAGTGGGAAACCTACTATGAGCAAGAGGACGAAGGGGAAACCTCTCTGTTCTCAGCCACAACCACTTTGAATTCGTTCCGAGACGGCATCAAGGAAAAATATTACCTCGTGGGGAGCTATGAGGACAAATACATCCAATGGACCACGCTGCAGCAACAAAGGGATAAAGATGTGCATGAACTAACGAATCTGTTCCATACCCTATGCACAAATTTGGGTATTAAAGATTTAGAGAGACATTTGGTGCTCAAGTACCACAGTTGTATACACAAACACATTCAGGAGGAAATGGAGTTCCTCAACATTACATTGCTTGGCACGGCATATCGCTATGCTGCCAAGATCGAGAAAAAATTTAAGCAGAAGAAGCGAGACTTTAAATCTATGAATTCCAAAGGGGCCCCCGAACCGAAGAACAAGGGGCAAGGCCAATGTGGTGCGACTCAAAACAACACTGAAAAGGACACATGGAAGTGGTGTGAATTCCATAATAGCCCCACTCACAACACAAACAAGTGTCGAGCCAAATAGTCATTGGTTGTCGAACTAAAGGCACCCGAATCAGATGCATTTTTTGATCTTGAGTCAAAACCATATAAAGGCAATGAAAAAGGGAAGCAGATCATTGATGCAGATCCCAGTGCCATTGTTGCCACCACCAAGATCAAGAGGGAGGATCCATAGGATCCAGAGGATGGGGAGTGCCTCTTCCATTCACAGATGTGGGTGAAGGGTTCTCCACTGCAATTTCTTGTTGATAGCGAAAGCCAAAAGAACCTCATTTCAGTAGAGGTCGTGAAGCGGCTCATCCTACCGACCATAGAACACCCGCAGCCGTATACCATTGGGTGGCTCCACCTAGGGGGAGATCTCCGCATCTGCCAGCAGTGCCGCCTTCCGTACAGTATCAAGCCATTCACTGATGAGGTATTGTGTGATGTTGCTCCTCTTGATGTAGCTGATGTATTATTGGGCCAACCATACTTGTGGAGGCGACATGATGTGTATGAGTCTAGGCCTCGTGCTGTTGTTATTACTTTGGGAAATAACTTGTACAGGATACCAGAGGTAGTACCGCCTCCTGTCATCTCTTTGACTACTGCAAAACAACGCAGTAAGATTGTTTCCCAAACCAGGAAATTTATTTTCCTTACAACTCACTCATAGGGAAAAAATAATATTGTGGCCACAACCTCGAAACAAGGCTCCCTTACACGGCTGCAGCATATGGAAAAAGTCATGGAGGAATACGAGGACATTTTCTCCTCACTCACAGAGGTTCCTCTACACTGTCAGGACAAGCACTCCACCGGTCTGACTCCCAACGCACCACCACCTGATGTTGCCATACATCCTACAATTACACATACAGAATCCACACATGTACTGTCTGAGGCTAATAAAGAAACCAAATTTACTAAATGCATCCAACATGTCCACTCGTAGGTCCATGACATCTTCAACAAATCTAATACCCAATTCAACAAAATTTGCCTCATATCATGGAGGATCTCAACGCAATGGGGACCATTTCTTCCTAAGGAGGGAGGAATGATCTAGGTGGATATCGGTGGCCACCCACCTATTCCATTTGGACCTGCACCATCAATTCTTGCAGCTTTTCACATTCAACACAACTTACTATTTTTAGCAGGTTTTCGGTTCCTCCACTCCCGCAGCTGTTTTAAGGCCTTAATGATCCAGGTGGATATTGGTGGCCACCCACCTATTCCATTTGAACACCCACCATCAGTTCTTTCAGTTTTTAAGTTGCATCACAACTTACTATTTTTAGTAGTTTTTTAGGTCCTGAACTTTCGGTGCTGTTTTGAGGTCCTAAACGACATTTTTTGGGCATAGTTTGTCCAACAAATATGATTCTGTTCTAGATTTGATATTCGCGGAAAAAGTTGTATTCCAAGGATAGATCTTTCTAATGATGTATCATACACATCAAACGAAGATCATAAGCCCAAGTTACGTCCCCGGGAAGTTGAAACACCAATTTACCTAAACGGGGCCCATAGTTTTGGCGCTTCATCTCCTAGGGTTAGGTTTTTGGACGTTTAGTGTTCTCCATTATTTCTCAACAATAAATAGGCCCTCGAGCCTCATTGTAACACAGTTGAGAGGTCTGTAATCGCCACATATCTTCTCAGAGATTCGCTACCAGCACCCTAGCTATTTTATTTCCATTATGTCTATAAGCATATTACTGTTATTTGATATTAATGAAATGAAGCATTATTTCCACTGCATCTTTGTATTTATGGTTATATGTGTATTTTGTTGTGTTCCTGCATAAATCTGGATCAATCGGTCCACTATGTTCCTAGTGGAATCGGAAGATCCAGATCTCCTCTAAAGTCGATGCCGACATATGCGTAGTCCTCAACTACGATAAGTTGACACCCCAACCAACTGAAAAAGGATTTGGGGAAATTCATTTGTTCCCCCCCTCCATGTCGGGCCATTATGTCGCACCATCACATCAGCCTCGGATCCCTCGGGGTTGGATCATGGATCTATAGCCACTAATACTGGAACAACGGTACTCTCTCCAGAAAGAAGGTCCCCAGAATTGACCCATACCTAAATTGTTTCAGCCTCCCTATCTTGCACTTTGTTAGATGGATATTCATGTTAGCCAACAACCTCTCACACCAGTTGAAAATCGTTGGGGCCAAAAAATCCACCACATATTGGAATTGAGATTTCGTTGCCTCATGCAATGCCTGGGCTCCTTCCACTCTCGTGATGCAGTGTAGTATGGTACACAGGGGAAGCACTCTAATGGAAGAAATATCTACCTTCTCATGCTCTATTTTCTATTCCCCAAGATAGTATCTTTGGATGAGCATGCTTTTGATGTCCCCCCTTGCGCGATCTCCAGAGAGTTGGATCCTCTCCCCTCTCCTGGGCAGTCTAGTGATGAAATAGATGTCCATCACATCTAGCTCTAGGTCTTGGTCCCTGATGACAAAAAATTGTCGGTCCACGTCCCAAATACTAATTAAGTATTGGAGAAGCTCCAGTTGAGCTCTATACACAATTGCATAAAGCATTGACACAATCTTGGTCCTACAAGGCTTGGTGGTCTTCCACCTCATGGCCTCGTTCATTCCATTTAACCAACATCTTCGACAAAATCACTTGCAAAACATGTCCAATTGGCTTTTTAGGAGCTTTCATTGAATATTTTTAGAAACTAACGACAAATTTGGGTGATTTTCGCATTTTAAGATATTTCCCACGGCCAGCACGTCTGCCCGAAATAATTTGGCGCTAGTGCTGGGCTGCCCTAACGTTATAAACGTGACCAGTGCGATGCTGATAGATCGAAAACACACTGGTCGCAGGTGATTTTAAAAGTTTGGCATTCCTCCCTAAACTCCCTAATTCTAAAACCAAATGCCAAATGAATAGAATTAAATTGAACAAGAGGTTTAGAGCTCTTACATGACGTTGACGAATCGATGAATGGTGTCCTGGATCAGCCACACTGCTAATTTGAAATTCGGAGGGAAAATGGACAAAATATTCTTCTCAAAATATAAAGGTGAAAATGATTTTCTTTTTTGGTCTATTTATATAATTAAAAAAAAAAATTGCCAATATTTTGTTATTTTTCCTCGATATCTATGATGTTTGTTATTTATGTGAATGACAAGCCTTCCACACTATTGATGATCATTTCCAATGCAAACGAGTTAAGTTTTATCTCTTTTTTAGGCTTGTTAAACGTTAACGAAAAATGAACCCCCCTAGAGTCAACTTTCAGCTCTTTTCTGACTCAAGAAAAATGAAAATATTTCCGAGTACTTGTCATTTCAAACTCGTTAAAGTGAATGAACTAACGTGATATCAGTATATGTTTACCCATTTTCAGGTTGAGATTTAATATTTACGAAAAAGGAATACCTTGATCAAACATGGTCACGAGGTTCTCTCAAATATTTTTTTCTACCTTTTCGGATTCGAGAGAAATTTAAAAAAAGAGACATGATGGAGTTTCCTTTTTGTTTCTTTTCAAACTCCTTAAACATGAAAAGTCACCGAGTTACCATTTCATTGGAATCGTTAGAGATTAAACGACGAAAGACTTATCACCATGACGAGACCGAGTTTCTCCTTCCTTGGGCTTGTTAAACTTACTAGGATGGATTCATTTGAAGAATGAACTTACATGCTCAGTAGATGTTATCCTCTTCACGCTAGCTATAAAAAATAAAGAGGTACTCGTTAGAAATAATGGGGAAAAATTGAAAGTGAACATCCTATGTGTATTTTGGTCAGGTTGTCACTCTTGAACATGACACTCATCTGCAATTTGTGTCAGGTTGGGGACATCCTACATTCGTCACTTTGCCTCCATGGGTTTGGAAAATTAGTTTTCCTCTCATTTGATTACCAATTTTGTCAACATGACCTCTGATCTTATTTGAGTCAAAATTTTCCACACTCTAGAGTCGTGTCTCCAACATGTTCAAGAGAATTCCTTCTTGTCAAACATCCTCTTCTTATCTGACCTCCTCTGCTTCAATCCCGAATCACTCCTATGATTTTAAGATATCTGTTGTTTTGTGTCGATGATGTGGGAATCATCATGGCCATCCTTCGACGAATCACTTCCTGTCAACTTCAGCTCATTATTCGGGAAGGTGATTTAGAAACTTTTGTTCAATAACTTTGAGCTTGCATGCCTTAATGACAAGTTTTTCGTGTTCGACGACAGGTTCACATCATTGGTCTTTGATCAAATGATTCTGCAAGTGTTCTACTTCAATAAATTTATTCACACTTGTAGATTATGTTGTTGTACCTTGATGTCCATCATCATTATTGGTGGTCTCTCTTATGCCTGTTAACGATTTTCATCATTGACCGATAATCAGGTGGTTTCTACCATGTTTGACACCAACACATTTATTCGCATGGCTAGATTCGTACATTGGGTTGATTTAGATCACGGTGAAGACCCTGGGTCACGTCTGATTTTGATCCAGGCTGTGGGGAGTTATTGAGTATTCATGATTGTATACATGATCCTATCTATATGGATGGTTGCATCCATACCGCAGATCCATTTCTATGATCTCTTTTAGATGGATGGCTACGACCATACCGTGGGTTCATGTGTCATTTTATACCTAGTGCAACATCATGTGGTTAGGCATATTTATGCCATAGATGTCATATATTGTAAAATGTTTGATTTGGGAGGTTTTCCAAAGGTGGTCTGCATTCCTTGCCTTGGTTCATAAATCATTCTAGCCATCACTCATTGTTCTACCTTCATACTTTAGAGGGCATCTGTTACATAGTAATTTTTCACATGCTCATTTTCCCATCCCTAATCCTGAAATGCCTCGTGACAGATCTTGTGTAATGTTTCCATTCTTAAGAAATATGCTAAAATATTCCCTTTGAAGATCCAAAGAAGACTTGAAAGATTACTGAAGAAACTTGGTCAAATTCCTAGTTTCCTAGGTCAACGCCATTCCTAGTGCCATGACCATGCTGATGTCATTTTCATAGTTCTGGCCCAGTGCTATGAGTGCCCTAATTTCTTAGAAAACTGCGTTGATCCCCTTTCTCGCAATGCTTCCTCAAATGGAGGAGAAGCTTTGACCTCTAGAAGCTCAAGGGCGGTGCGTTGATCCGGATTTATGCAGGAACGCAACAGAATAAACACATAACCATAAATACAGAGATGCAGCAGAAATAACACTTCATTTCATTAATATCAAAGAACTGAAATTTTCTTACAGACAGAATGGAAATAAAACTAGCTAGGGCACTGGTAGCTATCTCTGAGAAGAGATGTGGCGGCTACAGGCCTCTGAACTGTGTTACAATGAGGCTTAAGGGCCTATTTATTGTTGAGAAACAATGTAGAATCTAAAACGTCCAAAAACATAACCGTAGGAGATGAGGTGCCAAAACTGTGGGCGCTCGTTTGGGTAAATTGGTGGTTCAACTTCTCGGGGGCATAACTTTGGCACCCGATCTCCGTTTGACGCGCTCAATAGCTCGTTAGAAATATCTATCCGAGGACTTCAAATTTTGAATGAGCAACATCAATCCATGGACCCATGTTGCTCTCCGTTTTCCCAAAAAATGTCGTTTAGGGCCTCAAAACGGCTCCGGAAGTTCAGGACCCGAAAAACTGCTAAAAATAGTAAGTTTTGTTGCAACTTGAAAATTGAAAGAACTAAAGATGGGGGTTCAAATGGAATAGGTGGGTGGCCACCAATATCCACCTGGATCATTAAGCCCCCAAAACGGCTCCGAGAGTGAAGGACCCGAAAACCTGCTAAAAATAGTAAGTTGTGATGAATGTGAAAAGCTGTAAGAATTGATGGTGCTGGTCCAAATGGAATAGGTGGGTGGCCACCGATATCCACCTGGATCATGCGTTCACTGATCTCAAGGGAATTGTGTTTATTGTTGATCTCTCATTTTAGAGCCTTGATCTCATCCATGGGGGATCATCCCTTAGAAATTGGGCCTTCCTCCTCCTTTCATGGGCTCCCAACCTCCTCTCCCTTGATATAAATTCACATCTCTCATTACCCAAAGTTTAGAGCTTGGTTGATCATTTTCAAACTCGTATGAACTCTCATCCATATGCATGCTAGCATCGTGATTAAGCCTAAGTGCACGGGAGAAGGAATGCTTTTGAGCTAGGTGAAGGACTCAAATTTTCACTTAAGGATTCCTCCAACACCAAGGCATGGTTTTAAGCTCTCCTTTTTTAATTTATCATTAATAACATCTGATGTTTTCTTTCTATATTTGTCTACATGATTATGCAAATCTTTTGGTACTCCTTGATCTGCTAGATAGTTAGTGCTTAGATTTATTATTTATTGTATCACGTTTGTTGTTGTCTCTTGATCATCCAAAGGTATTCGCGTGCTATTAGTAGCAGGAAGCGAGCCTACAAGGATCATGGATCGAGGTCACCATCAACAGATCCAAGGATAGTGATCAGAAAAAGGTATTTATGTCTCTTTCCTCATTGCATTGTCAACATTAGTTTAGAAAGCTTATGTTAGAAAGAATATTGTGTTGCTAGAACCACTCTAGGGCTAGAGATATCGCCTCTGTCTACAGAGGGGATTTATCTTGACAAAAACATGCATTTTAGTTCTGATGAAGACCCAGTTGAGACAAAGGTTAAAGGGAAGATAATAATCATTTGTATTATTAGAAAATTGCTCGGGAAAAATTATAAAGTCACAGGAAGGCCATGATGGATTGCACAGTCAAGGAAGGTTTATTATCCTATTTAATAGGGATTAATTGCCTAAGGATTTCGTGAGCAATGCTGGGCTAAGCTAGGGTTGAGAATTGGCTAAGTGTTGGTCAATTTTTCCTAAGAATTGCTAGTTAGTTTTAAGCAGGATCAGGGTGAAATAATCGGTAGAGTGCAAGATTTTCTTATTGTGAGAAAGCATTGTATTGTTTCATGATTCTTTGACTATGTAAAATATATGATAGAGTGGTTTTGAGAAAATGCTTTCCCCAAGAACATCTTTTGTTGTGTCATTAATAATTTCCTTTCTCTTACTTGCATGTGGTTGAACGATCATGTTTTATATTCCTTAAATATAGTACAAGGATTCAATATCTTGTTTTAGTACATTACATGTTCAGATTGAATCCATTGGTATATAAAGTTTCTATATAATTTTTTCATGGTATCAGAGTGCTAGGAATCACAATAGAAGAGAAGAAATTAAGTTTGTCTTGAGCAGTTTCAAATTTGCAAATTTATTCTTCAGGGGCTAGCAACAGATCAAGATGTCGTTAATGGCTTGAGACTCGAATATGTACTCGATGGAATTTTGAATTATATTGCATGGAAGGACATGATGGAGGCCGTGTTGGAATATAATGGGTTGAAGGAATTCATAGGTACTGATATTCCCAAGCTCGTAGTAGCAGATGCCCAACTTATTGATGCATGGCAGAAGAAGGTAGAAAAGGCGAGAAGGATCTTGTTGGAGGGATTTCGAGATCATATTTTCTCGAGTCTTCATGGGAAGACGACTCCATATGCTATGTGGAAGGCCTTAACAGATTTGTTTCAGAACAATAGTGACCAAAGGAAGTTGGCACTAAAGGACAAGCTCAGAAATATCAAGAAGGAGGAGGGCGAGACGGTACCAACATACTTGATGAAATTCACTCAATGTCGAGATGAGATTGGAAGTGTTGGTGTGACCGTAGTCAATGATGAATTGGTGAGCCTAGCACTTCTAGGCCTTCCCAAGAGCTAGCATAGTTACTAGGACTCTGTGAATGGGAGGGAGAAGCTACCAAAATGGGAGCATTTGTGGTATGACTTGGTAATAGAAGAGATAAGGTGGAGCACCAGAGACGGGACCTCCAGTACCAACAAAGAAGAAGATTTTGCATTAGTGGGAAAAAAAAAGAAAGCCAAGGGAAAGAAGTCCCAAGGAGAAGAGAGTAAGAGAGAATTGTTCGAGATCATATGTTTTCACTATCACGAGCATGGGCACTATGCTTTGAATTGTCCACATAAGAAGTCAAGAAAGAAGGCGCATGCACTTGCAGCGGATGAAGCATTGGCTTCACGGTTCGAGTTGGATTTTACTCTCATTGTATGCATGGACAACACTGTAATGGGATGCATGTGGTATCCAGACAACGATGCCTTGTTCCATATGAAGAGGAATATAGATATCTTCAATGACTTGGAGGAGAAGGACCTCTAGTAGAACATAGAGTTTGGAGATGGCGGGAGGTATAACGCGACCAACATAGGTACAGTTACCTTTCAGAGGGAGTCTAGCTCCCCTATTAGACTAGCAGATGTTTTGTATGTTCCAGGCCTAAGGAATAATCTTGTCTCCGTGGCAATATTGGAAGATCGTGGTTATGAGGTGATGTTTAGAAAAGGAAAAGTTTTCCTTAAACACATAGCCATGGGATAGGTGAAGCAAATTGGTTCAAGAGTCAAGAACCTGAAGCAGATCAGTTCAAGAGTCAAGAAGCTATATGCTCTCGAGGTTGAGGATGCATAAAAATCTTTGAGGATCAAAGTAGTGGTTAATGACTTGGTGGTTGAGAGGGAGCAATTATCTCTCAACATGCAGCCTCAGAAGCAGTCTCAAAAGGTTTTGAAGAAGCCACAGTTGGAGAAGCAGAGAGGAGATTGAGTGGAAGATTCCACTAAAGCAGAGACCTCCAAGAGGGGAAAATTTTGATCCAGAAGGGCAGAGGGAGTACATCTAGCTATACCTCCAGGTGTGAAGGTGGGGAAATCTGTAGAATTAATCCCAAGACTAAATTTGGGTAGGGTCCATTGAGATGGTGTGTCTCATGGATCGAACCTAGCTACAAGGATCCCATAGTACAACAATAGTAGGAAGTATCGGTTAGATTGATGCAGTCAAATGTCAGGAAGACATAAATCATAGTGACAAATGTCGGATACTGGAGCACAGATCAGATTCGGAAGCAGTGCAGAGTGCATGGATGCATATGTCGGCAGTAGCATAGAGAGTCCAGTAGACATGTGCAGTAGCTAGTAGCAGTCAGAAGAATATAATGACAGATGCATTATAATGATCTAGTTTTTCGGAGGCTATTCATTTTCAGTAGTGTTTCATGTGTAAAAAACACTAGAGAAGTGTTGCATGCAGAACATTCCAAAGGTACCAGATCGAGATAGATTGAATTCCTTTCTTGTTGAGAGGGAGTGTTTAAATTTGCAACAAGAACAGTGAAATTGGCATCTAGAAAGGACAAAAATTGACCACATAACTTGTGTGGGATTCCAGTTACACATGAGTGAGGAATTCAGTTACACACTAGCGCTAAATGTGGGCGTCTAATTTATCCCTTAAAATAAATTGGAAATTAAAGTGTAATTTCATCTCATAACAACTTGTATCAGTTAACTAAGTCAGAAAGACTCAGTTAGCTCAAGAATTTTGAGTTGAGGGTCAAAGGTGAGGCATGTAGAGTGATTCTATTATTTTGTGGGTCTAGTTGCAGTTAATGCACTAGTGGGGTGCATGTGTAATCAGTTAACTCAAATTAATTGAGTTAAAATCAATTTAACTAGTTATAATTGAGTGATGAGCTAGTGAGAGGTCTAATGTGTTAGGGTCCTATAAATTATAGGATCTCAAGGTGATTGAGTATTTTATAGTTGCAATTTCATATTGTACATGATTCTAAATATTCAAATTATTTCCAAAAAAACATACGAAAAAAGAAAAGAGGGTATGTTAAATTTTTCTTTTGAAAAGAATGAAAGAAAAGAAAAGAAAGCCCCACAAAGGAATAAATACTGAAAGTGCTGCAAGTCAAAATGCCACTATTGATAAGTTAGTTTGTTCAATTCATACAGTTTAAGCATGATTGAACAAATTTGAATTTCTGTTAAATAGGATAGTGAATAAAGACTTACCAAACAGTTTAATCTTGGTAAGACAGTAGCTAGGTAGAAATGAAATTGATTCAACAATGTAATCTGAATCAATAGGCGAAATAAGGGTTAGAATAGAATAGATTTTCATAAAAAAAATGATTTGGGTCTGCTAGTCTAAATGCACCCTACAAAAGAAAGATGAAAATGTTATATTAGAAAAAAGGGTAGGTAGAAAGAGAAGGTGATTTTAGGAAAATACATGAAAACTTTATCCTAAGTTACAAAGTGAATACATTTTATATGTTTGAGAAATAAAAGGGATGAATGTTTATCCTAAGTTTGAAGACTTGATTTATTAAAAGGATTTCGGGCATTATGTTTTTGTTTCCCTAAGTTTTCACCTATACATATAGTCCTTTTCATACATTATTCCATTTCCCGACCCCACCATCCACCCGTCACATCGCAGTTATAATTCCGCCACCTTTCCCATCATCTCAATCTATGACTTTTGATACGACGACCGTAATCACTCTTCCCCCCCCCCCCCTCACTATTTAGATGTTACCATTAGCAGGGGGCGGTTTCTAAAATGAGCGTTATTAATAGATGGAACTACCACGACGTGGCAGTTCAGGGACACCGCCCCGCCCACCCCCCTCCCCCCCCCCCACGCCCCCCCCCCACCACCACCAAAGCCGCTTACCGCTCGCTACCCCCTACGAAAGAGATATTCTCCGCTAACAAAAAACCACCCTCCCAACTATTATCCCTCCGCCTATTCCATCGTGCCACCTCATCCACCCGTTGCCCATCCAATCAACTCCACTCCTGCCAAAATCAATATGTTGCATAATTAAATGTGATTAATCATTAACCAATGGACCCACGCCATGAACAACTGGAAATCAGGAAAAATTATAAAATTCCTTCCTCCCACCTATTTCAAAATTTACAGTGCTCTCCAATTATCATCTTTGCTACAGGTTTTTCAATTTTACAGGTCAAGCACAACAATCGTAGTGTTTTCTCCTGTTTCATTGACTTCCTCACTCCAATCTCACCTCGACACTCTGCAAACCTGCACCATCATTGGAATTACTCATTTATGTAGCTTGAACCAGTCATGCCTCCCAAGAAGAAAGGTCAAGAACCCTTCAACCCTATGGTTCATCCTCTGATTGACTTGGATCATGTTAGCCTTGCAGAAAAGGATTTTAAAGTCCATGAGACCCTCTATGAGTTTGATTTAATTGATTTTTATTGCTGATTAGAGGATAAGTTGATAGATGGTGTTGATGACATTGGCCCGTGGGACACAAAATTACCCCACTACATTTTCCCTAAAACCCACAGTGCCCTAGAGTTCATCAGAAGATGTTGTGCCTAATATATCCCTAACCAAAGAGCTGTAATTTACCCTACTGGTAAAGTTTTGATCACAATTAACGCCCAATCCATCATCCAAATTATGCAGGGACCTTTAGCAAAAAACACAACAAAATTTTCCCGAGAAGTCCTCATAGACCTATACTAGAAGATAGATTTTCCCAAGAGAGCAAAAACCCTTGAGTTATTCTTAACTAAAAATACTCATTTACCCAAGAAAAACCCCCCATATCCCTCATCCTTATTTTCTAAAAGAACCAATCAAATAACCACAATCCTATCATATCTCCTTGGGTACTACTCTGACTAATGGATAGATGAGTAAATTATAGGCTTTTTGACTATATTGTCCACAGATTCCAAGCCCTCTATCATGTTTGATTTTAGCCAATTCTTAACTGATAGCATCCATGACCAGTTTGTGAAATTCCATATAGAGGGAGCATTTAAATATAATTCTGTTATTATTTACATGTTCTTATATATTCAGTCGGAAAGGTTTCAATTTGCAATGAAGAAGATGGATGAAGATGGACACCCACAATGTGTCATTTTTTGGACCACCCTATTGATGAAAGAGCAAGAAGAATACACCTACAAACAATTCATTTAGATGTTTTTACATCCAGCCATGAGTATTCTAAATGACACAGTTGAGCATAGAATAAGTGAAGATATTAAGAGAATTATGCAGCTTTCAGATCAGGCCAGAACAAGAGATTGGTATTTATACCAGAATTATATAGAACTGAGAGTGTATGGGTGTGAATTACCTCCCTACAAGTTTCCAAAATTCCTCCCAATGAGGATTTTTTCCCTGGAGTATATTAGACAAATGCTAAATGTTGATGAGGTGCATTTTGTTTCAGCAAAGAGGAAATCACAATTCAGGATCAAGTCTGAAATTGGACCATTCATATGCAACAACAGGGCAACAAGAGAGGAAGCTGACAAAAGACTAAAATAAATGAAGTTTTCTACTAGCTTTACATGGTTTTATGATCCATTTTTGGTCATTTCTAAAATGAGGGTGGAAAACAAGTCTACACCCTACATTCACACTCAAAGGCTAGAAATAGAACAATTTAGAAATTAGATAGAATGGGCAGAGAATACTTTGCACGAGGCAGAGGAGCAGGAAATATCTACTTCAAGGTTACAAATCCCTATACCATAGCAAAAACAAAGAAAAGAAAATAAGAAAGAAGCAACAGGAAAGAGGAAGATGGAATATCAATCACCTTCAATGACTGATACTTCCAATAAAGAATTCAAAATGAAGTATAGGAAAAGAGCCAGGATCCACATAGACATTGATCAAGGAAAAGAGACAGAGCAGGATACCATCATCGACATTATAAATACTACAGGATATTATCTAGTGGGAGGTCAGGCCATCTCCTCCCCTACTACCTCAACTACTATGCTAAATTAGCAGCAAGCCCTCTAGACCTCCACATCTAGTGTTGCTTCAGGGAAAAAGGAGAAGACAGTGTTGAATACCTTCAGGGAAATCAAACTGAGGAATGAAATTCTAAAGAATAGCACCTACACTGAGTTTTGGAAGGAAACTTCTATCTCACAGGGCATATTGTTATCAGCCTTTGATTCAGAGAAGGGGAAAATGCACATGGCATTCCTGGAAGCTCAGATGTCAAAACCCAATATGGCAGCAGACTACGAGTAGATTTTATTAAAATTCAGCATCAAGGACATTCATCCCATCGACCAGATGGAAATGTGCAAAAAAATAGGTGAAATAATCACTTCCACATTAAATAACGCAACAATGAATTTGTCTAAGTCGTAGGTCTCCTTAGAAAGTGTACAGTCACAAATCAAAATGGAAAAGATCTCTTCTATGTCCAAGGATACAAGGATAAAATCCTTGGAAGATTTGATTGTAAGGATAGGGTATGACCCCTCAAATCTACAAGCTGTGGAAGATATAATCAAGAAGAAAAATGTAGATATTCAACATTAAATAAGAAGCTTAATATGTCACCCAAAGAAGACCCACTCACAAAATAAACGGTGGGGATAGTCCCAGAAATCTAAGATGATGAAACTCATCATGGAGTAGACTGCCCAACTGAAAAATATGGAAATTGAGATGGAAAAAATGGTCAAAGAAAAAGAGAAGGTTGCCAAAAATTCTATTGTTCCTTTAGAGGTTGTACCCCTTACAACCATTCCATCATCAACAACTTCAACAACTAGCACAGGAGATGTTGCAGATTAGCTTGCAAAATCAATGGAAAACATGTCATTACAAATAGAGGAAATCAAAATATTGTAGGCTCAATACAAGATGTTACAAGATTAGATTGTAAAGAATGTGATGGATCTTTCAACAGAATCATAGAGAAGTGAGAAGAAAATAGAGATTTTATAGAAATATCTAAAGGAATCCTCCATTGGAAATACCTTGGGTCAAATTAAAGAAATCATATGGACCAACATCACTGAAGCCATGAATGAAATTTGGCCATATATCCAGATTATTTTTGAGCAAAAGGACCTAATTAAGAAAGCCAATAAGGCCATTTCAGATATAAATAAAGAACTCGGAGATATGCCAGATACAACTAACAAAATCATCAATTATTTGAATTCCAAAAATAGATATGGACATGATGATCTAGGAGTTCATGACAGGACAGAAACCATTTTGTAGGTGAAAAAAGTCCTTACAAAAAGGAACTTTGTGCAACAACTTGAGGAAAAATGTAATGGATCAGAAATTGCAGTCAACATATTTTTCAACAGCATTGAGCCATTGACAAAGAAAGGCCTCCCTTCTCTATTTGTTATCAATGAAAAACTAATGGCCATAGATGATTATGAGAAGAATCTCAAGGAAATTGGAAAAGACACATCAAAGTTTTCAAACATTAAAGGTACCATGATAGGAAGAGCTTTCCTAGAAGCTATCAACAACGATGTTATCATCCAGCATGAGATAAAGCATATCTTCATGGTTAAGCCCACATTTTCTAGATACACGAAGGTGGATGATATCTATCGTAGGGTCATGAAGATAATTATTCTGGATGAGGATCCGTGGGAAAAAACTGTGCGTGTACCAGGAGGAGTGAAGAGCAGGTATAGCCAGCAGAACGACCAACACAACAAACTGTTAGATCATGCAGCAAATCGTTTGATCGTGTAGCAACTGTTTCCTAGAAAAAAGTGCCAAATGTCCAGATATCTTCAAACGATTCCAAATTTTTGGTCACGTTGGCCAAAAACAATTATTTTTGTAATTAATAACAGGTTTCCTGTTTTGATACGACATTCTCTGTAGAATTATTTCAAATACTTCATGCATTCGAAGTATCAGGGGTTGGAATCTGATCATTGTAATATTTCTCTATTGAGCAATGTACTTTAGAGCTGCTGATACATCAATAAAGAAGACCATTCACGGGATACTTGTGCTATATGTTTTTTTTCCTTTTGTGACATTTGTTTCCATTTTTTCTCCTTATTGTGTATTACTTTAATCTAATTGTAAAACAAAAATTGAATAATAAGATTTGTTATCTGAACACCTTATTTTTGGCTTTGTTTACAATACATATGTTTTCTTCTGAAGTCTGATTGAAAAACTATTGAATGCTTTTCAATCACTACTGAATTCACCAATGCTTCATTTCATAATTAATTTAGAATTAAGGATCCAGTAACTGTAACTAGCTTTCTGTGTGAGTATAATTTGAAAATTTGATGTAGCATCTATCCTTTATCCAACTCCATAGCCCAATGGAAAGTTACTAATTTAAAAAGATCACCTATCCAACCAACCCAACAAACAAACTAACAACAAACATTTCAACACTACCATAACTAGCGTAATATAAATTAAGGAAACAAAGCTAAATTATAAAGAGAGAGCCCTCTCTAAAGTTGGTAGGGCTATATCCCAACTTTAAAAGAGGTTTGATGTTGTCCTATATAATTTTTATTTCCAATATTAAAATTATAGAATGATAACATAGTGGTGACCATATTGGGGAAGAAGAATTGAAAAAAATTATTATTGATTTCGAATTCTGAAACCCTGGTTTATAAAACTGTGTATGATAGAAATGTTTCAAAAAGATTGGTTTTCTTTCATTTTTGTAAATAATCGGAGGGTGTGTGCCTTAGGTTTTAGTTCTGGCTCCCAAAAGAGACTACACTAGATCTCATCCTGACCCAAATCTTGCAACTATAGTGGGTAATCCTAAAATAATTTTAAGAAAAACCAGAAAGCCAGAGAATTCAGGGAGAAATAACCCTCTATCTAGAACAAATTTTCTTCTTGAAAAGTTTGAAACTATACAAGAACGTGAATTTGAGTTAAAATTCGAACAAGGTTTATTTAGGACTAAATCTGAGAGTTGGGTAGATAAGACAATACTTGATCCATCAATTTTACAACGAAGTCCAATTAGGGAATTTTCTTCACAGACTAAATCTAACCTTCAATTTCTCCAGGATTTTGATGATCTTCAAGATTTTGGAACAAGCTTTACTTCAACAGTCGAAGACGCTTATCTTCAAAAATCAGTTGAATTATATTCTTTAAGCATAGCAGCCTCCTCTATAGTTTCTCAGTCTGCACACCCTAAGTCATCTAGTCCCACTGCTTTGGTGATTTCCACCACTTCTCCTTTCCTTCCTCATAAATTTTCACAAACCCCATCACATTTACCTCTTTCCATTATCCACCCTACTTCACCTACTTCTCAGCTTCCCCCACTTATCATTAATCCTCCTCTAATTCCTCCTCCACCAGTCATGGCAGCAGGGTATGTTCCATTGGTGTTGCCAACACCTCTGGAAAAAATGCCACTGGATTATCAGTAAAACATTCTACAATTTGATGGGACCAATCCTTTAACAACCCAAAAACATATCGAAAAGATGAATGATTGTTTTTACCTTCAAGAAGTAGATGATGAGAGTGTTAAGTTAAGAATTTTTTCTCAAATTTTAAGTGGAGAATTAAGGAAATGGTTTAAAGGTTTGACTGCAAACAATATTAATAATCTTCCTGCATTCCATCAGACATTCCTTAATAGGTAGGAAGTTAAGAAAAACCCTCTTCAAGTTCTATCTAAATATGAAAACATTAGGAGGGTTCCAGGAGAAAGTGTTCAGGATTACTGCACTAGATTCAATAGTTTTTATAATGCAATTCCTGCTCATGTAAATCCACCAAAAGGTTTAGCCTTAGTCAAATTCCCAGATGGTTTTGAGCCATAAAAGTCTTACCAAATCAGAGAGAGAAATTCAACAACATTAGAATAAATGCAGAGGGATGCGGTAAGCATAGAAGCCGATCTATTAGCAAAGAGAGCAAGAATGAGAAATGAGAGAAGAGTTACCATAAGATATGAACCTACAACCTCCTCAACTGATGCCAAAAATAAATTCCTTGAAAAGAACTATAGAAAGAATGGTGGAGAGAATTAGCCTAAATGAGAGGATTGTTCCAAGAGAAAACCAGCCCACACCTCAAAACCATAATCAAAATCTCAGAAGAAATCCTCCTTAGATAAGACAAAGAGAACAGAGAGGCCCTGATCAACAGATTAGGCCTCTATTTTAGGAGAATTATGCTGATGAAGATGAGGAAATAGTTGAATAAGTAGAAGAAAACCAAATAAATTTAATGGGTGTAAATGAAGATGATACTATTTTTCTCACTCCGGAGTAACAGGAACCATTCTTGTTGACCCAAACTAAACTCGAAGCTGAAGAGTTTGATGAATATAAAAAAGGATTTGAAATTCCATCATGGAAGTCCATAGGTAGTACAATCTTAGGAGCAAGAAAAATTTAGATATCTCTAGTAAAAAGAACACTAAAAACTTTGCCAAAAAGGTCTTTGAATCTGATCCTAAGTAAAGTACAAAAAGTCCTAATAAAGGTGTAGATAATTTAGGAAACAAGACCATAGAAAGCCTAGCTAAAAGAACAGTTGATATATCTTCTAAAACTACACAGGATGATGTCCCTACCACTAGTAAACAAATAGAACCTGCCACAAAAGTAGCTGCTGAAAAGTCTGATTTTTCAAATCTGTTTAAGAGCCAAACACCATTCAGTATTGAAAATGAACTCGCCAAACTGAAAATTTCTATTCCATTGACCGTATCAATAAACAAAAATGTGTACAGGACTCAGGTCATGAAATAATTAAACACATGGGAAAACACATGTATTGTTAATCTGAATGATGATCAACTTGGAATTTTATTTGGAACAGAAGTTGATGGTAAACCATAAGAAGGAGGTGTCCCTCCATTTTATGTGAGTCTCAATGTTCATGACAAGATTCTCCACAATGCAATGTTGGATTCAGGTGCATCTCATAATTTAATGCCAAAAGCTGTTATGGAGAAAATTGGCCTTGAAATTAGTAGGACTTACATAGACTTATATTCATTTGATTCTATCAAAGTTAGATGTTTAGGTCTTATTAAATATCTCTGTGTCACTTTAGCTCAAATCCTAGCTAAGAGTCTAGTAATGGACATAGTAGTAGCAGAAATTCCTCCTAAAAATGGCATGTTGTTGTCACGCTCATGGGGAGAAAAGATACAAGGAACCCTTCAAATGGACATGTCTTATGCCGCAATACTAGTATTTGGTCAAAAGAGAAGATTGTATAGGGAAACCTTGATGAAGTATATGGTGAGTAGCCAAGAGAAACCACATAACTACCCCCTTTACTCTATTCATTCTAACCTTGACTCCTTCATTATTTATAATGACATAGACATTGATGCTCAAGTTACCAAGGTAGAAAACAACTCTGTTGAAAAAAAGGAAAACCCAATGCAAATTATACCACAAAAAACTGAAACTGATCCTTTTTGGAACATGATTTTTGATGGCTCATGTGGAAAAGAAGGCTTAGGGGCTGGTGTCACTACAAGGAAAACACCCTCTAGCGGATGTTTTTGAGGAACCCCTTATAAAAATACCCCAGACATCCATTTCTAGTGGAGGTTACTAGAGGAGGTTGGTGGGTGGAGGTTTTTGTGGATGTTTTTCATCCGGTGCACTTATCATCTTAAACCGAACCGGTGCGTTCAACAAGAGAAAGCACCTGTGTGCACAAAACATTGGCACACCGGACACCGTGTGCTCTGTACACACTCGCCCGGTGCATCTTATTACTATAGCGCACCGGTGCTTTACAAATCTTCCACATTGGTGAGTCATAAAACACAGCGCCAAAACAAAAACTGCCCAGTGCGGTCTTAAGCAACCGCACCGGTGCACCTATAAAACCCCGTGCACCACAACAGGGTTAAATAAAAAAATAATTACGACAAGAAAAACCACATTTTTCACTTTTCTCAATGCTCCAGAGTCTCAAGCACCGGTGCAATTTATCCTTGTTTGAGCTGCCCTGACATTGGTGCTCCCATTGCACCCATTGCACGCACTGCTGCTGTGCATTGCCCACCGATCTCCAGCTTGAATTTTGCAAAATGGTGGGAAAATTTACTTTTGAAAATTCTATAGCCAATATGCCTCCTTGATGGCCAAATGTACATGTATTTTTCTTGTTTTTCCATAATTAAGCCTTTTAGCGGATTAGAATTTCAAATTATCTTAAAATTAACCATTTAAAAAAAAAAGAAAAAAATTGTCGTGCGGTGTGCTCAAGCCGTTCGACTCACACTGGTTCACAGTGTTGCCTGTAAATTTACAAGCCGCACCGCAAACAGTGAAAACAGTGTCCTCATTGGTTTTGGGGCTGTACCGAAGGCGCACCGAGTTATTTTAAAATTTTAAAAAGTGCGGTGCGGTCGGTTACGCAGCTGCACCATTGACCATGTAGAATAGAGGCAATACGGTGCGTTGACTTAAATATCCGCCCTAGGGCAGGTATTTTTGTTACTGCACCGCATTCAACATTTCGACAGGGTCAATGGTGCGGCCTGGTAAAAGACTACACTGTTGACTATGTAATGATTTCAGGAGGTCGGTGCGCTGATCGAACTATACGACCTGGGGTGTAGAGTTTGGTAAGCGCACCGCACTCCCGACACTATCCATAGTCAATGGTGCGCTGAAAATTTTCAAGTGCACCGCCGCCGGTGTGCGACCAAAAAAGATGCACCGGTACTAGTGCATGCCTGTTTTTTTTGGCACACCTACTATTTTTTTTTCTAAAAAAATTATATATGTATATTCCTAAATACATGTCTCATTTAATAAAAAATTGTATTTAATATGTCAATCATTCAGAGACGTGAAAGGAGAGAAGAGGGGGGACAACAACAACAACAACATGTGGACCAGTATAACATTGTTCGCCTGTGGGAGGCACGAGAGAGGGAGAGAGATGCGTACCCTTGCCCTATTACAACAACTACCCAGGGGATCCTAAGGCAAGTAGGCCTCCTCAAGTTCTATGAGGAGGCTACTTCCCTAAAGGGACATGGTGTGTTTTTGAGACATCTTATCTGCAGGTGGAATGCCCATCTATAGGCTTTCTGGGTTGGTCCTAACCAGTGGTACGCACCCACTAAGGAGGACATATATTTCATTATAGGGCTATCAAGGAGAGGGGTGGATTTTCCCTCATTCCCAGAGGTTCTAGTTGGCTATGCAGCAAGGAGTTAGTTGGTGTACTCCCAGAGATACATTAGTGCAGATATACTGTCTCCTTCAGATTCTCAGGTTTCTGGAGGTCAGTTACGTATTGGTTCATTTAGTAGTGAGGAGGTGAGGTTCCTCTCACTTATGATTTCGACCATTTCACACAACACCAGTGACGGGAAAAGCATTAGTTGCTCGCTTCTATATTATGTTGATTCTTTAGTAAAAGAGCCACAACTTGTCAGGTGGTCTACCATTTTTTTGCAGCAATTTTGTACAACCTTAGATAGATTTCGTGCTCATGCACAAGGGAGGGTCAACTTCCCTTTTTCTTCAGAGATTTTTTGTTTATTTTTTGAGAGGTTTCCAGGGACGAGGCCTACTTTTGTTCGGTAGCCTCGTAGGTCGATGTTTGAGGCACAGATGCACATGTGGGGACAGATGATGCCCAAGAGGGGTGAGACTGTGTTTCCAGTGAGGATAACGCATGATGCACTGGAGTTTCTAGCCAGTGTTGACGAGCATCCCTTAATTATGGTCCCTTGTCCTTATGCTGGTTTGGATTGGCGAGGGTGTGTCAACATCCTCTTCACAGATGATGAGCCGCCAGATGATAGAGGTAATATTACTGTTTTATTTGAATTTATTCTAACATGTTCTTTAACTTGATTTTATTAAATTGTGTAATGAAATTGTCTAATTATTGTTGTGTACTTGTATATATTTTGCAGACATTAGGTCTTTTGATGGCGAGGACATGCCAGCACCACCACATGATCCAGGCGTGGATCTTGATGACAATCAGGATATGCCATATGTCGAGGATCACCAGGAGGCTGGTGTAGAGATACCTGCTCTTGTTGGTGTGTCAGTATTTCCTTTTGCTAGGTGCAATAGGCTTGATAGCAGATACAGGATGGAGTTGGGCGACCAACTCACTGCATTGATTGTTGAGGCGGGAGTTAGGCCTGCTACTATGAGAGACATACAGGCCGATGGTAGGCTGTCACATATGTGGAGAGGCATGTCGCGTGACATGTACAACATGATGTAGCATGTCATAGGAGCTACGACCTTAGTTAAACGGCTGAGGAGGACTGTTTCACGTTATAGGCATGGTCGAGACATAACACGTGATCGACAGTCCGCGAGAAGTGACACATCATCTGATGATCATTCACCTCGCGCCATGCTAGATGAGCAACCTCCACTAGCATTGAGTAGCAGTCATCATGGAGAGTAGGCTGGACCATCAGCCACATCCAGTTAGCAGCCTGCAACATCCAGCAGTACTCATGATCTTGAACAATCTGGACCATTGACCATGTCAAGTCATCACGATGAGCAACCGACAGTTGATCCTGATCAGCATGAGGCACCAATACCAGATCAGTAGACACGTGATGATCAACATGTATCTAAGTTTGTCGAGGCTGCACCATTGACTGAGCAGACCTTGACTAGTACTATTATTGATAATGTACCACTAGCTGATCCATGACATTTATATTACAGTTGTATATTTTTAACATTATTCAGTTATATATATATATATGGTCCATGTATTTTATGTTCATGTTGCAGTTGCACTTAATTTACATGTTGGTGATCATCATGATGTGTATATTGTTAGGTCATGTTAGATATGTTCATTTAATGTGCAGCTTGCATATAGATGTGTATGTGATAACAGTTATTTGACATGAGATGTATATTTGATGTTTGTGTTGTGATGATGTTATACAATGCTAATTATGTTTTGTTAGCTGATTGTGATCACGATGATGTTAGCGAATTTGAATGTGTTTTTTTGTCAAATATGATGTTTGTACGATGGTTATCATGACCATGATGTTTATTAATTAATTTTATATTGAATGACCATGATATTTATTAAATATTATGTCGTGATTGTAATTGAAATTTTAATTTTAATTGTATGTAAAATTGTAAAATTGTATTGGTATTTGTAATTGTAATTTTAACTGTAATTGTATGTAAAATATTTGTAAAATTTTAATTGTAATTATAATATTTAATTTATTGTGAAATGATTGTAATTGTAATTGTACAATTTGTCATTCTAATTCTAATTGTATGTAAAATTATAAAATTGTAAATGTATTTGTAATTGTATGTAAAATATTTGTAAAATTTTAATTTTAATTGTAATATTTAATTTGTTGTGAAATGATTGTAATTGTAATTGTATGTAAAATTCTAAAATTGTAATTTTAATGGTATATATGTAAATTTGTAATTGTAATTGTAATTTTTATGTAAAATTCTAAAATTGTAATTGTAATTGTATGTAAAATTCTAAAATTGTAATTGTAACACACAACTTGTAATTGTAAAATATTTGTAAAATTTTAATTGTATTATTGTGAAATGATTGTAATTGTAAAAATTTAATTGTAATTGTAATTGTATGTAAAATTCTAAAATTGTAATTGTAATTCTATGTGAAATTGTAAAATTGTAAATAATTGTAAAATAATAAATCTAGAATAATATGAATTTTGTAACATAATAAAGTTCAGAAAATAATGCAAATAAATTCATGTACTTTAGAATTATCATTATTTTATTATGATCTTACATAAAAAAAAAGAACTTTATACAACATGCCAACATAATTGCAAATTATCAACTGAAAAATTGATTTTAACATTAATTCAAAATACATATTATAGTGTTTCGAAAAAAAGAGTCTTATAAGGTATAAGGTAATTAAGTCCTCTTCTTTATAAAAACCCATCTTAAAAAGTATAAATATTGATGAAATAACACATGTACCTTTTCACATGTACTAATTCAATTGAACAGATTTTAGAAGAATTCGAGTATATTACCATTGCGTTGCCTCTTATGTATGCTAATTTCATGAACGGATTTTAAAAGAATTCAAGTGTCAAGAATGCAATTAAAAAAAAAAAAAAAAATTGGACTATTTTGAATTTTATTAAATTTTTTTTGATATTTTTTGTGAGGTTTATGGGTTCATGGGACTGTAGACGGTACCGACCCTGCCATATTGGTATTTCAGTTGAATTTTTCCTAGTAGTGATATGACCAAATCTTGTAGCTATGCATTTAACAAAGAACCCATATATTTTGAGAATATGATTGAACACTGTTGCCATATACTTAAGCACTATTCCATTTCTTCACCATATTAGCACAAAATAGAAAGAATAATTTTTTTCACCATAATAACTCACAACTTTAAAAAAAGAAAACACTCCATTCTGTGTTTCGAGGCATTTTACGCAAATGATAGGCATTTCTATGGAGTTTTATCCATATTTTGCAATTTAATGAGGGTTGGAGGGAGCTTAGAATCCTGTATCTGTTAGTAACTGCACCCTTTGGTGGAACCAAAGAAAATTAAGGCAGATTCCTCAACGAAGTAGATTGGCCATAATCAATTCCTTCGAGACCTCAACAAAATAAATAGATATGCATGTCAGAGGTTCCTGTTGGCACCTTTTCTTGTTGCAAGTTGTGGAAAGGTTCAAGTTTCTTTTTTCTGAAAGAAGAAGAGGTGTAGTTTTGAAAAGAAATGGCCCAAATATTTTCACAAAAAAATGTACATTTCCAAAATGTCTAAAAAATAAAATATCTTCAACTTCAATAAACTGCTCAGAAACAAAAATTTCCTAACCATTTGTGAAAAATGCCCACGTCTTAGCATAACACAGGTTCACATGCCACAATTGTTCACTTGGGCCCTGTAGTACTGCATCTTCACATGCCCCACATTGCATTATCTCCACATAATTAGTGGGGACCTCCTGCAATAAGCAAAATGCATTGGAAGAATAGTTATTTCCATCAAGAATTTATCCAATTCTAATTCTCAATTGTAATTCTAATTCTAATTCTCATGAATAAACAAAGTTATAATTCTAATTGCATATTTCCATCAAGAATAAACAAAATTCTAATTCTCAATTTCTATGGTTGGAGTTCACTAAATTTTGTTGTACACACTTAAAAGTAATTTCAGTGCCTTAACCTCAAATTGGTGTTACTTTACATATAATCGCAACGGTGCGTTTTACTTACGGCGCACCGGTGCTGTGTTACCAATGGATGCACCAGTGCATTTTATTTACGGCACACTAGTGCCGAGTTACCAATGGACGCACCGGTGTGATGCTATTAAGTGATGCACCAATGACGAATAACCACAAACAAAAAAGTGCAACTCTATTTTCTTTAAGTGAAAAAAGCGGTAAATTGAAAAATGGGTAGCAAAATATTTTCGAAAATATAATTTCATAAAACAATTATTTAAATACTAAACACTTTTCATTATTTTACTATTTTTGCAAAAAAATTCAGCCAGAGATTTGTAGGAGACATACCTAGAGCAAGAGAGCACGAGAGCACTATGGAGCAGCGAAATACGTTTGAACAGAAGTATTCAGACAATCAAAATTCCAAACCTCTGGTGATTCAAACCCTGTAGCATAGAATTTCAAATGACCTCGTGATTAAATTTGATTATTTTTTTACTTTTTCTGCAGTTTTTCTACGAAGTAAGAAAAAAATTCAATTTTTTTTCATTTTCAGAAAAAAATAAAAATAAAAAAATAAATAAATCCAATTTTACCCTAAACTCTTCATTCTTTTTGTTTCTTCCCTTTCTTCTCCCTGTTTCTGTGATTTCAAAATTAGGGCTTTTCATTTTAGATTAACATCCAACCCACGGGATGACTTGCATAGTTAGATCCCAATCCATGTCGGCCATTGCGTGAATTTTTGAAAAAAATAAAAATAAATATTGGTGCACCCTACATAACCTAGCATATCAGTGCACTGTATTAACCAAGCGCACCGTGAAAGTACTGTGTAATAAAAAATTAAAAAACATTTTTTTTTAATTAGTGCGCCATATGTAAAATAGGGCACTAGTGTGCTATTTCATTATGGAGCACTGCGAACGTGTTGTTTCCAAAAAAATGTTTTATTGTGTTAATCGATGCACCATGTAACATATAACGCACCGCACTAGGTCTCCTAGTTGACAGAGAGCACCGTATGGTGGTCCTTTATTTGTGCAGGGCGTTTATGCTACAAAAACTAACACTGGACGATTTTTATTATTTTCTCTATGTTAATCGGTGCGGTGGTTAACATGTAATGCACCGATGCTCCTTGTTGACATAGAGCACCGTACTATCTATTATACCATCTGTGCAATGCATTTATAAGACCCCCACGCACTGACGTCGGTGCGTACACCATGAATGGCACACCGGTTTCTTGAGATTTTTTTTTACCTGAAAAGTTGGAAATTTATTTATTAATATATTAATGAATGATATGGTATAGGTTTCAGATTGATAAAGAAATATCTGACAAGATATTAAGTAAAAAAAATACTGATAATACATCAGGGAAAGCAAAAAATGTAAGTTCTTTGTAAATTCTTTACAAAAAATATTATTTTTGAACTATATGTAATTTTAACTAATATGTATTGTTTATTGTGTGTCTTGCAGAGCCACAAAATGATGAAGCTCGATAAGATTATTTTTGATCTAGGACTAGAAGAGCATAAAATATTGATGGAAAAATTGCAAAAGGATGAATCAGGTGAATGAAAAAATACTATCGATCCAATATGAGTTTATTTTTTTAAATTTTCATTAATAATATACTTAAAATTATTAGATAACATGTGTTAGACAATCTATTAATTCAAATTTGTTTAATGTTCTACAGGGACCAACAACTCAGAAAAGGAATGTGTTCTAAGAAAATAAAAAAATAGAACATGCAAATGAAAATGAATTGCTCCTTAGCTCATCTGGAGTGGTGCTCGAGGTTAACGAAAAGGGGAAAATTTTTACAAAACTTTGAGGAATCTAGTGGAGCGAATGTATAGACTTTATTTCCACTTACAATACAAAAATCAATCCAATGATTTCAAGAACCAAATTTTATCTAAACTACAGGAAGAGTTTCTAGAGAATTGGTCAATGAGACATGTCAAAGTTTTAATAGCAAAAACGTACAAAAAAGAAGAAGAAGGAATGAAAAAGTAATATTCCTTTAAATGTTTATCTAGAATTATTTATAAATATCACTTTTGTTATATTTATTTTTCATATATCAATACAAAAATTAAATAGTTTATTGTCATGTTACATTTTTAGGAAGATTATGAAAATCTCAAAAGATGAATGCGCTGATATAAAAAATATGCTAGTAGGAATGTCCAAAAAGGTGTACAAGGAGATGGTCAAATAAATGGACAAAATTGAATCACAAGAGGAGCCATCTCAACAACAACGTGCTTCAAATGTAATATGTAATCATTGAATTTTTAAATTATTAGGTACAATAAATAAACAATTTAGCATTAAATATTAATTTTCAAGTATTTTATTGCAGAAAAGAAAAGAAAATGGAACCCATTAAGCACATAAAATTGGACGACAAGGAAGAAAAGAGTTGATATATAGTTTTGTGAGTAATTGTTACGTCCTTATAACAACTTAACTAGATTTCATTTTTGTTTTTTTTAAGTTGTTTTACAAAAATAATCATTGAATGTCTTCAAACAGGTGCTAACATACAAAGAAGAACTATCAGAAGAATTGATTGAAATTGGGTTAAATATGGGTTGTGAGTATATGTTGGCACATTAGAAATTAATTGTGGAATCTACAAGCATTTATTGATCTTGTTTTACTTAGCTTTGTCTATAATTAATAGAACAAAAAAATATTTTATATTAAATATATGATTTGTTATGGGTATAAAACTTGCAGGAAACAAAGTATGGAACTGCGCCAATAGATGAAATCTTGAAAGATGGCATGGTACATGGTTTGAAAGAATGTGTATAGTTTATGAGTCAATTGTTGCTATGGTACGTCATTTCTTTTCAATTTACATTGATGTATATTATTTAATATTGCAATTTTAATTATTCTCACCAATGTATATACACTCATTATAGTTTATTTTTATGTTTGTAGATGGAAGGTGAAGAAGAATAAGACAATCAACACTGTGAACAAAACATTCCTGAAAATAACCCAAGTCATGGAAGTAGCTCTAGCAGTGACAACAGTTCAAGCGAAGAATAATGATCACTATGTTTGGATATCAAAGCAAGGTGTTGTATTTTTTGAAATATTTGTTTGTGAAATCAGACATTTTGTTTAATGTAATAGACATAGTGTCCCAATTGAAAGACAAAGGGATACCAATAACTGTCCCATTTTGTTTGACAAAGACTGTCTTATTCATATATATATATATATATATATATATATATATATATAATAAAGTATTTTTTAATTTATTCTATTGCATTCTCCATTGTCACTGTGAAATGTAACACCACTGATTAAATTTATGGATGATTAAATATTGTAATGAAGAGATGTGAAATTTAATGATATGATATAACAAATTAATCCAAACATCACATTCAAATGCACTAATAAAAATTTAATTCATATGAACACTGTTATAGAATATATATGTGTCGACTTTTGATGAATAATGAATTTTAAAAAATCACAATAAGTATGATATGATATAACATATTAATCCAAACATCACATTCAAATGCATTAATAAAAAGTTAATTAATATGAATACTGTTATAAGATGTGTCAACTTTTGATGATTAATGAATTTTAAAAAATCACAATAATTGCACTGTCACAGGTCAATGTTTCTAAAAAATACAAAATGAACACTGGTGCGTGTCAGTTACTGTACACCAGTGTGTTTGTAATTTTCAGTGCACCAGTGCGTTTCTATGACCTATGGGCACCGCAAAAATACCAAAACGAATTAAAAATCTCAGTGCATTTGTGCAATACTGCGCACCAGTGCGTTTATGTGAAATTACGCATCGGTGCATTTGTACAACCTATGGGCACTGCACAAATACCAATACCAATTATAAATTTCGGTGCGTTTGTCTGATACGGTGCACAGATGCATTTGTATAAGTCTACGTATTGGTGCGTTGAGACGACCTATGGGCACCGCACAAATCTCAAGACCAATTAGAACGACCCCGTGTGTTGTATCACTAACACTGCGCCCGGTGCGGGTTTTTACCTTGACATCCCAGTGCATGCACTTTTGACTGCCCCACGGCCACCTTCTAGATGACACGCACTGGTGCATTGAAACCTTAGTAGCGCACCATTGAAAAAAAACATCTGTAATAATCTCTGTCAGCCCAATGTTTTTAGTTGTGTTGAATTTATGTTAAAAGCTCCGCAAAAACCTCTGTAACCATAAACGAATGTTGTAGCAAATGTTTTTTTGACAATTTTGCCCAATTTAATAACACTAAAAACCTCCTTTATAACCTCCGCTAGAGGGTATTTTCCTTGTTGTGTGTTTGGGTGAGAAATACGGAGAATAATCATGTAGAAGGTCATTCCTACAAACTTAACTTTCAATGCACTAATAATATAGAAGAATATGAGACACTTCTCTTAGGGTTACAATTTCTGAAAATATTGGGAGCTAAAAGAATTTATTTTTTGGAGATTCTGAATTAATCATAAAACAGATCAAAGGAGAAAATGATGCAAAAAATCCTAGATTGAGAACATACAGAAATGCAATGCTTGATTTTCTAAGAAATTTTGATGAATATTATCTTGCGGTCATTCCATGAAATTATAATATCCTAGCTAATGGTTTGCATTTTTCAGCAGGCACATGTAAGTTGCCTCATCCCAATAGACAATATACAGTGGAAGTTAAACACCATCCATATGTTCTTGATAACATGAGATATTGGCAAGTTTTTGGGAATGAAAAACAGATTGAAAGTTTCTTACAGTGAAAGGATGAGTTCGAATATAGTAGTATAGATGTGGATTGTGAATTAGAAAGCCAAATTGATGCACAAGTTAGCATAGATAAACAATTTGATGTCTCTGATGTAAATATTTCAACAAGTAAAATTGTACATAAACTAGAATTGCATGAAAAAGACCCAGAAAAAGAGGAATTTGAAGTACTGCAGCTTAAGGATAATGTCCTACCTAGAGGTCTTGTCCCATTAGAATAAATTTTTGATTTCAACGATGTAGAGAAAAAGCCAAAAATGGAACCCATAGGAACAAACATAGAAGAGTGTAACATAGGTAGTGAACAGAATCTCAAAATGATAAAACTGTCAAGATTATTGCCTATTGTTACTAAACAAAGGTACATAGCCTTGTTCAAATAATTCATAGATGTTTTTGCATGGAGTTATGAAGACTTGAAGGCCTATGACACTAGTATCATACAACATAAAATACTAATAAAAGAAGATCAAAAACCATTTATACAAAAACTGCATAGGATAAATCCTGTCCTAATGCCTTTGGTTGAAAAAGAAGTGAAGAAAATGTATGATGATAAAATCATAGTTCCTATTAGATATTCTAAATGGGTATCTAACATTGTGCCTACAAGAAAGAAAACTGGAGAAATCATATTATGCATTGATTTCAAAAATCTAAACAAGGTCTTTGTAAAAGATAACTACCCATTACCAAAAATGGATCACATATTACAAATGGTAGTAGGATGTAGTAGGATTTCTTTATTAGATGGTTTCTCAAGTTATAAGAAAGTTTTAGTGCATCCTGATGATCAGGATAAAAATTCCTTTACTACTCCATGGGGAGCTTTCATGTAGTTGACAATGCCCTTTGGATTGATGAATGTCGGAGCCACTTTCAAGAGAGCAATGGAAATTTATTTTGCTGATGAAATTGGGCATTTTATTGTGATTTATCTTGATGAAATTACCGTCTATTCGAAAACTGATGAAGAACACTTGACACCTTTAAGAAGAGTCTTTGAAAAATGTAGAAGGTTTGGCATCTCATTAAATCCTAAGAAAACACTCTTTGGTCTTGAAGAAGGAAATCTTCTTGGTCATATTATTTATAAGGATGGTATTAGGATTGATCCTAGTAGGATTGAAGGTATACTTAAAATCAGTCACCCAAGAAACCTCAAATAACTTCAGTATTTTATTGGTAAAATCAATATCCTAAGGAGATTCATTCCTAACCTTGCGGAATTTCTTAGAAACATAACCAACATGCTTAAAAAAGATTCAGAAATCAAGTGGAATATTGAAGCTAAACAATCTTTTGATCTAGTCAAACATGCATTGACAACAACTCTAGTGCTAATTAGCCCAGATTTTACTAAAGATTTCATAATATTTTCCTTTGCCTCTGAACATACTATTGCAACTATCCTATTGTAGAAAAATAGTGAAGGATTTGAATAGCCTATTGCATTATTTAGTAAAGCCTTAAGGGATGCCTCTTTGAAATACAACATTATGGAAAAACATGATTTTTTATTGGTTAAAGCAATAAAAGATTTTAGAGTATATATTTTACACTCCCATGTTATTTATTATGTACCTAATTCAGTGGTCAAATACATTTTAACACAAAGTGGACCTGATGGAAAGCGAGGAAAATGGATTGTCATCATTCTGGAATATGACTTAGAAATCAAGCCCACCAAATTCATCAAAGGACAAGGACTGGCCAAACTGATGGCTAAGTCTATTTTTCAAGCACTAGATATCAACATGATTTATTCATTCAAGATGATCAAGAGGAACATGCAACTCCACAAATTGATGGAGCATTCCTAAACTCCCCCTGATATGCAGACATCTTATATGTTTTATTCAACTTAAATGTTCCTACTGGTTTGACAAAAACAAAAGAAATATTTCTGAAGTTGAAATCAATTAGATTTTTCATTCTAGAAAATGTCTTATACTGGAAATATGTTGGGGGTATTTTACTCAAATGCTTGTTAAAGGATGATGCAGAAAAAGTTATGCAGGAGTTCCATGTAGGTGACTGTGGTGGACACCTTTATTAGAAAACCATTGCAAATAAAATCCTTAAGGTTGGTTTTTATTGGTCAACTCTATTCCTTGACATACATAGGATGGTGACTGCCTATCATAAATGCCAAATATTTGAAGGAAACAGAAAATTGTTACCCATACCATTAAAGCCTATTTCTATTGAAAGCTCTTTCCAACAATGGGGATTAGATTTCATTGGTGAAATTCATCCTCCTTTCTCTGCCCAGCGTAAGTGGATTCTTACTGTCACTAACTACTTTACTAAATGGATAGAGGCCACTCCTTCCAAAACTGCAATTGATTCAGTCATTATTAAATTCCTTGAAACTAGTATCCTTTCCATATTTGGTTGTCCTAGAAAACTCATCATTGATAATGTTGCAGCCTTTAAGTCCAAGAAAATGGTTGATTTTTGTCATAAATACTGCATTACTTTGGGACATTCAACAACTTATTACCCTTAGGGTAATGGGTTAGCTAAATCCTCAAATAAAAGTTTGGTAAGTATCATCAAAAAGTTGTCAGAAGAAAATAAGAAATCTTGGAAAAACAAGTTGGTCAATGCAGTTTGGGCTGAGATAATTACTACTGAAAAAACAATTGGAATGTCCCCATACCAATTGGTCTATGGAATGGATGCATTTTTTCCATCCTCTTTAGGAGTTCCAGTCATGAAGATCATTCTTCAAGAAATATAGGCTGAACCAAATGATGTACATAGAAGGATTAATCAAACTATTCAATTACAACAATCTAGAGAAGAGGTCTATAATAGGATCCAAGTTGTTCAGGAAAATATGAAGAAGATATTTGACAGAAGAACAAAAGCTGATGATTTCAATCTGGGAGATAAAGTGTTGATATGGGATTCTAGAAGAGAAGACAAAGGAAAACATGGAAAATTTTACAACCTTTGGCAAGGACCATACATTATTTATGCTTTCAGGGGAAATAATGCATATTTCCTTAAAAAGCTAGATGGAATAGAAATACCTGGAGGCCTTGTAAATGGCAGGATGTTGAAGCATTACTTCTGTTAGGAATAAATTTTTATCCTTCATCATTGTAAATATCATATTTTTTACATTTTGTGATTGGTAACATATTAAAAACAGTTGAAGCCCGTAGAGAAGGCCCTAAGCCTAGTTTGATGAGCTATCATAAAACATAAAAATAAATCAGATGAATAATTTGCATAAATGGAGTACTCAAGGCTATTGATCTTATGTTCTGGAAACTACACCTGGAGAAGTGCCATCCCCAGTTGGAGCCACTGTTAGGGTCCTATAAATGATAGGAAATCAAGGTGATTGAGTATTTTATAGTTGCGATTTCATATTGTACATGATTCTCAATATTCAAATGATTTCCAAAAAAAATATGAAAAATAAAAGAGGGTATGTTAAAAAAAAAAATTTGAAAATAATGAAAGAAAAGAAAAGAAAGCCCCATAAAAGAATAAATACTGAAAGTGCTGCAAGTCAAAATTCCACTACTAATAAGTTAGTTTGTTCAATTCATACAGTTTAAGCATGATTGAACACGTTTGAATTTCAGTTAAATAGGATAGTGAATAAAGACTTACCAAAAAGTTTAATCTTGGTAATTCATTAGCTAGGTAGAAATGAAATTGATTCAACAGTGTAATATGAATCAATAGGTGAAATAAGGGATAGAATAGAATAGATTTTCATAAACAAATGATTTGGGTCTACTAGTCCAAATGCACCCTGCAAAAGAAAAGATGAAAATTTTAGATTAGAAGAAAGGGTAGGTAGAAAGAGAAGGTTATTTTAGGAAAAGACATGAAAAATTTATCCTAAGTTGCAGAGAGAATACATTTTATATGTTGGAGAAATCAAAGGGATTAATGTTTATCCTAAGTTTGAAGACTTGATTTATTCAAAGGTTTTCAGGCATTATGTTTTTGTTTCCCTAAGTTTTCACCTATACATATAGTCATTTTCATACATTATTCCATTTCCCGACCCCACCATCTGCCCGTCACATCGTAGTTATACTTCCGCCACATTTCTCGTCATCTCAATCTACACATTTTGATCTGACGACCATAATCAATCTTCGGGCCCTCGTCACTATCTGGACGTTACCATTGGGGGGGGGGGGGAGAAATGAGAGGTATCAATAGATGGACCCACAGCAACATGGCAGGCCCTGATGAATTTGCGCCCCCTCCGAAAACGATATTCTCTGCCAGCACAAAACCACCATCCTAACTGTTATCCCTCCACCTATCCCATCACACCACCTCATCCACCCATTGCCCATCCAATCAACTCTGCTCCCGCCCAAATTAATTTGTTGCATAATTAAATGTAATTAACCATTAACCAATGGACCCACGCCATGAACAACGAGAAATCAGTAAAAAATATAAAACGCCTTTCTCCTGCCTATTTCAAACTTTAAAATGCTCTCCAATTATCATCTTTGCTACAGGTTTTTCAATTTTACAGGTCAAGCGCAAAAATCCTATTTTTTTCTCCTGTTTCATTGACTTGCTCGCTCCAATCCCGCATCTGCACTCTGCAAAACTGCACCATCAACGAAATTAATCATTTCTACAACCTGAACCAGTCATGCCTCCCAAGAAGAAAGGTTAAGAACCCTTCAACCTTATGGTTCAACCTCCGATTGACCTGGATCATGTTAGCCATGTAGACAAGGGTTTTAAAATCCATGAGACCCTCTGTGAGTTTGATTTATTCGATGTTTATTGCTGGTTAGAGGGTAAGTTGATAGATGGTGTTGATGAAATTGGCTTGTGGGATACAAACTTACCCTACTACATTTTCCCTAAAACCCACAGTGCCCCAGAGTTCATCAGAAAATGTTGTGCCTGCTATATCCCTAACCAGAGAGTTGTAATTTCCCCTATTGGTGAATTTTTCTTCACAATTAATGCCCAATCCATCATCCAAATTATGCAGGGACCTTCAGTAGAAAACACAACACCATTTTCCCGAGAAGCCCTCATAGACCTATACCAGAAGATAGATTTTTCCAAGAGAGCCAAAATCCTTGAGTTATTCTTAACTGAAAATAATCCTTTACCCAAGAAAACCCCCCATATCTCTCATCCTTATTCCATGAAAGAACCAAACAAATAGCCACAATCCTATCATATCTCCTTGGGTACTACTCTGACTAATGGATATTTGAGGCAATTATAGGCTTTTTGACTATATTGTCCACAGATTCCAAGCCATTTAACATGTTTGATTTTAGCCAATTCTTAGCTGATAGCATCCATGACCAGTTTGTGAAATTCCATACAGAGGGAGTTTTTAAATATACTTATGTTATTATTTACATGTTCTTATATTTTCAGTGAGAAAGGTTTCAATTTTCAATGAAGAAGATGGATGAAGATGGACATCCACAGTCTGTCATTTTTTGGACCACCCTATTGATGAAAGAGCAAGAGGAATACAACTACAAACAATTCATTGAGTTTTTTTACATCCATCCATGAGTATTCTAAATGGCACAATTGAGCCTAGAATAAGTGAAGAGATTAAGAGAATTATGCATCTTTCAGATCAGGCCAGAACATGATATTGTTATTTATACCAGAATTATATAGAGCTGAGAGTGTATGGGTATGAATTGCCTCCCTACAAGTTGCCAAAATTCCTCCCAATGATGATTTTTTCCTTGGAGTATATCAGAAAAATGCTAAATTATGATGAGGTGCATTTTGTTTCAGCAAAGAAGAAATCACAATTCATGATCAAGTCTGAAATTGGACCATTCATATGCAATAGCAGGGCAGCAGGAGAGGAAGCTGAAAAAATAATAAAATAAATGAAGTTTTCTCCCAGCTTTACATGGTCTTATGATCCAATTGGGGTCATTTCTAAAATGAGGGTGGAAAAAAAGTCTACACCCTACGTTCACATTCAAAGGCTAGAAATATAACAATTTAGAAATCATACAAAATGTGCAGAGAATAGTTTGCATGAGGCAGAGGAGAAGACAATATCTACTTCAGGGTTACAAACCCTTGTACCACAGCAAAAAAAAAAGCAAAGAAGATAAGAAAGAAGCAATAGGAAACATGCATAGGGAAGATCAGTCACCTTCAGTGACTGATACTTCAAATAAATAATTCAAAATGAAGTATAGGAAAAGAGCCAGGATCGACATGGATATGGATCAAGGAAAAGAGACAGAGCAGGAGACCATCATCAATATTATAGATACTCCGGGATCTTCTCCAGTGGGAGTTCAATCCATATCCTCACCTACTACCTCAACTACTATTCTAAATAAACAACAAGCCCTCCATCCCTCCACATCTAGTGTTGCTGCAGGGGAAAAGGAGAAGAAAATGTTTGATACCTTCAGGGAAATCAAACTGAGGAATGAAATTCTAAAGAATAGAACCTACACCCAGTTCTGGAAGCAAAATTATAACTCACAGATCAGATTCTTATCAGCCTTTGATTCAGAGAAGGGGAAAATGCACATGGAATTCCTGGAATCTCAAATGTCAAAACCCAAGATGGTAGAAGACTACAAGCATAGTTCATTCAAATTTAGCGTCAAGGACTTTCATCCCATCGACCAGATGGAAATGCACAAACAGAAAAGTGAAATGATCCATTCCACATTAACTAACACAACAATGAATTTGTCTAAGTTGCAGGTATCCTTAACAAATGTACAATCACAACTCAAAATGGAAAAGATATCTTATATGTCCAAGGATACAAGGATAAAATCCTTAGAAGATTGGGTTGTAAGGATAGGGTATGACCCCTCAAATATATAGGTTGAGGAAGATATAATCAAGAATAAAAATGCAGATATATAAGCATTAAAGAAGCAACTGAAGATGTCACCCACAGAAGACCCACTCACAAAAGAAATAGAGGAGACAAAGTCCTAGAAATCTGAGATGATGAAACTCATGATGAGAACACTGCCCAACTAAAAAAGATGGAGTTTGAGATGGAAATAATGGTCAAATAAAAAGAGTAGGTTGCCAAAAATTATATTGTTCCATTAGAGGTTGTACCCCTTACAACCATTCCTGAATCAACAACTTCAACAACTAGCACATGAGATGCTACAGATCAGCTTGCAGAATCAATGGAAAACATGTCATTACAAACAGAGGAAATAAAAAGACTGCAGGATCAATACAAGATTTGACAAGGTCAGATGGTAAAGAATGAGATGGCTCATTCAACACAACCACAAATAAGTTAGAAGCAGATAGAGAGTTTACATAAATCTCTAAAGGAATCCTCCACTGGAAACACCTTGGGTCAAATTAAAGAAATCATATGGACTAGCATCATTGAAGCCATGAATGAAATATGGCCATATATCCAGATTATTTTTGAGAAAAAGGACCTGATTGAGAAAGCCAATAAGGTCATTTCAGATATAAATAAAGATCTGGGAGATATGTTAGATACAACTAACAAAATCATCAAGTATTTGAATTCCAAAAATATATATGAACTTGATGATCTGGGAGTACATGATAGGACATAAACCATTTTGGAGGTGAAAAAAGTCCTTACAAAAAGGAACTTGGTGCAACGGCTTGAGGAAAATTGTAATGGATTAGAAATTGTAGTCAACAGATATTTCAACAGGATTGAGCCATTGACAAAGAAAGGCCTCCCCTTTTTTTTTTATCAATGAAAAAATAAGGGCCAGAGATGATTATGAGAGGAAGCTCAAGGAAATTACAAAAGACAACAAAATTTTCAAACATTAAAGGTGCCATGTCAGGAAGAGCTTTCCTAGAAACTATTAGCAACGATGTTTTTATCCAGCATGAGATAAATCATATCTTCGTGGTTAAACCCACATTTTATAGATACACGGAGGTGGATGAAATCTATCAAAGGGTCATGAAGATAATTATTCCATATGAGGATTAATGGGAAAAAATTGCGCAAGTACTATGAGGAGTGAAGAGAAGCTACAACCAGCACAACGACTAAGGAAGCAAACAATTAGATCGTGCATCAAACCATTTGATCGTGTAGCAAACCATTTGATCATGCAACAACTGTTTCCCAGACAAAAGTGCCAAATGTTGAGATATCTTCAAACGATTCCACCTTTTTAGTCACGTGGCCAAAAACAATTGTTTTTGTAATTAATTATAGATTTCGTATTTTGATACGACATTCTTTGTAGAATTAGTTTAAATGCTTCATGCATTCGAAGTATCATAGGTTGGACTCTAATAATTGTAATATTTTTCTATTGAGCATTGTACTTTAGAGCTACTGATACATCAATAAATAAGACCATTCACAGGATACTTGTGCTATATGTTACTAGTGATGTTTTTCCTTTTGTGAAATTTGTTTCCATTTTTTCTCCTTACTGTGTATTACTTTAATCTAATTATAAAACATAAATTGAAGGAAAATATTTGTTATCTGAACACCTTATTTCTAGTTGTGTTTAGAATACATTTGTTTTCTTATGAAGTCTGATTTATAAATTCTTGAATTATTTTCAATCACTACTGAATTCACCAATGCTTCATTTCATAATTAAGTTAGAATTAAGGATCTAGTAACTGTAACTAGCTTGTCGTGTGACTACTCTTTGAAAATTTGATGTAGCATATATCCTTTATCTGACTTCATAGCCCAATGGAAAATAAATAATTTAAAAAGATCACCTATCCAACCAACCCAAAAAAAAAACAAACAACAAACATTTCAACACTACCATAACTAGCCTAATATCAATTAAGGAAATAAAGCTAAATTATAAAGAGAAAGCCCTCTCTAAAGCTGGCAGGGTTAGATCCCAGCTTTAAAAGCAGTCTACTGTTGTCCTATATATAATTTTTCTTGCCAATATTAAAATTATAGAACGATAACACAATGAATTAAATTATATTTAATTCGCAAGTAGTGATCAGTCAGATAACTGATGTTTCGTTAATAATAGTGCATGCATGTTAGTTCTGATGAAGACCTAGTTGAGATAGAGGTTAAAGAGAAGATAAATATCAGTTGTATTATTAGCAAATTGCCCGGGCGCAATTATAAATTCACAGGAAGGCCATGATGGATTGTGCAGTCAAGGAAGGTTGATTATCCTATTTAATAGGGATTAATTTCCTATGGATTGCATAAGCAAGGCTGGGCTAAGTAGGCGCTGAGAATTGTCTAATTGTTGGTGATTTTTTCATAAGAATTGCTAGTCAGATTTGAGGAAGATCAGTGTGAGAAGATCGATAGAGTGCAGGATTTTCTCGGTGTGAGAAATAATTGTATCATTTCATGATTCTTTGACTATGTACAATATATGATAGAGGGGTTTTGAGCAGGTGCTTAACATCTTGTGTTGTGTGATTGATAATTTCCTTTCTCTTACTTTCATGTGATTGACCAATCGTGTTTTATATTTTGCAAATATAGTAGAAGGATTCAGTATCTTGTTTTAGTACATTACATGATCAGATTGAATCCATTGGTATATAGATTTTCAATATAATTTCTACAACACATATCCAAGGTCAATTTACATTCTAAACTTGTGTTGTGATGACTTATGGATGTAAAAGGTTAATTGAATCTAAAGCTAGAATTTATTCAATTTTGGATCATTTAACAAGTAGGTTTAAATTTAAAAATCATTTATTGGAAATTCACTTAATTGGATTTATAAATTGATTGCTATGATTTTGTGGTTAAAGTCTAAATATTTTTCTTATATATTTTTATTCATAATTGTTCATGTATCTACACAATGCACTTAACTGATCCAATTCACGTTTGGAATTTTCAACCTAACGAATTAAGAAATTTATTAATTGTTTCTTGGTAAACCTATTTTGCACTTGGTCAAACTTTAATCCTTTTGCTAAGAGAAGCATCAATTTCATTGTTGTTTAATTTTAAAGAAAGTGCATTTGTAATATTGATTCAAACATGAATTTTTAGCGCTTTATATCTTTCAAGAAAATTCAAGAATTGATTTGTTGTTTCATGGAGAAAATCATATTAAATATTGTTGTACACATCTAAAGTAATTTTCACTTTTGTTGAAGGTTAAATTATTTTGACTTAAGTCTGAAATCTAAATCATTAATAAAAAAATTAACTAACTAAGTCATGTTCTCCTTCACTTTATAATGATTAAGACTATAACCATCCTTAGTCTAAAGTGAGAAAGGAAAAGCCATTGAGGTGACAATGGTGGCTTATTTAAGTTGAGTCTCATCAATTGTGCTTAGTAGCCTTTTGTGTGAAGTGTGAACTTGAGAGGTAACACTCCCGAAACAGAAAATGAGAATAAGACACAACATTCAAAATGCTCAAACTTGAGAAGATAGGTTTGATGGAAATACCCTAAAAGAGTCACAAAAATATGATGTATGTTGGAATAACTTGTCATTGATGTCAAAGGGTATTTGGGCCAAAATTTGTTTGATGATATGTATGCACAAGTCAATTAAATTGGATGCAAAAACAATCTAGATTGATATCCCTTGTCACGTCATTTTGTTTGATAGGTGGCACACCTTGTGGGTTCTCTTAGTTGAAGATATATTCAAATTCAAAGCTTGATGCCCCAAATGACAGGTTTCCCACCAGCATTTTTACCCACAATTTCATGGAAAAAAGAATGTCATCGTTGTCCCTAGAAGAAGGTAAAAATTGCAATTTATATTTTCCAAATTCCTTTGTCCAAAATCAGGCCTAAAACAATTTTTTTTGAAAGAATTTAAAAAAAAAAAAAAAAAGTGTTCTAAGCCTCCTCTTAACAGGTCGGCTTGATACAAGTTCAAATTGGCTCTAGAAAAATCGTGTCTTTCAATATTCATGTCAATCCCAAATTAGGCTTCCCTCTAACATTATAAATACACCCAAACATGGGAATTCTTGGAAAGAAAAAATTCAGTGGATTTATCGTATCTTTGAAGAAACCTAAGACTCTTAAGGAGAAACAAAGAAGGATTATTTGTTATATGAAGTGCAATGATCAGGGTAAGAGGATATTTCTTCTACCTATTTTATTTTATTCTTGTCTATTGGAAATTTGTTGGATAGATTAGAACATTATGAGGTTATTACGACTGGAATCTATCATTTTATTAGTTCACATAAGAGGTCTAAAACACGAGTCTGTACAAGTCACAGGGTGGCTGAAATTTGGGCATGATACAACTTATTTTTGAGGCAACTTCCTGAGTCTAAGACTAACTGTGAAAAATATGATTTTTTGAGGAATATCATCCAAACATGAGGTACACTGAGGAAGAGGTTTGGATCTCATGTTTTTGAGACATATTTGAATTGTGGACATATCCAAATCCTTGGCAGTTGGAGATTAATGTCCAAGATTGAGGCTAAGGCTGATCCAAATTTCCCAAATTAGATTGAGGAGTTGAGTTGAGGAGATTTAATGTCTAAGTTAGGGTTTTCCTAACTATTTAATGACACATGTCTAAGAAGTTAATTGAGGCACGAGTTAGAGTCTCATTTTGTTGTTAGATTGCATTTTGAGGATCACTATAACAATATATGTAGTCAAGACATCAATATTCAAGTAGCAGACCTGAAGTGTAACAAAGATAGTAGTGACAAGTCAATGATACTTGGACAAGTCTGACAAATATTGTTGACTGACTAAAAGGTTGAAGATTTTTTGATATTTATGACTAAAGGTATACTTAAGGGGCTTGAGCTTGTGTAGTTCTAGAAAATTTTTGAGACTAGTAGAAGTTGGTCATAGGGAAAACTAGTGGCACATTGGTTTGTGCCCGAGGAAGCAGGTTAAGTACAAGAGTTGCAGTGACAGTGGAATTGTGATTGAATGCAAGAAGTGAGTGTCCAATGACATAGTTGCACTGGAAGTGTCATGTTAATGATTGGTTGAAGAAGATTGAGCATTTTTGTAAGTGGGCCATTGTCCTTGGTATGAGAGCCCAACTTTTTTTGTTTTATTTTTATTGTTAAAGGCGGTAGGGTGGTGGTAGGGAAGGAAGTTGTAGCTTCCTTTAGGAGTTTGTAGCCTCCTTCCAGTGGATGCTAGTAAACTAGGGGTTGTAGCTACTTCCATTGGTGGCTGGTAATTAATCAATGGTTGTACCCCTTCTAGTTATAGTTGGTAAACCAAAATTTGTATATTCTCATGTAATATAAATAAAGTGTTCATATAATTCTTGTGTGAGTCTTGATGTGATGTTATTGGTTAATGATTTGTGATCTTTTATTATTGAAATTTATGAAATATTGATTCACCTCCCCTCTCAATATTTCCAACAATTTATTAGTTAGAGTGTGTAATATCTCGAAAAATAAATTAACTAAAATTTTCAGAATCTTGCTTCAGAAAAATACACCATAAATTTATTTATTTAAACCCATTAAATTGCACAATTTGTACCGTTAAATTATTAAAACAAAAAGCGAATTTTGGCAATATGAAAACCCATAAATACTGCCTCCTTCTAGTGAATTCTAGTAAACCAGTGGTTGTAGCTCCTTCCAGTGGTGGCTGGTAAATAATCAAGGGTTGTACTCCTTGCAGTTATAGTTGGTAAACCAGAAGTTGTAGTTTCCCATGGTAATATAAATAAGTTATTCATATAATCTTGTGAACTCTTGATCTGATGTTATTGGTTAATGCTTTGTGATATTTTATTGTCAAAATTTATGAAATATTGATTAACCCCCCTCTCAATATTTCCAACAATGTATTAGTTAGAGTGTGTAATATCTTGAAAAATAAATTGAATAAATTTCTAGAATCTTCCTTAATAAAAATACACCATAAATTTATTTATTTAAAAACCATCAAATTGCACAATTTGTACCATTAAATTATTAGAACAACAAGTAAATTTTGGAAATACCATGGATAAATACCACAGGTCATTCAAATACCATGGATATTTTTCTTCTTTTATTAAGGTGACTTAAAATATTTTTTTAGCCACTTTTAAATTAATTAATTCCCATGTATTACATCATTACTTTTAATATGTAGCCTATGGGAATGACTAGGCTACCAAGTTAGTCTTTGCTTCCAACACTCCGAAAAAGGGACATTACTATCCTCCCTTCCTAAAATTGCTTGAACCCAAGTAATTATAATCCAAATACCAGGATCCCAAATGAATATGAAGAAACCTTGTTGCATCAATGAAATGGAGTCCAAAATCTGCATGCCAGGACCAATTCACGGATTTTTTAACTCTTGGTGCATTAATAATACATTATTAATTTTGGTACCTCTTGACTTCCAGTTGTGCTCCCATGCTTGGTTAAGCCTTGCCATATAAATGGATAATCCACCTGGATTCCTCTGCCAAATAGGGAATCTAGTATTCCCAATGCCTGCATACTCCAATTGCATTGTACTCTTTGCTAGAAGTAATCTCTCACAAGTTTCCCATCTGATAGGGTACCAACTCATAATCTCCCTCCAGTCTAAATATTGGGTACCTTTTCCATAGTAGATGTAAATTGCCACCATAAACCCTCTAAGGTCCCTCAGCTTCCCAAATGGTGTTTCTCTTGCCAGTCATCAACAATCCTTGAAACGAACCATTATGTTGACACTACGCTAGTCTGATTATAAATGAGATGTCGCTACGCCATAGTTCTGACTCATTTTTTTGCATCTCGATATACTGGCTATATTTCTAAAAAATCCAAGGAGCTCATATCCTCGCTTCCTCGTACTGTCCATCCATCATCTTCTCTTTATGGGGGCTAATCCATAATATGCAAGGTTGTTTGTTACTTTAAGTTCTGATCTCCTAAAATTATGAACTTAATGTGTTGCAAGCCTTGCTTATGTACTTCTGAAGTGTGCTACTGTACATCTCACCCCTTTCTTTTACTAAAAGTAACTCAAGAGCATGTTTATGTTGTTGTCATATTAGGTGTTTTAATTGCTCCTCAATATTAAGAAGCTTGACAATTGTTCCTGCATTTGCGATTCTCCATTATCCAAGCTCACTATCCTTCTTCAATAAATTTCCCTCTAGCCTCTTTATTTATAATTTATTTCCATGAGGCCTTCTGCAAGATTATTAATGTTTTCTTGAATTTTCTCCTAATGAATATCATTTGGAAGACTTCTAACCACTACGGATGTCTTTCATATTTTCGTGCATTTATTTAATGGTTGGTCCATGATGTGAATGCTCTACCATCTCACCAAATACTATTGTTTGATCCTTTAATAAGTTCTTTAGAAGAGGCGATTTATTATATTTATGTTGCAAACTACATCTCTCCTTAAGCTCGTGAAAACCCAAAAATTCCTTGTACCTGTTCAAGTCACTCGTTAGGTTTTGAGTGTCAATGCTACTATCATCATCTTGTGTTATGGCATATGTAGATGACGAGGAATCAACTAATATGTTTTCTTCTTGAGGTATGACATTGACTCTGCGCTCCCTCATTCCGCTTGCTAAGTTAGTTTTTAGCACCATTTTACTACAATATATCTTTTCATTTACCGATTCTGCCCTAGTGACCAACTGTCGTCCTTCCTTGTTGTGATGGACAATTTTGATTCCTTCATTTTTTGTTCTTACCCTTGTTGGAATAATGTGTGACCTATAACCCCATTGAATTTAACTTTATTTCAATTAGCTATTTTTTGAACTATTTATGGTTAAAATCAATCAATATTTTTAAGAGTTCATGAGAATCAAGTGAAACACCTTTTTGTTTCCTCCAAATAGCCAACACCTTTGATTGTAGCTGCTTGCAAATTGCATCATCATCACCTAAAATCAAAGACAAAATATTTTCTATGCTAGTTTTTACAATGCTCGGATGATATTCTTAGATGTTGGAGAAGAAACATTGGAATATTTGAAAATTCAAATTATTGTTATCTAAATTGAACATCATGACACACATTCTGGTTCTGGCCACCATATCTAATATTTTGAGTTTCTTGCCAAAGGTAAGGTCCTTGATATCCTACAATCCTTCAAGGATCTCCAAAATCAACTATTATAACACCCTTTTTAGAATTTCATCATTGTAAGGGGGAACAAAAGTAGTTATCCTTATGAATTCATATTGGAAAGAATAAACTACAAGTCTTACATCCTTACAAGGATGTTCCATAACCCTGTTTTGGATCAGGGCAAGCATTGATGGCTTCAATACCAAAATTAATATCCTCAATCGGATTGAGTTGTTTTAGACAAGAATGTGTCTAATTCCTCTAATTTAGATAGGAAATCCCATGTCTTCATAAAATTCAAATCTGATCCAAGTACAAAGGTAAAATTTCCCACGTCCTTTTCATTTTGTAGATCCCTTGGTTTCTTTTGTTGGAGAGAAATATGGACTTCTTTAGAGAAGAGTTTGTTGATTTGTTTTGATATTTTCTCCATAAGAGAAACAATATCCAAAGAATGAATTTATGTACTATTGAACTGTTGTTTCCTTTCACCAAGTTATTTATGGCATATCTGATGCCTTTTAAGGTCTATTTCCATAAGTTGTCAATTGAGAAAATTTTCAATGTTCCACCTTTACAAACATTTAACATGCCAAACCCTTTAATTTAATTCACAATTTTTTTAATGAAATTTATTCAAAAATATCCACAAGTAATTTGCCAAAAAAAAGAAAATCCAACAAAAAATGGACAAGTAAATCACAATTTTTTCATTGAAAAGTGTGGTAGCAGAAAACCCAACCAACTTTATTCATAATACTGAGGAGGAGCAACATATTTTTTTTTTACTTGGAAAATTTAATCAGCTATTGCAATAACACAACCTCTCCACAAATAAACTCAATTGTTGCACTAACTCGACCTCTCCCGAAATAAATTCAACTATTACAATAAATCAACCTCTCCGTTACTAAATTCAGTTGCTGCAATAATTTAGCCTCTCCCCAAATAAATTCAGTTGTGGCAATACTCGACTTCTCCACCAATAAATTCAATTGTTGCAATAATTTGGACTCTCCACAAATAGATTCAACCCAACAAAATAAAGTGGGCCCAACAAGATAAATTTAGCCCGACAAGGTAAATCTGACACAAGAAGATAAATTCATCCAAGTAGAATGATTTCAGCATAACAAGAGAAATTGGACATAACAAGATAAATTTGACATAGAAGAATAATTTCTTCCCAGCAAGATAAATTTGGCCCAAGAAGATAAATTCGTCGAGGCAAGAGAAATTCATCACATCAAGATAAATTCAACCCAACAAAATAATTTCAGCTCAACAAGATAAATTCATTTGAGTAGAATAATTTCAGTTCACTCCTTATGCTATCAAAATAATTTTTGTAAATTTAACTTGCAAGAATACAAATTGGCTAGGGTTTATGTAGTTCTCAACTTTGTAACTCGATATGGAAATATTTTGAGCCCTAGATAGGGTTTTGGCTTCTACGAAATAAAATTGGTCATGCATAAGAAATTTGGCTACGACAAACACTTATGAATCCAAGTACTAATGAAATTACCCTTTAAATCCTCAGGCTATAAGGAAAACCTTTCTCTGATACAATTGTAATATCCCGAAAAATACATTGACTAAAATTTCTAGAATATTGCTTCTGAAAAAGACACCATAAATTTATTTATTTAAAACCCCATCAAATTACACAATTTTCACTATTAAATTATCAGAACAAGAAGTAAATTTTAGCAATATGAAAACTCAAAAATGCTACAACTCAAAATAAGAACTAGAAGAATACAACAAAAAACTCAAGTTTACTATATTAAGTACAAATCTAGAAATACATGCCAAATATAGTTCTAAGAATTTGTTAAAAACACCATCAAGATATATGTTTGGTTGACGATGACTCCTCCAATGTTATGCACCTATAAGAGATCTGATTTACCTCTCCTTGTGATCTTCACATTAAGCCCAATGAGCAGATTTGATTTGATCCCTCCCTTTTCGAGTGGCTAGGGTATATGTTGCAATATTGAAACCCCTCCTGATTATATTAGCTATGGTGGATCACATAACACTGAGATTGACCCACTATGTAATATGGGCTATCACCCAAACAAGCCCCAAGATTTCAACTAAAAAAAAACAAAACAATAAACCAAATTTATGACTAAGGAGTGAGCTCTCATTTCCTTTAATAATCATGAACTATCAGAATACCAAGGTAAATAACATGGGTCATCCAAATACCATGGGTATTTTTCTTCTTTTATTAAAGTGAATTACGATATTATTTTTCTTAATCACTTTTAAATTAATTAATTCCATATATTACATAATTACTTTTAACTTGTAGCCTATGGGAATGTCTAGGCTACTAATTTAGTCTCTGCTCCCAATGCTCAGAAAGAGGGACATTACAGAGTGAAGTGCCACACCACCACATAAATAACACAACCACCACTACAAGGGATAATTATGAAGGGAGTGAAGCCACCACCTAGTTTTTGTGAAAATAGGAGCACAAAAATAAGAAAAGGCACTAAGATTTTTATTAAATGTTGTATTTGTTGTTCTTCTAGGGACACAACTAGAGATAAGTTGATTTTTCTGGGTACTTGTATTAAGTATAAAGGTTTCCAATAGCAAAAAAACTCATTCCAAAAAGGAAATCTAAATAGGAAAATATGAAATGAAAATAAAATACCAAAGGAAAGGGGAAGAGATTTATGGGACAAACTTAGAAAAAATAATATATTATCCCATATTTTGAAGAAAATTAATAGTTGTGCCTCTTTCCATGCTCCAAAGCTCCAAGATCCTCATTATGGCATACTTAAAAAAATGTATCCAAAGAAATGTAAGATATATATATATATATATATATATATATATAACACTAGTTCTATCAAATAAATAATGAAACAATTGGTGAGATACAGATTAAGGTGGACCTCATATATGAGATATTTCACTATAATATGTGTTTTTGTAATACTCCATGCATATTTATTGCAAGAGTATAAGAAACCAAAAAGAGATGATATTTTCATTGAGGGTAAGTCTATATAGGGAATATTTGTAACAACCCACTTAATATTAACATTTTATCAAACAAATATGTGAATTAGATAATTTAAAATAATAATATGTATCAACCTTTTAAGTGCCCACCTCAAGTTGTGTCAGAAAATAAGTTGTGTGTGTGTGTGCCACATATAATTGTAATTCACAATGATGCATTTGAGGCCAATTCTCAATGTTTTTAATAATCAATGTAATTTTTTAAGAGTTGTACATAAAATAGAATAATAATAATAGATATTACCCATGTAATTTCCTAGAGCATTACATCTTTTCATTGGGAGTTGTGTACTTTCCTTGGGCATTGTGACTCTATGTCTGAGGCATTGTGAGGAGGCATTCCACATCATCTTCAACCCCACATGCCATGCAGTTCCTGACTTTGAGGGGTCGACTTGCTTCATGGAACATGGACACATGCTTTGAAGCCACAATCTCCTACTTCACTCATTTGATTATTTTCAAGATATTTTGGAGAATTTTGATGAGGTGGTCCTCTTTCTTTGAGCTTATCACACATGTGGGCTTATTGAGGAGTTTTTAGAGAGTTTTGAAGAGATCCCTCTCTTTATTCTCATGGATCCACATGTTTGTAGTTGGTTAGAGTTATATGAGGCATATTGTTACATCTTGACTAGGTAGACCCCCTAGAGGAGGGATTTGTTATAATTTGACCGTGTCTTCATCATCATTTTGATGAGGGTGTATAACTTCTTGCCCCATCTTTTCTATGGAATTTTTTATATGTAATATTATCCACCATGTTTTGTTGTTGACTTTTCCTTTTAATTTAGATGGAGGATATTAGTTTTTGAACATAGATCGAGGGTTAATTATCGATATGTTATTATTTTAATCAAAATGTTGAGTTATATATCCTTAAATAAGAAGCTCCTCCATATTGTAATGTTGTTGGAAATTCTCTCAAGCCATTGGAATAAATTAGTTTTATCTTTTTTAAGCTTTTGTAATGGTGATGCCTCTTTACCAAAGTATGGTGAATTGTTCTTGGTGAATATCGAAGCTAACATTGTAGATTTGAGGATGCCAAAGTCAACTCAAGGGCCATAGAGAAGAAAAATATTCTATATCAAAAGAGTCTATATGTGATAGAGTTACTTCTTAATTTTTTTAATTTCATTTCTTTTTAAAGAGGAAATTTGTGCTTTTGATATCAAATGACATTGGATTTGTTAGAATATTTAAGAAAGAGCCACCCTATATGTTGTTTTGAAGGGAGATATTTCATAAATCACTTACTCTTTCAAATTTGTGATCTAGGTTACCAAATTCTGGCTCTCTTTGTAACACATAATTGGCTATTAACAACCCCCTAATCTCTCATAAGAATAATACTCTAAAAGAGGCTAATTTAATACCATATGCTGAGTGGTTTAAGGAACTTGTTATTCCCTCCAATCAACCAAAACAAAACTATTTTAAACAATTTGAAATTACAACAAAGAAAATGATTATAGCATATTGCATTTAAAATCATTTGCACTTTAATAATTGTTTCAAAGTTGGCGTGTTGTTCTTAAAAGAAAATAATTGATTTTATAGCATTAAACCCTAATTGATTTGCTTATTTTTCCCTCTTTAATTGTTCTATATTTTTGAAAGGGTGTTTGAAAATTTTGACTTAAATCTAGAATCCCACCAAGAAAATCATCAAATAGATTTGAGAAATTGAGTTCTTATTCTCTAAAGTCAAATCCTTAAATTTTCTTTTAAAATCTTAAATGATTTGTTGAGTTTAGCCTATATTTATTGTTGAGTTGGGAATTATAAAGAGGCCAATTAAAATTCAATTTATATCTCAAAATTAAATTCCTAATTTCAATCCTAAATCAAATAACAAACTAAGTTGTCTTCTTGTTACCTCCCAAGTGTTCACTTGGAATTCCCCAAAGCACAAGTGATGGGATTCAAAGGGAAACTTAGGTAAGCCACCATTGTCGCACCAGTGGCTTTTCCTTTTCACTTTATACTATGGATGGTCCTAGTCAATGGATCAAACTAAGCTAAATTGTTGTGGTGTGAAGAAGAATGTGGCTTCATTAATTATTTGATTTCATTTAATGATTAATAATTTAGATTTGATGACTTCTATTATATTGAATCAATCCTTGAGAAAGTTTGAATCACTTTAGATGTGTATAACAAGGTTAAATGAGTTTTATTCCTTGAACGATAAACCAAATCTTAAATGTGTTATATTTTACTTAATATTATCAATGCCTTGTCTTAAAAATGAAAAAAATGAAGAAATTGACCTTGTGTCAACAAATAAATTTAACCTAGTGCAAGATAGGTTTATCATAATAGATCCTTGGTGCTGAAATTTGAAAATGTGAATTGAATTGATTAAGTTCCCTTGTGTAGATATTTGAGCAGTCATGAATCAAACTATGTATTTACAAATCATTTATAACTTAACCATGAAAGAGTGGACGTGCTACAAGGAAATACAAATGAATTTACCAATTTGATTAAGTGAATTTTGAATAAATGATCTCCAAATTTTATCAAACTTGGAACTAATCCAATAATGAGATAAAATCCATCTTTAGATTCAATTAACCATTAAAACTACAAATCATTTCAACACATGATTAGAGTGCATATCGATCTTGATAAGTGCAATGAAGTTAGTGAGATTTAATTTAAGAAACAATGCACCAAATTCAAATACATCTATGTAATATTCAGTGTTGAAAACTGTAAATTATCAATGACCCATCTCTCAGAATTATAAGCAATGATGAATTAAATCCCAAATTAGCACATTGTTTGATATATAACCATGAAAGTGTGGATTTTTTATTAACAAATATAAGCTTAAATATAAATATATTATAAAAGGTTTCCTTAAACTATTTTCATATCAAAATGAACTTAATAGATGTCCTTATTATGAAATAAAAATCAGCAATGAAACTTGAGTTAAATTTAATAAATTAGACAAAACAATATAAGCTGAAATATAAATTTATTATAATAAATTTGTTAAAAATAGTTTCTAGATTTAAAATCGACTTGTTAGATGGCCTTATTATGAAATAAAAATCAACAATGAACCTTGGGCCAAATTTAGAAAATTAGACAAGTTTTCCACACCATGAAACAAAATTTTCATTTAGAATGATGAATGACTTATTAGTTTTGGTTCAGTGCCCTAATTTAAGGAATTTTTAGATCTAAGTTTAAACAAGCCTTTTCAAAAATATAAACCAACAAATGAAAAGGGTTAAATGAAATAAAATGTATTTAGAGATTGAAAAACTAAAAATGTACTCCTAAATAATTGGTTATTTAAATATAAATATTTTGAGGTGCAAATGACATAAAACACAATTTGATCTAAATATTTATTGTTATTATAAATTACAAAATATTGAAACAAAGTAAAAGATGGAAATATTGAAAAATTTGGATTTTGGTTGAGAAGAAAGATCAATGTTGTGATTAGCTTGGGATATGGGGTCATACATGCATTTTTAGAGGGTATTCTTATGTGGTTTGTTTAGTTGTAAACTACAAGCTTCCAACAAACCTAGATTTGGAAAAAAAAATGGAAGTAAATGGAAGGGATTGGACTCTATTATTAGCTTCACAACCAAATTGCCTTAAGAGTGGCCTTATCTAAGGAAGGAAATTATACATTCACTTATAGAAAGGACATTTAGGGCATACAATTTCTATTCCTTAAGACGATGTAATAAGAAAGTGTTAGATTTACTTTCTCCAATGTAGCTAGGCTAGTCTTGCATGGATCCAAGGTGACTCTAAGCAAGAATAAGAGCTATTCAATATTTCAATAGGTTCCAAAAATTCTACAATTAGTTGTCTCTTATTTATAGATCAAGATCTCAACAACCTCCATAATAAAATGATATTCAATTTATAACTAACTATGATCAAAATAGAATTCATCTTACTAGCTAGAGAGAATTAGGTCAGCAACAATATAAAATGGTGGATTAATGCCACATGTACAATAAAATATATTGCTCAACTAAGTGGACAAGTTCCTTAAAATAACAATAAACATGGTCAAAAATATAAAAAAAATCCATCCTTCAAGAGGTTGACCCAGTCAAAATATAACAATGATCCCAATTCTCATCTAACAAACTTCCACATGTGTGAAACTAGGTCTTATAATTAAGGACAACCCCTCATAATTCTCTAATCACCTTAATTACCTCAACTATATTTCATGTGTGAGAGAATAGTGATTAGAAGAGAGGTAGGTCCCCTATAAATATACATCTTACACCATGATGATGAAAAAATGTGGCATGTATGGTTCAAGAAGGCATTTCCATAGTATAGAAGGAATTTGACCTCATGAGGAAGGTGGGAGGACCACATGTGTCACTCAAGAAGATGTGGAACCTCTATCAAAATGCCCATTTTAGATATCACAATGCCCAAGGCAAGTACACATATTATAATACTATTACATAGATCCTAATGTAGATACATAAATCCCAATTCTAATACACAAATCTTGAGGAAAATATGCAACTCTCGATACAAGCACATGGATCCCAATACAAGACACCTACTCATAATGACAATTTATGCTTTGATAAATGCATCATTAGTTAGTGCACATCAAGTGAAATCCTATAAATTCTCAATAAATAATTTTATTTTTATAATTTTCTAAGTTTAACCATGGTGGGGACAACATTAACCTCTATTACATGTGATAACTGTTAAGACTAAAAAACATGTTGAAAAGTGTAACTAGGGTCGATATTCATAATTATCATTGTACTTATATCAATATGTATTTCATGTAAAAAAAAAGAAGAAGAAAAAAATATTATTATTATTTTCTAGTCAAAGAATGTTATTCATGCTTCTAGGGTTTATTGAGTCAATAAGAAAAATTGTCATGTGTCCAAGTCCCGTTTCGACTATTTGTAAGAAAATAAGTTATTTATGTACAGTCAAAATAATCAATTTTGTCACTACAAGACAAAGTTGGTTGTCCAGATAGAAAAGTTAGCCAACACATAAGGTGTGTCTCTTCATATGTTCGAACAACTATATATTGGCAATGTTGCTCCACATTTTGGCAACCAATCACTCAATTTTTATGGAAGAGAAAGAACAAAAATCAGTGAAGTCTAAGAGAAGAGAATAAGGTTAAAAGGAGAGAGAAAATTGAATTGATTTCTACCCTACATTCTATTCACACAGCTTCTTCTACAATTTTCTAAGGTTTTTACAGGGCCAAAATTGTAGGGCCCAAGATTTCTGGGAGGTCGAATTTTCAGGGATGGACCCGAATTTAGAGAATTGACTAGAATTTATATTTTGTTGACTTTTTTTTGATGAATATAATTTGGAGGAGGGATGAATTGGGTCTCTATGGAAGTTTTTTTCTTGGCCTTGGGTCTTGGATTTCTCACTTTGATCTGATTCTCTAAGAAGATAAGTTGGTTGGGTTTTCCCCCTTGTAGGGTTTTGCTCTGGATTGAAGACTACATCTTTGTGTTCATTGTCTTTTGTGATCTTCATGGTTTATGTTTTGGTAATTTTTTAATGAAGAAAACTTAATAAAAGTAATAAGAATCCAACATAAATTCATAGTAAGTTATCAAGTAAGAGAAATCATCCTAATATACATACACTATGATTTCTCAACATGGTATCAGAGCTAAGGTGAAGGGAAAATAAGATTGAAGATCAAATCCTGTTGGATTATCTGAAGATATACATATTTCTAGAGAAGAAGAATCAAAAGTTATGATCACTGTTGGTGAAACCCTAAAAGGTCAAAAAGGAGCAGAGGCATCAAGAGACAATAATCAAGGACTGGTATATCCAAAAATTCTCATTGTGGTATACATCCGAGTTCAGTGAAGCCTTACCCAAATTTGTAGCATGGTTCAAAATCTGAGATCTTGTTATGAAATCTGTAGCACTTGTTCAATGAGGTCTATAGCAGCATATCTTCTATGATATCCGAGTTACTATGACATCATGATTTCTGTGGAGCTAAACCCCTATGGAATTCAAAATTTTGGTGGAAATATTTTCGAGGCATCTAAGTTTAATATGATACTATAGAGAGGTGAGACCTAAAAGAGAAGTTTGTGACATTTAACTACTAAACCTGAGCCTAGTTGAAATTTAACATACATTTCCTGATGAATATGTTTGTATATAAAGGACTGAAGTATACTCCTTCAAATACTATATCTTTGTGGAATCCCATGAAAAAAGCAAAGGAAAAGACTTGAAGAAAGCTGCAATAAGATTTGAGCCACAAGAAATGATGTAAGAGGATAATTTTTCTGTGACAAGAGGTCTGAACCATCCTTGAAATTCAAATAATATATGTGACAAATATCATTGAGAATATTACAAATGATGAAGTATAGGCATAGGAATCCAAGAGAAACTAAGTGGCATACTATTTTGTGTTTTGAAGAAATTTGTGAACCCTCTATGTGACATAGACACCCAAGCCATCCCTTATCTGAGGAGAGACACTAGGAACAAACATCCAAACTCTTACATTTCACTATCATTCTATACAATTGTTTCTATGGTACTTTTCTAGGACATCTGAATGAAGCAGATCTAAACCTATGATGACAATTATGAACAATTCAAGTCCATGGTCTTATTTTGTTAAGAAATATGAAATTCTTTGGTGGTACATGAAGATGATAGGCTATATGAGTTCTCATCCTAAGTTTTTTTATATAAGGAATTATGTTTCATTGAACATGACATACAAGCCTATTTGCATGCCGCATTTGGATTAAACATTACATACCATTCATTTTATCTTTGAAAGAAAAGAAGAAGGACAAATTTTAGGAAAATATAAGGAGATTTCATAAAGTCAAAAATAAATTTGTATGACCTTGATCTAAAGGGAAAAACTTGAGTTTATACTATGGAATTTGAATCTCCTAAAAGAACACAGTTCGTGATAAAGTAAAGTTTTATAAGGTACTATATGAGCTACAAAAGGACTATGTGAGCCACATGAAATACTACCTTCATTTCTACATAAAGAAGACTATCATTGATGACATAATAACTTGGTATTTGAAGCAAGTTCTTATCTCTTTAATAAGCATCAATTCATTATACACGTACATCTATTATTTGGACTCGTATATGTAGACAAAGCCACTTACCCTTGGAACCAGAAGATAGATAACGAAATCTAAAGTAATCTTCACTTTGGAGACATAACCAAATAGTGCAAAGGTCAACCTCTTCTATATAGTGGAATCTGGAAGGAACCAAAGATCTATAAGCATAAAATTTTAACCAAGATAAATTAGTTATGTGAATCTCATCTATGTGGCGTTGTAAAAAGGAACCTGAGGAATGATGTATATATATATATATATATATATATAAGAGATCGAAATCATAATACTAGTTTTTGAGAACTCTATGACAGAATGCAGATTTTGTTAGGCACTATGACATCTTGAAGGTCGAGGCTAGTAGATATTTGAGGATTTATGAAGCAACAATAACTTCCCTCCTATACATATAACAAATACTAATCACATCAATTAAATTGACCTGTGTATGAAGAATCAAAACAAAGCAAGATGCTCAAAGAACTTTCTATGTTTCATGTCTAAGTACAATGGTTGAAGGATGGAGGCACCTTTGTTGGAGTAATATGGTACATGTTAACTGAAGATAATTCAATGAATCAGATATTTGCAAAATGAGGTAAGGTAAGGTTGGAAATTGTACGTATAATATTTGTTCATTCCATGATCTATGTCAGTTTCTTATAACATTGAGTCTTATAAGTAATGGTGGTGTTGCTTTAAGGATAGTAATAAGGGTCTGCACAAGTTTATTAGAGATCATGATACTAATTATATATTAGCATTCATATTACTTCCTTGAAATCTAGGTTTTTGTAAAGAAAATGGTTTTCATTTGAGGAAAGCATTTCTAGGGTTTTGAAGACTTTGGCATCTAGGGTTTGTAAACCCTAACAAAGTTTCTGTTAGGAAACCCTAGGAATAAAAAACTTAACTAATCATTTATACTGTAGATTGATAGGAATGCCATCATGTTGAAATAATGACAAGGTTGGTGAACAAATCCAAGAATATAAAGAGAAAGCTAACCCCTCTTCAAAAATATAAGTATCCTACATTTACTTGATTACCACTATTGTTATTTTATCTTTGTACTTTGTCTCTTTATTTTTTCAAAATTATTATAAAAAAGGTTGCGGGTCAAAATAAGAATTTTCTAAGATTGACAAACATTTAGAAGAGTTGTAAGAACGTGGCAAAGCATAAAGAGAAAGAAGTCGTTTAGAAGTTCACCTACCCCAACTAGAAAGAGGGAGCTCTAATCAATTCAATATAGGATGGATTTGACAATAAAGATGGTATTTTGGGTTGATATGATTTCAGAGGGAGCTAAAGGACAAAATTTACTTGAATTTTGAAGTTATAAGATCTTAGATGAATACAATATTAATTTAATTTTGAAGATGACTGATTTGGGCCTATATCTTGTAGCAAGAAGATAAAGAGTTTTGATATCATTTTAACAACAGATTGATTGGGCTCACAGTACCAATGAATATTGGAAGCTGATATAATTTCTTGGAAGAGCATGAAATCAAAACCCTATTATGAAGAAAGAAGATATGAAGACTTATGCAACTAGTTGTGAATAAGTTTGGCTCCATAAGATGTTTGATGAAATACTTGGTGACATGTTGTAGCCATGTAAAATTTGAAAAATATCCAGGAAGGTCGAAGCTCGAAGTGATGTAATGCAAGATAGGAGCCCTGTAAGCTACACCTAGATCTCCATAGAAGAACAAGTAGCTGATGAATGAGGCAAGTTGAGGCTTGCGGTTATGTCTCCTTGGTTGAGAGGGAGTGATGGAGGACACTGTCTTATCCATGTGTCATGCACTATGGCTAGGAATAACAGATGTAAGACTAATGAAGGAAATATTAGGGAGAATGGAGAATTGGATAAAAATTTGGGATCGATACTCCTCGAGGATTGGGAATCCAAGATAGGATTACTCCCAAGGACTGATACTCTTTGAGGATAGGGCATGGTATCCAAGGTAAGAGTAGTCTTGTGGTGAACCGATATTATTTTAAGATTGGGAATTCAAGATAAGAATAGTCTTGTAAGGACATACTTGGTGAACATCCAGATGGGGTATGTGCCTTGAGAGGCGGTGGTGGTGGTGTCCAAATGTATGCCTCCTAGCATTGTGCTTTATTCTAGTGGAGAGTTAGAGCTTGTTAGTCAAGGCCTTGTTATTTTGTAATTGACAATGTTGGTTATGATGATGATGATTGATGTTGCTTTTCAATCCAAACTCATCTCATGATAATATTTGAATTTGAGAGTGTCCTTGTATCATGTTGTGTAATTATGAATACCTCCCTAGTTAATAGGTGGTGTTGAAAAGTGTAACTAGGTTCGGTCTTCATAATTATCATTGTACTTGTATCAATATATATTTCATGTAAAAACATAAAGAAGAAAAATAAATTATTATTATTATTATTTTCTAGTCATGGCATGTTCTTCATGCTTCTAGGTTTTATTGAGTAAATAAGAAAATTTGTCATGATTCAAAGTCCCATTTGGACACTATAAATTGGCAACTGTGCTCTACATTTTGGCAACCAATTACTTGATTTTTGTGCAAGAGAAAGAAGAAAAATCAGCGAAGTCTACGAGAAGAGAAGAAGGTTAAAAGGAGAGAGAAAAATGAATTTATTTATGCCCTAGTATTTGTTCACATGTGTGAGATTCTTCTACAATTTTTTGATATCATTACATGGCCAAAATTTTAGGGCCCGAGATTTCAAGGAGTTTGAATTTTCAAGGATGGACCAAAATTCAAAGAATTGACCAACGTTGAATTTTGTTGACTTTGTTTTAATGAATATAACTCGAAGGAAGGCTGACTTGGGTATCTATGGAAGTCTTTTTCTTGGCCTTGGGTCTTGGATTTCTCACTTTGATCTGATTTTATAAGAAGAGAAGTTGTTTGGGATTTCCCCTTTGTGGGGTTTTTCCCTAGCTTGGAACCCACATCTTTGTGTTCATTGTCTTTTGTGATCTTCATGGTTTATGTTTTGAAAATTGTTTGATGAAGAAAACATAATAAAAGTAATAAGAAGCCAACATATATTCACAAGAAATTATATAGTAAGAGAAATCATCTTAATCTACATGCACTATGATTTCTCAACAAAAAATTCCCTAGAACACTAAGTTAGGAGTACGTGGTGTGATGAATGTGATGTTAAAGAAAACAAGAAGTGTTATAGGTTAATCCTCATAGAAACATTTAATGATGTATATTTATTCTCCTACTAATTTTCAAGAGCCAAGAGTATTCAATTTTGTTCCACGTGAATACCTTTTGGAGGGAGTGCTTAGCTTTGAGTTACCATTCCTTGTGCCTCTTTTGTTTTTGACTTATTTTTTCCTTGTCTTTTTTTTCATTTTCTTAGTCTCTTTTTTCTTTAGAATTAGATTTTAAGAACTTGGAAGTAGGAGGAGATAAGAATTTAGGTAAAGTGACTACATCCACCTTGAGTATCTATATATATATATATATATATATATATATATATATATATATATATATATATATATATATATATATCCTACTAACTTTCAAGAGCCAAGAGTCTTCAATTTTGTTCCATGCAAAAAACTTTAGGAGGGAGTGCTTAGCTTTGAGTTACCATTCCTTGTACCTCTTTTGTTTTTGACTTATTTTTTCCTTGTATTTTTTTTTTCATTTTATTAGTCTCTTTTTTCTTTAGATTTAGCTTTTAAGAACTTGGAAGTAGGAGGAGATAATATTTTAGGTAAAGTGACTACATCCACCTTGAGTATATATATATATATATATATGGAATCTTCTTTGTTTTAGATATTTTTGTATAACGTATGATATGTCAACCATGAGTAAGAATTTAATGAATATGTATGAAATTGAATAGAAATTCAAAAAGTATGTATAAGATGGTTAGAGGATATGAACACACTACATCTAAGGTGACAATTAAGGTGAAATACCATCATCATGTGTATCAAATCATATCTTATCATATACATCTGCAAAATATCAAGTATAGTGTGTTGAGTGTGCACTATATGTTGGAAATAACTCCCAACCACCACCATGAATAAGAAGTGGCAGTAGCCCATGCTTTAGTAAATTTTTTTTGTAGGAAGGTCAAGCAGTAGGTTTCAGGCTTGAAGGCGTTTTTTGTGAAATCCACGCAAAAGATCAAATAGAGTACCCAAGATGCACACCCTGCATTAATTTCCTTACCCACCGCATTAATTACCATTTTCTCGCAGTTCGTAGCCCACAAGATTTATTTTTTAACTCTTAATTATTTCTCCAATATTAAGTTTCCACCGATGTGATATCGGCGGGACCCACTTACCTTTACCACATTCGCAACTGCCCCGCAAACCTTTGCATTCCTCATTACTTACCTTTTCCACCTTAACACACTTCCCACTGTTTAAGTTCCCACAACCTACACTCTACAACATTTAGCGTTTACCACTTAATGCCTCACCAAATGTTAAATCTCCGCCGATGCGATCTAGTGGGACCCACCATATACTTTGCCACAAATCCATAACTACCATAATTCAATGGTAAAAATTATGATTATTGGGCCATTACAATGAAGGCCCTGTTTGCTTCACAAGATATTTGGGAGTTGGTGGATAATGGTTTCCAAGAACCAGCATATGTAGTAGCATATAATGCTTTGACACAAGGAAAAATAGATTTTTTGAGAGAAAATAAGAAGAAGGATTCCAAATCAATCTTCTATATCTCTCAAGCAGTACATGAGAGTATTTTCCCAAGGATTGTAGCAGTAAAAAAGTTTAAGGAGGCATGGGATACCCTATAAACAACCTACCAAGTAATGGCAAAAGTGAAGACAAAAAAACCTCAAATGTTGAGGAGAGATTTTGAAACTCTCTGTATGAAAGAGTTTGATAACATAGACTCATTCTTCACACATGTGATTGGGTTGGTTACCCAAATCAGGTCTCATGGAGAGACACTTGAGGAAAGAAGAATAGTGGAGAAAGTGTTAAGAAGTCTACCATCAAGATTTGATGCCATAGTAGTAGTCATAGAAGAGACAAAGGATATCTCACAATTTTCAGTAGATGAGATTCATGCATCACTGATGTCTCATGAACATAGACTAAACAGAGCAACGAACTCCTCATTGGAGCATGCATTCAAGACAAAAATGCCTTTTGGTCAAGGTAGAGGTCAAGGAAGATTAAACTACCAAGGAAGAGGAAGAAGCCCACATAGAGGTGGAAGAAGCAGCCCTGCAAGCACAAGTGGAAGGGGCGGCAACCAGAATCCAAGCAAAGGATGAAGCCAAAATTAATCACAAGGATAGACGTATGATAAATCTCAAGTCCAATGTCATTATTGCAAAAATTATGGGCATTATTCCCATTAATTTAGAAAGAATCAAAATGACATGGGTAATAAACCTAGTGTAAATTTTACAAAAGAAAATGAGAACTAAGGAAATGTGCTTTTAACTTGTAATGTAGCACAAGAAAAACAAGAATATGTGTGGTTCTTAGTCAGGGTGTAGTAACCATATGAATGGGAACATAGAAATGTTTGCCAATCTGGATGAGAGTGTAAAATCTGAAGTGACAACGGGGACTGATAGCAAAGTCTCTGTCATGGGGAAAGGAAGAGTAAAAATACTGACAAAGAAGGGAGAGAAGAAGTTTGTGCTAGATATCTATTATGTACTTGGCCTGAAATGTAACCTTCTAAGCATTGGTCAGCTTGTGAATAAGGGACACAATGTGTTTTTTAAGAATGATGTGTGCACAATCATGGATATACCTCCAAGTAGACAGGTCATTGCAAAAGTGCATATGAAAAGAAATAGGATGTTTCCTCTCAAGATCAGAATAGACTTGAAGGAAGGAGGTGTTGTAGTAGTAGTAACATAAGAAGTCTCTTAAGAAGAAATGAAAGATGAGAACTGGTTATGGCATTTGAGATTTGGACATCTCAATTTCAGAGGTTTGAATTTTCTACATACAAAAGGGATGGTAAATGGATTACCACTCATAGAGAAATTATACAGCCTATGTGAAGGCTGGATCTTGGGAAAACAACACAGAGAATCATTTCCAGTAGGAAAGAGTATAAGGGAAAAGGCACCCTTAGAGATTTTCCACTCAGATTTTTTGTGGACCAATGAAAATGCCATCATTAGCTGGAATTCATTATGTTTTGACATGTATAGATGATTACACAAGAAAAACATGGGTATATTTTCTAAAACAGAAAAGTGAAGTGTTTGAACAGTGCTACCACTTCAAAGCTCTTGTTGAGAAGCAAAGTGGACACTACATAAAAGTGTTGAGAACTGACAGAGGTGGCTAATATATCTCCAAATACTTCCTACGTTTATGCAGGGATCATGGAATACACATGAAGTTTACCACAAGGTATATAGCTCAAAAAAATGGTGTAGCAGAAAGAAAGAATAGGATCATCACAGACATGGTAAGAAGTATGTTGAAGGAAAAGCATTTTCGAAATGATCATTGGGCAGAAGCTGTCAATTGTGAAACTTATATTTTAAATAGATGTCCAACCAAAGTTGTTATGAATAGAGTTCCAGAAGAATCATGGAGTGGAACAAAGCAAGTTGTCACTCACATGAGAGTGTTTGGATGTGTGGCATATGCACATGTCCCAGATCAGTTAAGGAAGAAGTTGGACAACAAGGGGAGAAGTGTATATTTTTTAGATATAGTGATGAATCCAAGGCTTACAAGCTCTATAATCCATCAACCAAGAAGGTAATAATCAAAAAATATGTTCAGTTCATTGAAGAAGAAGCTTGAGATGGAATTTTAGAGAAGACGGTGAATGTGAAGACATGCATTTCACATGAAGATAAAGAGGAATTGATTGCATAAAATAATTCCTCAATGGTGGCTCCTCCTCCACCTACAAAAGCTCAATAGAGAACACCGCAAGCAAGCAATAGAGAAGTAGTGCAGAACCAAGGAAGTGCTTCTCCAAGAAAACCACAGGGATCAGCAAATCCCTCAAGTTCAAGTGCAACTCCAAGCACATTTTCAGCAAATACAAGAAGACCAAGATTCATAAATTTAAGTGAAATTTATGAGCAAGAAGAAGTAAATAGTAATTTTGGTCTGAATTCTTTATTTGCTTTATTTTTTCATGTTGATGATCCAATCCATTTTGAAGATGCAGTCAAAGAAGAGAAATGGATTGAAGCAATGAATGAAGAGATTGAAGCAATAGAAAATAATGACACATGGAAGTTAGTGGATCTCCCACAAGGAAAAGAAGTTATTGGAGTGAAATGGGTCTATAAGACCAAGAGAAAAATTGAAGGAAAGATAGAAAGGCACAAAGCAAGGCTAGTTTTCAAGGGATACAAGAAGCAACAGGGAAGATACTATGAGGAAACCATTACACCAGTTGCAAGGACGCAGACTGTGAGGACATTGTTGTCCATAACAGCACAAACAAAGTGGAAAGTTTATCAAATGGATGTAAAGTCATCATTATTGAATGGAGTGTTCAAAGAGGAGATATATGTTGAACAACCTCCTGGCTATGAGATAGAAGGCCAAGAACACAAAGTGTGTAAGTTGAAGAAAGCTCTTTATGGGCTGAAGCAAGCACCAAGAGCATGGTACAACAGGATTGATGCTTACCTGGTGGACAATGGGTTTGACAAGTGTGATGTTGAACCCACACTCTACATCAAAGAAAATGATGGTAAAATTATTATTATTGTTTTATATGTAGATGATTTGATTTTCACTAGAAATGATGTTTCTCTCATTGCTGATTTTAAAGCAGTCATGAAAAGTGAATTTGAAATGATTGACTTGGGTTTATTGAGATATTTTTTGGGCATAGAAGTAAAGAAAAATGAAAAGAGAATTTTTATCTCCTAAGAAAAATATGTTGCATAATTTTTAAAGAGGTTCAATATGCAGAACAACAAAGCATCAACAACTCCAACTGTCATGGGGTTGAAGTTAAGCAAAGAAGATTGCAGCAAGAATGTTGATCCGACATTGTAAAAGAGAATAGTTGGAAGTCTAATGTATTTGACTGCAACTAGGCCTAATATTATGTATGTAGTAAGTTTAATATCTAGATTCATGGAGACACCAAAGGAGACACATTGGAAAGAAGCCAAGATAATTTTAAGGTATGTGAATGGAATGAAGGAATATGGTGTTATATACTCCTCAACTGATAATTTTATGCTGATTGGTTACACTGACAGTGATTGGGCTGGAAGTGTAGATGACAGAAAGAGCACATCTCGGTATGTATTTCATTTGGGATTGGAAACCATTTCATGGGCTTCCAAGAAACAACCAATAGTTTCATTATCAACAATAGAAGCTGAATATGTAGCAGCAACAGAATTAGAATGTCAAGCAGTATGGATGAGAAGGATGATGAGATATTTATGTCATGAGAAATACAAAGGAACCACAATTTATTGCAATAACATCTCAGCAATTGCATTGTCAAAGAATTCTATTTTCCACAATAGAAGAAAGCATATTGATGCAAAGTACCATTTTATAATAGAACTAGTTAACAATGGTGAAATTATTTTGCAGCATTGCAGTTCAAAGGAATGGTTTGCTGATATCCTCACAAAGCCATTGGGACAAAAGATTTTTTTTTATCTCAGACAGTGTCTGGGAATGATTGATGGTAGCAGTTGTGGAGTGTTGGAAATAACTCCCAACCATCGCCATGAATAAGAAGTGGCAGTAGCCCATGCTTCAGTGAATTTTTGTTACAGGAAGGACAAGCAGCAGGTTTTAGGCCCGAAGGCGTTTTTTGTGAAATCCACGCAAAAGATCAAACACAGTACCCGAGACGCACACCTTGCATTAATTTCTTTTCCCACCACATTAATTACCATTTTTCCACAGTTCGCAACTTGCAAGATTTAAGTTTTAACTCTTAACCCTTTCGCCAATATTAAGTTTCCGTCGATGCGATATCGGTGAGACCCACTTACCTTTACAACATTCGCAACTACCCCGCAAACCTTTGCATTCCTCATTGCTTACCTTTTCCACCTTACAAAACTTCCCACCATTTAAGTTCCCACAGCCTGCACTTCGCAACATTTATCGTTTACCACTTAACGCCTCACCAAATGTTAAATCTCCGCCGATGCGATCCGGCGGGACCCACCATATACTTTGTCGCATTTGAAATCTGCCACAAACCTTGTATTCCAACATTTCCTTAGTTTTTTGTATTTCAAACTTACCATAAGTTTGTAAGCCACTCTTAGCCGTGCACTACGCAAGTTTCAAGTTTTAAGTTTATGCCGCCTGAAAGTTATCTTATTTTGTTTGCAATGTGATCGCAAAAGGGGCACGTGTCAAGCTCAGGAGGATAGCACTTATCAGTGCCCACAAAGCTCAGGAGTTAATGGAGTAAGCGCCCACAAGTTAAATTTTTTGTTTTGCAATGCGATAGTGACATGTCACATCGTAATCGTAACAGTTTATGTTTTTAGTTAAGCGCCTGGAAAGTTAAATGTTTTTGGATGCGATGCGATGTGCCACGTCACATTACATATCACAAAACTTAAATTTTTTCCATAAGTGCAAATGTTAAAATTTGAAATTGCCGATATGTGATTTGCGATGAAGGTGCCAAATGTGATGTGTCTTCAAAAGTGGAACCCATAATATTTGAGGTATGTTGTCTTGTGTTCTGAACGCGTTTTGTACATGTTTTCATGTGTAAACAGCCGAACAGAGACGAGGAAATTTTTTGGTTGTTAAAAGTCCATTCCCACATTGAATTTCTTTCAATGCTCAGGCTTTGGCCATTTGTATTAAAAAATATGCAATTTCCTTTTGTTTAGAGAGAGTGATGGAATAGAAAACGAAATTGTTCCTCTCCTATGTTTACGCTGTCTGCGTTTGACTGTTATTTTCTGCAGTAATTTGTGCATTCTCTGTGTTGTGGGGGAAACACATTTCCTGTGTTGTATTCAATATTTTCAACACTATATTCACAAGAATAAATTTAGCTAACTAATACCATTGTAGGAAATTCTATGACCCTGTGGTGCAATGCTTATTCTAAGTAGGTCCTAAAATCACTTGAGAAGTATAGGGTGGATCTTTGCTGAAGAAGGTTTCTCTTTTGGCTTTGTTCTGGGAATGGCATGTAACTGCTCTATTTTTTTTTTTGGATTCTGGTAATAAGAATTGATACAAGGGAACTTATTGCAGTGGTATTTCTTAAGAAACAACTCATAAGGGTCGTTATTGATAGAGGTTTACAGTTTATGGTGATCTCTTCCTTTTATGGTCTAGAGAAAGTTAGAGAGAGTGAAGGATGCTCGATGGTGTATTGTTAATGGGTATCTCATATTCATCTTTATGTCTTTTAATAGGATTTAGATCCTGGGATAAGGGGAGTTATTTCTTGTGATTTAGTTACGTCTCGATTATGAGGACTAGTTAAAGTTTGCCCGCATGCATGATGGAGTGACAAATGTTTCATCTGCCTAACGTTTTTGTTGATGGTTGACTGTGAACATATTATGCCTATAGTTTTACAGTGGATGCTGCTATATTTTCTATGATTGGGGATTCAATCTAGGGTTGGAAGTGTTTTTTCACCAGTATAACATTAAGTATCAGTTGGATGTGTGTTTAATGATTTGGGGAATGATGAAACATGTGGCATTGTTTTAGGAAACATATGCAGTTATAGTGGTGGGCCTATACATATTGTCACATATTTCCTTGGGTGAAAACTTGGGTGGGGAAGACTTCATCCATATACCATAAAAATTCTAGATAATTCGTCTCTTCGCCATTAAGGGATGGGGATATCTATTGGAAGGTCTATCTAGCTGGCAGTTGTTGGTCACTTGCATGGTACATGTCCTAAAGCTGCCATCATTGGTACATGATTTTCACATGGGATCCTCGATATGGAGTGTCAATGTTCATATATCTCGGGGTTCTCTACATGGTAACATATCTTGCATGGTTTAGAGGTCTATTGCAAGGTCTTGGTGATTGGTGGCTTGACGGCGGTGGGGCAGTGGTCGGGTGGAGGAAAACTGGGAGACATATAGGGACCCTCATCACCAACAAATGAAAACTTGATTGATAGTTTCCTAGATTTATCAATCACATGGAGACCATATCGGTTGATACAGTGGACATGCCTTTGACACAAAAGGAAAAATTCTCCCAAAATTATGGTATAAGGGGGCGGAAGCATAATCCCGTGAAACATCTGGTGAATGTGATATGAGACGAGTGGCCATTAGTGTTGGGTGTAGGCTCATTCTGGGAAAGTGTTGATAGGTTTCATCATAGGGCCTTGGTAGGCAGGTCGTTACACATTCAAATGATATGAGAACAAGTCAAAAAATAGGTGGAGGAAAGGTGGAGCTCGACTCTCAAATACAGGCCGAAAATGAGCATTTTATTCAACGAGTGGATTGTTTTTCACTTCCTAGGCCTTCAGGATGCAGAAAAAATTAAGGTGCCATGGATTAAGGGGAGGGGCATTCTTACAATTCAAAAATGGAAGGTGGGGTTTGACCCCTTCAACAAGGCTCCTAGGAGGAATCTAGTTTGGGAAAAATTGTCAGGGCTTCCTTTGGAGTTATGGAATGTTTCTGCGATCAAGGACATAGCTAATCATTTAGGGAAATTTTATTACTGGGACAACGAGTGTTTTAGGCAACTTGACAAGTGCATGGCTTGGGTTTTGATCCAGGTTGACATGTACAGATGGCTAATATCCAACCTCGAGATTCAATGGAGTAGTCATTCTTTCAAGCTGAACATTGACTATTGGGGTGTGCCTTATCGGTGTCTTCATTGCCACAAGACTGGGCGCACCTTATTTCTAGTTGTAGCAAGAGACTCCCATAAGGAAATTTTTTCTGGACACATAGAGGTCACGGGTTCGCATCATAGCAAATGATAGAAAAGGTTTTGAGTGGCAGGATGGCTTCTTAAAGAGTTTGAAATGATTTTTACTCTTTTAAAATTTCACTAATTTGGAAAGATGTGTGTTACACAATAATTTTTCACCGTCCCTGCAATCCCCCATCCCGCACATTGGAGGGCTTATTCCATGAGCTTTGAGCAGTGACATGACCTAAAACCACTTTCATGGCATCCCCCTTGACAAGGACAATCATTCCCCTGAAGAAAATTTCCTGTGAAAAGCCCTAAAAATAGACCTTTTGGCCTTGGCGCGACCAGCCAAAGCAGCCCTAGCGCTAATGGGGGAAATCCACCAAAGAGGGTGCACCAACTGGCGATCTGTCCTAGTGTATTACTCGCACCAAGCTTAATAAGGATTGTTTTTAAAAAATAAATGGCAGAAGTTTGATTCCAACCAACTCCTCAACGAGTCTCTAAATTGAGTTGGGAGGTTTGGCTCCAGATCTCCATGTAGGGGAAGTGGTTTTCCACCTATCATGGAAGCTTCCTTGAGGATAGGGCCAATCCCACCATTGTAGGGATCCTAAATCCCCTTCCACCATATATATAAGCTTGTCATTTTCCCTTTGCAAGCTAGCCTGAATAGAGCTGAATTAGTAGTAAGTAGATTATCGTCAGACAACCGAAGAGAGAGAGACTTGTCCCATTCCCGATGAGCTTTATTGAGATGTACTCCGCTGTCGACCCGCCAAAGGAAGATCCAACATCAGAGCTCAGGTTGTATCTTTCTTTGTTCTGATTAATAATAAATAACTTCGATTATGGTTCCATTCGTATGTTCATGTTTTACATTATGAATTGTATCTTCTCTGATTGATACATAGTTGCATGTATTAGGTTTTACGCTTGTGTGTTTGTTGTTTCTTCGTGTATGTGTAGGTGTTTGAACGTGCTAGGCGGGAGAATTATGATCTGCCACAACGAAGGATGGAAGCGCCATCTTCTCTACAAGCAACAACAACATGGGACTTAAGGTAGGCCTCTTGTCGCATTTTGGTCTATTGTAACTAGGAACCCACATCTTAGCATGACTCGGTTGTTGCTAGACCCGATCTGGGCTAGTAGGGATCGCCTCTATCCACAGAGGGGATTTACCTCTCCAACAATGTGGAAAGTATAAATTGTATGGATAAATTTGCAGTATAGGGAGCAGATTGTGACAGATGAAAGGTTATAGATAGTTGGTACTCAATATAAGAAATATGCATATCCTAAATCAGTCACACAGCTACAAGAGTGGCCTTTTACATAAACTTTGTTTTATGTAAAGGAAACTACATTTAGAAAGCAGATTACATGCATAAATAATTTCATAAATCCTTCATGAAACCTTCACTAACATGCTCTACACAACATATAGATGATTTGTAGAAAACTAAGCGGTAGATAATTAACTATTAGATCCTCTAACGGTTCACTTACTCATAATTTTCTAGTTGCTACAACTAATAAATCAGATGAATGAAATAATAAGAGAAACACACCATACATTAGATAATCCTTGAAACACAAAAACCTCTAGCATGAAGTATAAAAAAGATTTTTCTTTATTATGAAAATTCTTCATGTTGACCAAAATACAACCCTGAAATGGCATTTACAAATGATATCTATAGAGATAGATGCACCAAATCCATCTCTCCTAAGAAGAAGGATCCACTCTTCCTCACATTACATAGGAGTTATAGTGCATTAAATACATATCTTATCGAAATATAACTAACGGGACAGATGTAGATAAGAAGAAAGAATACAGTTTGAACTATGCTTCAGAGTGTGTTGGCAACCTACCTCATTTTCTGCTGATTTGTCTCTCCATGAACTTGGTTCTTTAAAACCCATGTTTCTTCATTAAATGTGACCTTTAAAAAACTCAAAACCACTTATCAACCATCACTTTAAAAATCCATATCATTAGGAGTCCTTATCATCCTTGGAATAGCTCAGAAATTCTGCTGACAGCTATCAAAAATCATTTAAAACAGATGCTACCAGGACTTCTGGTAAAAACCTGTAACTGCGCAAAAACTATAGTGCTACCAGAATTTTGGGTAGTGTTATGTTTCCTTTTCAAAAATTCATAGAAAAATACTTGAAAAACTCTGTGCAGACTTAAAATTTTTGAAAAATTGAGTTTTTCAAAAATATAATTAGTAGGAAAAAATGTATTTCATTGGGATATCGTTTTGCCTCTCCTCCATATGAGTTGCAACTTTTGAAAGCTTGTCCAAATCTGTTTGTTTGTCGACTACTGATTTTAACGTTGTGGTCCTCATGGCTGTCTCTTTTTCAATGGTCTTTTTCTCTTCTGAACTCTTATGGATTTTTCTTCTTTTAGAGGATCCTGTTTGCTAGTCTGAAGGGGATTTACCCTTATATTTTTTCTTAGATCCACTAGACTCTGCAATTGAAGGAGTTATAGTCTGTAACCCTTCAGATTTCCTCTCCAATTCTATGACTTCTGTTAACAAAATTGGATTATGTAGGGCTTTAGATTTCGGCCTAAATTTGTTTTTATCTCTTATATGTCTTTTCCTGCTACCATCAACTTTTTTTCATCTTTTTGTCTTCTCTTGCTGCTAATATCGTACCCTGCATCCTTCAGGAACTCCTCATCTAACTTGGTGGGTCGATAGTCCTTTTGAGTCTTTTTTTGAATGTTTTCTTCTGAAACTTCTGGGAGCACCTATTCTTTTGATTTTTTTGCAAATGTAGTCCTTCCTCTCTGTGCTATAGCATACACCTTGGGAAAAGGAGAAATAGGAGGCATAATATTCATTGATTTGGGCTTCTTGGTCATTTAACCTTCTCCTTTCTCCAACTTCTCATCAACTTTGGTTAAGGGAACCTTTTCCTTTCTGCCTTTAGCCTTCTTGCAGATATTCTCCTTCTTAGATTTCCTTTTATTCCTTTTACCAACTGATGAATTAGTTGGCTTTTGAATTTTTCCCTTCTACTTGGTAGGTTGAGAATGTTGCTATGAAGCTGGAGATAATTGAGAAGGAATGTCTTGTGTAGGTACAAGCTGGCCTGCCCTGTGAAACAGAAAGTGTTCCCATAACTGGTTTCTTTTCCTAAGTTCTTAAACAACCAACACCTTGATAATAACCTAATGATAAATGTTATATTCTGATGTTGTTTCATGGGTTTGTATCCCATATGACATCTTACTCAAGCTCTTCAGTATAAAGAAAGGTAGGTTGAAGGTCTTCATACCTACAATGTCAAACAAAAACCTCATGTGATAAAGAAAAAAAACAGTATACCTCCTCTTACAAGTAAGGTATATCTTGATGAGCTTGACAGTTTCAGCCCACTCATTCTTGAAATAACTACTAGGAATCCCCTTAGTCCATTTAGGGTCTCTTTATTAATTCTTGATGAATATATTGAGGTCTTCTCTAGTGATGACTTGGATTTTGAACCATTTTTCTCCTTCTCGTGGAAGGTTGAAAGCTTCAACAATGGACTCTGCTAATACCTGCAATCTGAGGCCATAGAAATTTTCGTCTTGCCCTTCAAATGAAAGAGAAAAATCCTTAGGTACTGCTAGATGAGAGATTCCTAATCTTGAACAAAATGGATACCACCCTGCCTGTACAAAGAACCTTCTCACATTCAGATTGGCATCAACTAAATCAGCTCCTTGAGGTTCAATGTGTTTTAGTTTTCCTCCTTTCTTAGTCATCTTTAGAAATAAATAAAGTTTTCTTTTACAATATGATAGGTGTAAATATTAGGAGAGCTTACTTGGTAGGTGTTGTTGTGTCTTCAATGCAAACTGTCTGAAATTTAGATCTCCCTCTTCGAGATGCTCACTGGAACTACTCATTCACCAACAATTGAACTCAAAAACTGATGGTTTTCCCTTTCTTTCAGTGATTTAAAATTATATGTTGGTTCACCTTTCCATGCATGAGATTTTTCATAATGGGAAATATCTTGGACCGTATAACACACCTTGTGATAGTCATAATTAACTTCAGTTGGATGATTTGTTTTAGATTATTCACTATAGGTGGTTGAAGCTTAACGGAGCTGGAGCTGGTAGTCACCTCCATCATATTCTTATGACAGACCTAAAATTCCGGCACCGTTCATGCGTGATCAAACCAAATGGTCACCACATTAAATTGCAAATCCACAATCTACCTTGCCATGTGGATATAAGGACTCAGGCTGATAGAGGACAAACAATGGTTGGCTTTTCTTAACTATGGATTGACACCTAAGACTTTATGTATGACCACAACTTAACTCGACATCACTCAACGTAGACCTTTCTTATCATGTGACATACCTCATGATAAAAAGGTTTAAAACTTGGTTAATACGAGAACACGTGACTAAAAAAAAAGTGGATGCGTTTTTTATTTTTTAGAAATAGGGGAGGTTACCATATTTTCCGGTAGCATCGGGTAAATGAAAAACAAACATACAAAAATTAAAACAGACTGTACGAAAGTGCTAAAATAGACGCTATCGGAACTTTCGGTAGCGTTCTAATTTTTTTTGAAATTTACAATTTTTTGTCCTAAAAAAAAATTAAAACACACTTATGACTTAGCATAGAGCTGTGCTAACACTCCTCAATATCATCATCTGTTAGGTCCCTATATTACTAGTATAGTCGCTTATTGTTGTTAGTGTAACCCCCTTATTGTTATTATTGTACCCTTGTAACCCCCATTTTGTTATTATTATGCCCTTAAATTATTATTGTTAGGTTGGCTAGGATTACATTGTGGCCCACTAGGATTACATTATGTACCCATGGACTCCTATATATAGAAAGGAGGTTTTGTAAATTGTATCATCCAAGAATTGTTCATTCATGTAATGTATTGAAGGTTGCCCCCTCGAAGTGGCTTATTTCTAAGGCGTTGATATCTCTTTTCTTCTCTTTTTGGAGCTGGTTTCACAACATTTGGTATCAGATTTTTGGATTCTAGGGTTTCGCTGCTCCAAACAGGTCATCGTGTCATTTTCGATATAACATTTTTTCTAGGAAGTTTCAGAAGCTGAAATTTTTAGGGTGCGAAGCCGAAATCCTAAGGAATATTTTCTAAAACTTTGAGAGCTTGGTTCGCAATATTTTCGGAGATATGATCTGTGGAAGTTAGGTATTTTTTCAGGCTCCTAAACAGGTCATCGTGGAATTTGCGCTATAATTGTTTTTCTACGAAGTTTCAAAATCTGAAATTCATATGGTGCGAAGCTGAAATCCTGAGGAAATTCATCAAAAAATTTCAGAGCTTGGTTCACAATATTTTTGGAGATATGATCTGTGGAAGGTAGTGCTTTTTCAGGCTCCTGAATTTCATCTCAAATAGGTGATCGTGGGAAAAGTTCAATAACTCTCTCTCTGGGCATTGGATTGGAGTGCCGTAAAAAGTGGTCGCAAGTACACGGACTTTAGTTTCTTTGCTATCAATTTAAGAGACAAAGGACGAAAAAGTGACACGTGGCAAGTCGTAAAATTTTTCTCTATTGAACCAGTACATAATTAGGTCATTGTGGGATATTGGACACAACTTTGTCTTGGAGAATCCAAATCAGGTTAGACCTATGGCATTCGAAATATAGTTCATAGGGATACGTTGGTACTGAAATTCAGATATTGAAGTGCTACAATCATAGAGATAATCTAATTTCAATATCGAGGTCTTCAAAAGCAAGAAAAAGGTGTGTATTTTTTTTCCGAATTGCATAAGTCTTGTTTGAAGAATCAATTTGAATTGATTCCAAGGGCATATTGTAGAATAGATATCAGTATTGGGTTCTAAAAGATGCCTCGTAAAAATAATTCAACACCCATTAAGCCTTCAGAAGGGTCTACTATGACTCATGAAGATGAAGAATTGCAACATGATCTATCAAAATTACAAGAGCAAGTGCAACAAATTTCACTCTCGCAAAGAGCGACAAAAAATGAAATGGAAGTTTTGAAGAAAGGCGTGGAAGCTAAGATGGATGGTGTGGAAGCTAAGATGGATGGCATGGAAGCTACGATGGATGACATGAAAGACAACATGGAAAGCATGAAGAATGATCTCAAAGTAGACATCGAAGGTTTGACAAAGTTGATACAAGAAAGGTTTCCTAATGGTGAAAAGATAGTAGAAGAACCTCATGATGAGAACAAAATAAATGTTAATTGTGATTTCATAAACTCTAATGTTGGCGGGAAGAACCACCATATTCCAAAGCTGGATATGAGGAAGTTTGATGGAAAGGATCCTGTAACATGGATACTACAGATGGAGCAATATTTTGATCTCCATAACGTGCAAAACACACAAAAGGTACGCATTGCAACTTTACATTTAGAACAAAATACATTTGTATGGTATCGATGGCTTTGCTCTCGTAAAAAAATTGTCACTTGGTCAATTTTTACGAAAGAAATGATAGCACATTATGAGGATACAAAGAGCAACACCTTCTTTAGCCAATTGATAAATCTCAAACAAAAGGGTTTAGTGGGGCAGCACATTGAGGACTTCCAACAATTGAATATAAGGGTAACTGATATTCCAGAGGAACACAGGATTGATCTCTTCATAGGCACTTTAAAGGATAACATCCAACATGAAGTTCGCGTTTTGGAACCTGATTCATTGGAGAAGGCATTCGGGTTGGCAAGAAAAGTTGAATGTAAAATTATGGCGACAAGGAAGCCTACCACTCAATTCTATAAAGAAGGAAGTGTTGCTACGCCTAGATTTCCACAACCTACAAGGTTGACACCACAACAATTGGAAGAAAAAAGAGCAAAAGGGCTTTGCTACAGTTGTGATAGCAAATACACTAAAGGTCATAAGTGTGCTGAGAAGAAATTATTTTACATAGATTGTGAAGAGGAAGAAGAAAATGAACAAGAAGAGGATATACACCAGGAACCAGCCCCAGAAGAGGAAGAAATTAATCCAACCATATCGTGTAATGCACTGGTAGGAATTACCACTCCTCAAACTCTCAAGATAAAAGGACAAATAAAGAAGAAAAAGGTAATAGTGTTGATTGATTCAGGTAGCACCCATAATTTTATTCATTGTAAGGTAGCCAAGGAATTAAATTGTTTCCTATACCCAACACGAGAATGTCAAGTGATGGTTGCAAATGGAGGAACTATAAATTGCTCTGGAAAATGCCATAATATCAAGCTAACCATGGGGGAATATGTATTGACTAGTCCAATGCTTTCCATTCCTATGGGAGGTGCTGATGTTGTACTAGGAGTACAATAGTTACAATCTTTGGGGACGGTAGCTTTTAATTTTCAAGAACTTTTCTTGAAATTTTTTTCAGAAGGAAAGGAAGTCGAATTACGGGGTATTGAAGGGAAGCAGGGAAGGATAATAAGCTCTAATGTCATGACAAAGCTTCTAAAGAAAGAACAACGAGGCGTAATTGCACAATTATGCTCACTAGAAGTTCCGACATCAAAATCATCTATTTCTGCAGATCTCCAACAAGTCTTGGACAATCATTCCAAGGTGTTTGAAACTCCCAAGGAATCCCACCTATTCGTGATCATGATCATGCTATTCATTTGATTCCAGGAAGTGTTCCTCCAAACATCAGGCCTTATAGATATCCTTACTTCCAAAGAGCGAAATTGAACGTATGATTGCAGAAATGTTAGAGGCGGGTATAATTCAACCTAGTCAAAGTTCTTTCTCTGCTCCTGTAGTATTGGTACACAAGAAGGATGGATCATGGAAAATGTGTCCAGATTATAGGGAGCTCAATAAGCTCACCATTAAAGACAAATTTCCCATTCCTGTGATTGATGAATTATTGGATGAATTAAATGGAGCAATTTATTTTACCAAGTTGGATCTTTGTTCTGGATATCATCAAATTAGAATGAAAACTGAAGATATTCCAAAAACAACATTTTGAACTCATGAGGGTCATTATGAATTTTTGGTCATGCCTTTTGGCCTTACCAATGCACCTTCTACATTTCAAGGGTTGATGAATTCCATTTTCAAACCCTTCCTTAGAAAATTTGTGCTCGTATTTTTTGATGATATACTAATCTATAGCAGGTCTGGGAAGGATCATGTTGAACATGTTGACAGGGTGCTCAAACTATTGCAGGAGAAACAATTATATGCAAAAACATCCAAATGTTTTTTTGGAGTACAAGAGGTGGAATATTTGGGTCATATTGTATCTCACGAGGGTGTTAAAGTAGACCCTAACAAAATTAAAGCCATTAAGGAATGGAAAGTCCCCACAACCATAAAGAAGTTGCGAGGATTTCTTGGGTTAACAGGGTATTATCGCAAGTTTGTTAAGAATTATGGGAGAATAGCAGCACCTCTAACAACATTATTGAAGAAAGATGCATTTTCATGGACTCCTGAAGCAACTAAGGCCTTTGAACGTCTTAAAGAGGCAATGTGCCTAGCACCGGTCTTAGCTACACCAGACTTCACAAAAACCTTTATGGTGGAATGTGATGCCTCAGGAAATGGAATTGGTGCAGTTTTAATGCAGGAAGGAAGACCCATTGCTTTTGAAAGTCGTCCAATCAAAGGAAAGTATTTACAGAAACCTATTTATGAGAAGGAAATGTTAGCAATACTACATGCACTAAAGAAATGGCGAACTTACCTAATGGGAAGACACTTCAAGGTAAAAACTGATCATGATAGTCTTAAAGACTTTTTGGAACAAAGACTATTGTCAGAAGAGCAGCGAAAATGGGTCACAAAGATGTTGGGTTATGACTTTGAAATAATCTACAAAAAAGGAAAGCTTAATGTTGTTGCAGATGCACTCTCAAGAAAGAATGAAGGGGTGGAAGCATTGCTTTGTGCCATTTCTATTATCCAACCAGATTGGATAACCGAAGCAAGAGATGAATGGAAGAAGGAAAAAGATGTATGGACACTCATTCAAAAGTTGCAGCAAGATCCTAGTACATCTGATACATTTAGTTGGAAAAATGATTCCTTATGTTACAAATATCGCTTATATCTTTGTAAGAATTCCCAACTAAAACAAAATATTCTTTTGGAATTGCACACTTCTCCTTTAGGAGGACACTCGGGATTTTTAAAAACTTACCACAGGGTGAAGAAAGAATTTTTTTGGGATGGCCTTAAATCTGATATTCAAAAGTTTGTGGCAGAATGTTTGGTTTGCCAGCAGAATAAAGTGGAAACAATTAAGACCCTGGGACTTCTACAACCTTTATCCATTCCAAGTCAACGTTGGGAGGAGATTTCAATGGATTTTATCACAGGTTTACCTAAGTCCGAAGGAAAGAGTGTCATCATGGTGGTAGTTGATAGACTTGCCAAGTATGCACACTTTTGTGCATTATCTCATCCATTTAAAGCAAGTACAGTTGCTACTACATTTATGGACAGAATTCAAAAGCTACATGGAAGCCCAAGGGTCATTGTGAGCGACATAGATCCCATTTTTACTGGAAATTTTTGGACGGAGTTATTTTCTTGTTTGGGTACTCAATTAGCTCATAGCTCATCTTATCATCCTCAATCTGATGGTCAAACTGAGATCGTAAATAAATGTTTGGGAGGATATCTTCGTTGTTTTGTATCTGATAAACAATCACAATGGGTCAAGTGGTTACCTCTCGCTGAATGGTGGTATAACACTTCCTTCTATACTGCAGCAAAAATGACCCCATTTATGGCACTTTATGGATATCATCCACCATCCATCACATCATCTTTAAGGGAAAACTCGAAGGTTCAAGCAGTGGAAGATCACATTGAGCATCAGCAAGAAGTTCTCCAACTCTTAAAGGATAACCTGAATTTGGCACAAAATCGAATGAAACAACAGGCAGATCAACATCGCAGCGAGAGAAGTTCTGATGTAGGAGATTGGGTATTTTTACGGCTACAACCATACAAACAAATGTCCCTCAAGCAAGCTAAGAAGGATAATAAATTATCACCAAAGTACTATGGTCCTTACAAGGTGTTGCAAAAGATTGGTACTATGGCATACAAATTGGAGCTCCCTGCTTCTTCACGAGTGCATCCAATTTTCCATGTTTCATGCTTAAAGAAGGTTATAGGTGAAAATCTTCCAGTTCAAACAATATTGCCAGAACTTGATGAGGAAGGAAAAATCATATTGGAACCTGAAGCGGTCACGAAAACAAGAACCCGACAACTACGGAATCGATCAATTTCAGAGTATCTCATCAAGTGGAAGAACTTACCCACTGAAGATTCTACATGGGAGGATGAGAATTTTATACAGAAGCACCCAGAGCTACTCAAGTGTTGAGGACAACACTTTCTTGAAGGAGAGGGGCATGTTAGGTCCCTATATTACTAGTATAGTCCCTTATTGTTGTTAGTGTAACCCCCTTATTGTTATTATTGTACCCTTGTAGCCCCCATTTTGTTATTATTGTGCCCTTAAATTATTATTGTTAGGTCGGCTAGGATTACATTGTGGCCCACTAGGATTACATTGTGGCCCCATGGACTCCTATATATAGAAAGGAGGTTTTGTAATTTGAATCATCCAAGAATTGTTCATTCATGTAATGTATTGGAGGTTTCCCCCTCGAAGTGGCTTATTTCTAAGGCGTTGATATCTCTTTTCTTCTCTTTTTGGAGCTGGTTTCACAACATCATCAACCTATAAAACCCTCCTTTCCATCCATATCCACCTCAACCTCCTCAGTGGGGAAACTCCTGACAAGGGTGGAGGCATCAAACAACCCAACCTCCTGTTTTAATTCCTCCACCTCCACCTCAACCATATCTCTCTCTCCATAACCCACCTAATAAACCTCAACTTCCTACTAAACCTAATCTAAACACAAACAATAAGCAAGCACACCAGGTGTACAATGGGGAGACATCCTATCTTGCTTATGTTGTGGAAATCTAAGAGATCAACCTTCAGTCTGGGAAGGTACTTCCAGATGTTCACCCACCTTCTCCACCTAAAGAGTTGGAAGGAGAGAAGGGGGAAAGTTCCCCTCAAGCCAAAGCACCCTCTTACCCTGAGAGTTTGATCCAACCTAAAAAATACACCCGAGAAGATGCAAAAATTCTGGGAGAATTAAAGAACTTGTGTGTAAAAATACCCCTTCTTCAGGCCATCAAAGATGTCCCCATTTACGACAATCTTACCAAGGAATAGTTTTTAAAAAGGCCCGCGGGAAGAAGAATAGATAACCCCACCATCAATGTTGTTGGGAAATTTTTTGATCTGTTGCTTGAAAGCGTAATCTCCCCAAAGTACCTGGACCCCGGTGGCCCAGTGGTGGATGTGCACATTGATGGAATTACGGTACCTAATACCTTGATTGACCTTGGGGCTGAAATAAATGTGATGACCTAGGAAACAATGCTCAAGCTCGATCTCCAAGGGGCCTTGAGGAATACCACTATAGTACTGCAATTTGCAAATACATCAAAAATAACTTCTGCAGGAATTATTGAGGATGTAATTGTCTCCATTGACTCCTAGGAGTACCCCACTAATTTTCTTTTCCTCCAACCCAAAACCAAGTTTAATGGCTATCCGATCATCCTAGGAAGGCATTGTTTAGCCACTGTTGATGCCTACAGTAGATTTAGGTTTGTGAACATGAACATTAAGAATAGGCATCTATCAAAACAACTTGTTTTTTATCCTCCTGCTCAACCTTCTAGTGAGCATGAATTACCCTTGTGGTTAGAGGATGGGGAAGAAGAATAGTTTTACCAGGAATCCCTCTACCCGTTTTGCACACTAGACAATGCTATATGGGGGAGGTAGCTTGATTAAGATGAACTTATTGATCATATCTTACAAAATCATCACCCCACTTCCATGCCAGTTGATGAATTGATAAAGGAATTTGACAATAACCCTAAGACTGATTTGTGCTACCTTGAACCTAAGTTATAACATACCAAGGTTGTAGATATTAGCCCATCCAGAACTCTATAGCTCAACCCCTCCCTCTCATCCAAGCAGGAAGAAAAATTATGCAGTGTGTTGAGGCAACACTTGGATGCTTTTTCTTGGGACTATAAAGAGATGAAAGGTGTGCATCCCTCATTTTGTACACATCATATCTGCATTAAAGAAGGGTACAAGCTTATGTGCCAACCCTAGAGAAGGATGAAACCAAATCTTAAGGATATTGTGAAAGAGGAATTATAAAAGATACTAGATGCAGGGTTCATATACCCCATTTCATATAGTGAGTGGGTGTCCCCCCTCATCATAGTCCCCAAGAAAATTTGGAAGTGGAGGATCTATGTTGATCATCGAGAACTTAAAGGGGCTACAAAGAAGGACCACTTTCCTTTTCCTTTTATTGACTAAGTCTTGGATGGCATTGCAGGAAATATATTATTTTCATTTCTAGAAGGGTTTAGTGGGTACAACCAAATACATATTAGTCTTGAGGACCAAGATAATACCACATCGATGTTCAAGAATGTAACTAGGTTCAGTCTTCATGAAATGTACTTATGAAAAGAATTAAAAGAAAATTATTATTATTATTATTATTATTATTATGAATTATGACTTATTAAAACATGGGTTTCATGCTTGGATCATCATGTTTTTGGTCAAAGTCCCCATTGAGGACTTCTAGGATTTATTTTGAGTCATTAGAGTCATTGTACATTTAATAAGACCCTTCTTGGGATTTTGAATCATGTAAAAATAATTATTTTTGAGTCAAAAATCAATTATGTCACCTCCACACCAAGTCAACCTCAAGAAGATCAAGTTGGCCTCAAACTGGGTAATTCAACCTCACCAGAAGCCTATAAATTGAAGCATTTTGATTCATTTGGATGGAATTCACTCACACAATTTTGATCTCCTAGAAGTGTTGAAAAGTGTAACTAGGTTTGGTATTCATAATGACATCTAATTAAGATTTTATGTAAAGAAGAGACAAAGGAAAAATAAAATGTATTCTATATTACTTGCATCATGGGTTTCGTGAGCAAGGATTTTATTTATAGGCCAAAGACTTCTTCTTGATGTCTTTAGGATTTTTTCATCTTGTCATAAAGATAATTGGAGTCATGTAATTGAATTAATGTTACACTTACAAATGTCTAGACAACCCTCCAAAGGCAAGCACTGCTCTCCTACTAATGCCAACCTCAAATATGCACAACATATTCATGTCGGCTCACATAAATAAGTCACATCGGTTCACTGGAAATGGTCGGATTAATAGCATGTATGAAGCACTATAAATAGGTTTCTAGGCACCACACATTATAGGAGAATATAGACTCGCATATCTCTGAGATTCTCGGGCTAGATCAAGGGAGGTGAGTTCGAACTAGGGAAAACATTTCGGTCTACATTATGGAAGACAGTTTCAGATGGATGCAAGGCTTGGATGGTTACAATAAGGAGATCAGAAATAGGTCTTGGACCTCTCAATATACCACAGTAACATTATATTAGTACAGTGATTTCAGCATAGTACCTATGGCTTAGTGACTTTATAGTGATGCAGTGATGTGGCTCAGTGATGTAGTGATGTGACTATGATATAGTGATGTGAAATAGTGATGTGATACAATGATGTGATACTACATAAAACATCTTTAGACTTCAGTGTTATTTTTTTCATGTTGTTATGGTGTTGCAATCTAAGCACAATGCCACACTCTTGGTAACAAGGATGACATTGACAGTGATGATAGCAATGAAGGTATACATTATGCTTTCTTTGTGAAAGAAGAAGATAGAAATAAAAGAAGACAGACAAGGTGTAATATTACACAATAGGAAAAGAAGAAATATTGAACATAAAACTGGAAATATGTAGTGAATATCAATAATTAAACATGAGAAAATCATATATCCATTGTATTAATTATAAAAAAATCAAAATAAATACAATATCTTGGGTAAAAAGTCCCTCAAGTGAGGCAAGAGAAGGCATCAATGCTAAAAAGCACCAAAACATGAGATGTAGCTGCTACAGAAAATGCCAGAGAAATAATACAGTGTAGTCCCAATGAGTGCAGCTACAACTGTAAAATATAAATGGATGGATCTAATAATACATAGCTCATGAAGTGCTAGGAATATAGAGCTAGGCTTCCAAGCACCTTACCAAGACAACCCAGGAAGGGCTTCCGAAAATACACAAAATACAAAATGGTGAACTACAACCCTAGGGATAAAGAATCACTACAACTAGATAGCTGATGGGAGGTGGCTGAACTGATGTGTAAATCAATGGAAACACCTCCAATAGATCTTCCAAATGAAAGGCTTCTCCCTTCACTAGAGTTCTAACTCACCAAATGAGGCATTGAACCCTCCACTGCTACTGCTTAATATAACAACGCAGTATATGAAGAAAACTGCATTGTAGGGGATGGTAGAAGCTTGGCTTGATGCTAAATAATCAAATAATTCTCAAGGACCTACCTTGCTAACCTCCTGGTGGAAAGGCTTCTCCCTCCACTGAAAACAATCTCAGAAAATGGCCCTGTCAATCCTCCATTACCTCTACCCTGCAAAACAACACAACCCTGGAAGAGACTGTGATGTGGATGATGGTTGAAGCTTGGCTTGATACTTTATGGGGGAAATGTAGCTCAAAAAACCTCTCCTGAGTGGGCATTCGAAGTCCCCCAAGGATGAGGGTGGGATTCTTGCTCGGGAACACCCTTGTGCTAAACATCACAAAAAACTCTGCTAAACAGCCGAAGCATGCAAAAAGTCATAAAAGACCAAAACAAAAGCAAAAATCATAATGCTATCTATGGTTTCCTTACCTTACTTATATGCATTGTGAGCCTTCTCACCTTGGGCCCCACTCATTAAAGCCACTACTCTAATGGAGACTTCCTCCCATTAACACTGCATTGTCCCTCATTAAATATCCACTCCCTCCATACCAGAATTTTTTATTTGGTCAAACTTGACCCCATCCACATGTTTCAACCTCTATTCACACATGAGGGTGCTTTATCTAGCTACTAAGATGATATTCATTCACATTAGGAGTGATTTTATTCATACTAAGGAGATTTATGGGTCTCCCTACCCTCTTATTCATCTATCTAAGTGAAAAAATAAAAATTTAATATTCCAACTAGCTAAAAGCTAATTTGGAATATTATGGTCCTCCCCTCCCAAATTTTTCTTATCCTCAAGCAACTGTAAGGGTGAGTGCTGAAATTTTTTTCCTCCTCCCCTTGTGGCACCTAAATATGATAAGCTCCTCCACTGAACCAAGTGTCCTCCAATCAATATATCCCTGAGATGCTCCTCCCAAGTTCTCAAGTTAGCCAAATGGCTCACATCATAAAGAAAACAAGAGATCTATTATAGAAACCATATACTGTCCAATGCTCTCCCTGAAGCATGAGGCATAAGAAGTGTTGGAGATATCACTCCCAATAGAAAACTCCAATCCATGTGCCATCCCTCCAAACATGCCAACAATAATGATAAAAACATCATCAAAATATGGGATCAAAATCAAGGATGAATTTGCTGCCATATGAAATACCAGAGGATGATAATAGTCCCTCAAGTGGAACCAGCGTTGTTCTGTTCCTAGCTGCCTCAGAGCATGGTATGATGAGTGGCTTCCCAACCACTTTCTTGCTTTCACTATCCTCTCACATTCCTGGAGAAAGTGACTGATGTGTGGTGTCAACTGAGTACACCCCGAGTAAGATATCATCTCCCCAAAACCTCTTAGGGAGTGGCCATTCCCATCACTGATTGTGGCCCCAAGTAGACAATGAATTCTAAAGGAAAGAGTGCCCAATTTTGGAGAAATGGAATGTAAATGAATGGAAATGGAATACACGTACTCGGTTAGTTGATAATTATGCACAAAAACACAGTCCTTACCATGTACCTTGAGCATGTTGGTGAAGTGGTTCATAGATGAGCCTTCCCCTATCTCCATCGGAAAGGGAAGTGGTTGTGACAACCCTTTAAGGTGGTTATGTTCCTCCTCAATCTCTAAACAAACCATACACCTCCTGTTATGCTGGTGCACCTCCTCTTTGAGACCTTACCAAGAGAATCCCTCCATGATGGTTTGATATGCCCCCCTGAAAGTTGTGTGACTGTAGAGGAAAGCTTCATATGCTGCATGTAGAAGCTTCTCTTTGATCTTAGAGCTCTAGTCAAGAAGATCCTATTCTGATAATAGATGACTCCATCTATCAATGCATACCTCTCATCTGTCAACTGGTCATCAAATACCCTGAATGTGAAGAGATCCTTGAATATTCCACCAATATTTGGGATTTCCAAAAAGGATATATACCCAATAATGACAACACTGCTGGTCTGTGTGTTAAATCACTTGTCAATTTTCTGCCCTCTTTTTTGACATGTTCCAGGCCAAGATCATATATCAAGATGCTACTATTTTGACTCTGCTGCCTCTCTTGTAGCTATTCCTACTTAATTAGGGGTTGAAGTTTATGGAGGTTAGCCTTCACTAGGAAGCTATCACCCACCCAAAACTTCCTAAGTTTGGCCAATGTATGCATGAGTGCCAACAATCCCCTACCATATATGGAATATTCCTCCCTATGTGGAAGTATCTTATGGTTCTCCAAGGCCATGGAGTGGACCCCTAATATCATGATGGTGCCATAATCCATCCCTGAAACATATTCTCTCAGTGCAAGATGCTTGGTGAGATTTGGTAAGATTGATACTGAAAGAATGCCTCTCTCCTCCTTGAGCCTACTAAAGACTCTCTGCACTGTGCTAAGTCCTCCCAAGGTTCTCACCTCATCTGGATCGATGAGTGGTGTAGCATGTTGTGAGAACTCTCTAACCAACTCCCGGTCTAGGGGCCTTCCTAGTGGAATGCCTCCAAATAATACTGCATCATGGGTCATGTTCAACTGCATAACTGAATGGACTGTTGGATATTCCCCCCCACTACGCAAATCAGGCTCTATCTTATGTGTAGAATCTACCTAAGAAGGATAAGTGTGAATGCCCTTGATCATCTGATGCCTACCACTCTTTTTATCTATCCACTCCATCTTCAAGGTATCCAAATCTATGGTTACCTTCCCCAAATTAATCAACTACATTGGTGTCAGGGATATCAACCACAAAGAAGTGATCATTCAAGGTGTATGTTCCCATGGTGATAGGTAATGCCAGAACATACTTCATGCACTACATGGTTCTAGCTCCTAGGACCAAAACTGAAAACCCCTCAAAATAATTAGTGGGTATTGCTCTCCTCTGCACTAACTGAGCATCAATAAAGTTGTGGGTATCCCCATTGTCAATCAAAATTGATACCCTCTAATCCTAAATGGTAGCTCAGACTCTCAAAGTCAAATACTTGGGTACTCCCCGCAAAGATGCAAGGGCCCCTCCAACTAGAGCAAATGCCCCATCCCCACCTCCTGGTGGTGGTGGATCCTCTCCTGCTATCCTAGTGTTGTTGCCTCCTTTTGGTTCCTCTTCTTCCTCCTCCTCACTATTATAAAACACCTCTATATAGTGTGCCTTCCCTACTGCACATCGATGCCCTGGTGCCCATGGTTCTTGGCATGTGAAACAAAGCTTCCTTCTTCTCAAGTCTCTTCGGACATCATCACTAATAGGTCCCTTGTTTTGGCTCTCCTTTGAAGGGGGAACCTTCACATATTTCCCTTTTTGCTGGAAGGGTGGTCTTGGCTAAAATGGATCTTTTTCCCTTGGAAAAGAATCTTGTAAATATCTTTCCCTTTTAACAACATCTTGAAGGGTAGTTGATTTAGTGGATTTAACCAACCCATGGAGAGGCTCTACTAGCCCATCAATGAACATATAGAAACTCCTAGTTGTAGATAAATTAGGAACCATGACAAAAAGTTTTAAAAACTTAGAAATATAGGTCTCTAAATTACCTAATTTCTTGAGCTTGGCTAGCTCAATAAAGGGTGCCTCTGGGTATCATTGATCAAACCTCTCTACTAATCTCTGGGTGAACTATGAATATGCAGTCACATTGGCATGCCCCAATGTAGAAAGACCACGGAACCACCAATCATGTGCCTCACCTTCAAGGTGCAACACTTCTATTTTGATGGCCTCCATCTCTAGTACTTGATTCAACTGGAAGTGCATGTTTAGCTTCTCCGACCAAGGCTTAGTTGTGCACTTGGATGATCTATCAAAAGCGGGCAAAAAGAATCTACCCATGGTCCTTTGTAGATCATTTTTCTAAGTGAATCCTCCACTTCTATTGTTATATCGGGGTCTCTTGCTGTCCTTGATCTAAAAAAACTCCTCAAATCTTATATTATATTTGAATCTTTGAGATTGAGACTGATACTCTATGAAATAATCTTCAAGAGTTTCTTGCTCTTGGGATCCTCCATTTCCCACTGCTAAAATTTAGGCATAATGGAGCGTTGGGAAACTTGCTGCCTCACTGGTTGATCATACGATTGATGTGAAATGACGAAGCCCTCTCTATGTAGAAATCCTGTAGGGGATTATTTGTGTCTCTCCATCCTCATCTCCTTGATTTCTTGGGAAATATCTTGCATGGTCCGAAGAAGTTTTGGAAACTCCTTCTCATCAGCCTCTCCTGATATGAGAGTTTTTCCATTACCTTCTTTGTGGTCTGTATAATCATATCTCTAGTTTCTATTGAGATACCTCTTCTCCCTTTCTGTGAGAGGCTCTCCCTCTTCTGATGGCATAATGGCTGAAATACATAGGCTGAGCCAAGATTATGCTCTAATACCACTGTAATATTCCAAAATAGGAAAAGGAGCAATATTGAACATAAAACTAGAAATATGCAGTGAATATCAATACTTAAACATGAATCAATCATAGATCCATTTTATTAAGTATAACATCATCAAATGCATATAATATCGTGGGGAACAAGTCTTTCAAGTGAGGTAAGAGAAGCATTCAATGCTCAAAAGCACCAAAACATGAGATGTAGTTGCTACACAAAATGTCAGAGCACTAATACATCGCAGTCCCAGTGAGTGCATTTTCAACTGGAAAATAAAAATGGATGGATCTAATAATACAAATTTCAAGAAGTGTCAGGAATAGAGAGCTAGGATCCCAAGAACCTTTCCAAGACAACCCAGGAAGGGTTTCCAGAAATACACAAAATACAAAATGGTGAACTACAACCCTAGGGCTGAAGAATCACGGCAACTAGATAGCTGATGGGAGGTGGTTGAAATGATGTAGAAATTAATGTAAAATCCTCCAATAGATCTTCCAAATGAAAGGTTGCTCCCTCCATTGGAGATCTAACTCACCAAATGAGGCAATAAACCCTCCACTACTACTGCTCAGTAGAATAATGCAGTCTATGAAGAAAACTACACTGTAGGGGATGGTAGAAGCTTGGCCTGATGCTAAATAATCAAATAATTCTCAAGGACCTCCCTTGCTAACCTCATGGTGGAAAGGCTGCTCCCTCCACTGAAAACAAGCTCAGAAAATGGCCCTGTCAATCCTCCATTGCCTCTGCCCTACAAAACAACACAACCCTGGAAGAGACTACGTTGTGGATGATGGATGAAGCTTGGCATGATGTTGAATGGTGGAAATTCAGCTCAAAAAACTTCTCCTGAGTGGGCACTCGAAGCCCCCTGAGGATGAGGGTGGGGTTCCCGCTCAGGAACACCCTTTTTCTAAACAGCACAGCAGACTCCGTTAAACAGCTGAAGTGTGCAAGAAGTCATAAAAGACCAAAACATAGGTAATAATCATAATGCTCTCTATGGCTACCTTCCCTTCCTTATATGCATTGTCAGACTTCTCACCTTGGGCCCCACTCATTAAATACACTACTCCCATTGAGACTTCCTCCCATTAACACTACATTGTCCCTCATTAACTATCCACTCCCTCTATACTAGCGTTGTTGATTTGGTCAAACTTGACCCCATCCACATGTTTCAACCTCTATTCACACATGAGGGTGCTTTATCCTGCTACTAATATTATCCTCATTCACATTAGGAGTGATTTTATTCCTACTAAGGAGATTTATAGGTCTCCCTATCCTCTTATTCATCTATCTAAATGAAAAAAGAAAAATTTAATATTCAAACTAGCTGAAAGATAATGTGGAATATTACAAAAGGGAACCAGTGTCTTGGTCTTGGAGGGGATAAATAGGTCAAGGGTCATGGTCTTGGTATCCATCAATTTGAATCTCTATAAGAATAATTGATGCAGGTTTTCCTCTCAAAAAGTGAGAGGTTTTGGCCTTGGCTTGCAAGCCTAACCATTGTGTCTCTTGTGTATTTGATAATTTACTTGATGAAGAACATAATAATCTAACGAAGATAATATCTATGAGAAAGAAGCATGAAGTAAATCACAAGTAATTATCAAGAAGATAAATTTTAACAAAGCTCTAATTTCTCAACATGGTATTAGAGCTATGGTGCTAATGTCAAATAAGGGGCATTTAAGAGACACTAAAGGTACAGTCCAGAAAGCTCGTACATCCTTGGAAACTTTGGGTGAGTTGACAGTAAGACAATGAAAACACTTATCACTAAAATAGGTTTGGATACCTCAAACTGGGAGGAACAGAGTCTTAGAAGTACGACATCAAGTTCGAAGGACGACATCAAGATCGAAGTACGACATCAGGATCAAAGTATGACATCCAGGTAAAATTTCTATTACAACATCAATATCGAAGTATGACATTAAGGCCAAAGTACAACATCGAGGTAAAAGTATGACATAAAGGTCAAAGTACTGCTTCAAGGTCGAATTTGTAAGTACTTGAAGATTGAAGATGTTGCATCAAGGTCAAAGTTGTTGGGTCAAAGTTATTGTTGCATCAAAGTGCTGCTACAACTGATGCATCTAGGTTGAAGACAATACTGGAAAATGATCATCTACAGAATAAGGAACGCGCTGACTTGGTGTGGAGGAAGTATATGTCTAAGTCAAGAGTCTTGTATTATCTTAGGAAAATTATTAAAGGAAGAGTTATTGACTAGGTTTCCCCCAAGATTGGGGATTTTCCCTAGTTGTTTGCCTACATCTGGTGTCATTGATATTCATGATATTGTTTTGGTAATTTCTTTATGAACTAAGATAAAATAATAACATAAGAAATTTAATAAGAACACACAAATCTCACAATTAATTATCAAGTATAAGAAAATATTTTTGCCTTTCTGATTTTCTAACAATTCACATGTCCTTGGGGATCCTTTGCCTATAGGGTCCTTCCATTTGGTTTGCGTAATGCACCTACTACTTTCAAGAGGGAATTTTTGAGAATATTTTCTTACCGTGTTCATGAAATTGTTGATATATACATGAATGAATTCACTCCTTATGGTTGTGACTTCCAGGAATCTATTTCTAACCTATGCAAAGTGTTGAAGAAATTCATTGAAATGAATCTCTCATTAAGTCCCAAAAAATGTGAAATTTTTATGAATGTATGGAATGTCCTTCCCATTCCATATCCAAGGAAGGGATACAAGCTGACCCCAACAAAATTTCCATCATTAAAAGGGACCCTATCCCTCAAAAGAAAAGAGATGTCAGGAGCTTCCTTAGATTGGATGGGTATTATAGAAGGTACACTAAAGACTTTAGTAAATTGGATTCACCCTTGTTTGGGTTACTAGATAAAGATTCAAACTTTCAATGGAAAAAAAAATTTCAAGAGGCCTTTGAAGTGCTAAAAGAAAATTTTACCACTACACATATCCTTAGAGGTCCCAATTGGGCATTGCCTTTCCATATACGCACAGATGCATCAGATAAAGTTGTAGGGGCAGCCTTAGGACAAGTGGAAGACAAATTGCCTTATGTTATATATGTCATTAATAATAACCTTTCTAAAGTTGAGCTAAATTATACATTCATTGAAAAGGAACTCTTGGTTGGTATACTCTTTGAACAAGTTTAGGAATTACATCACTGGATATCAAAGTTTTATCCACACTGATCATCCATCCATTAAGTATTTAGTGAATAAACTTGATGTCAATGCTAGGATAATTAGATGGGTTTTATTATTGCAGCAGTTTGATTTGACTATTATTGACAAACCAGAGAAAGAGAATGTGGTTGTAGATTTATTGTGAAGACTAACCTTACCTTTAGGAAATGAGGAGATGGTAGATGATCAACTCCCATATGGACACATATTTTCCATCTTGGTGCTCTCTCCTTGGTTTGATGATATAGAAAACTACTTGGTTTCTAAAATGTTCCCTCCTAATCTATCCTCCAAGGAGAAAAGAAAGATTATTAGGAAAAGTGCCCCATTCACTTGGATTGGGGGAAATATTTTTAATTTTGGGCCAAATCATATCTTGAGGAGATGTTTGAGGGAAGAGGAGACATTTTAAATCCTCTCAACATGCCATGATGGACCCTGTGGAGGGCCACTTTATTTCTAAGAGAAAAACCTTCAAAGTTCTACAAGCTGGTTACTATTGGACCACTCTACATCAAGATGCAAGAAGGTACACTACTAGGTGTGATCAATGTCAAAGGATGGCTAAGCCCACACCTAAGTATGAAATTCCCTTACAACCCCACGTGACTCTAGAGCCATTTGACAAATGGGGCATGGAATTGATTTGGCCCATTGATTAGGATAAAATAAGTATATCATTGTGTGAATTTATTGCATGACTACATGGATGAAACAAAGGAAATTAGGGAAACAACTGAGCAGAAGGTCGTTGATTTTATGAGGGAGAAAATATTCTATAAGTTTGGTTTTCCAAGAGAGTTGGTGACTAATCAAGGGATACAATTCACATCAAATATGATCAAATACCTCATGAAGCAACACCACATCAAGAACATGACATCTACTACCTATCAGCCTCAGGAAAATGGGAAAGTGGAGGTAATAAATAGAGCATTGGAGAACATTCTAACCAAGTTTATTAGTAGTAGTGGAACTTGATATACCCCATTCAAATTAGTCTATGGGAAGAAGGAAATGTTTTCCATTAAATTTGAATATAATACCTTAAGGATGACAGTTGATTTAGATTTGGACCTCACTGCAACACAAGAAAAGAGGCTACTCCAACTCAACGATTTAGATGAATTTAGGTTGTAATCTCTCCTGCACACTGAGGTAGTCCAGCTACAGAGGAATATTTGGCATGGAAAAAAAATTAGGGAGAGATATTTTCGAGAAGGTGATTAAGCCCTTTTGTATGAATCAATATTCAAGGATTTCAAAGGAAAATTAATGACAAGATGGTTGGGGCCTTATCTAGTGGGAAATTGTCATGAGAATGGGTCTATCAAAATCAGAACAATTGATGAGGAAGGTATCACCTTGCTTGTTAATGGCTACAATTTGAATTTGTAAAAGATACCTTTACCCAAATAATAGTTTATTTGTTCGATTAGCAAGGATTTTAATGTGATTGGGAGGCTCACAATCCTCATTCCACCAAGATTATGAAAATAAATCAAATAAAAATAAAGGGCCTAGATAAAAACCTCCAGGAGGCATATAAGGCCAAATCTAGGGTTGAAAACCTCTGTGAGGAAACCCAAGGGCAATAAACAAAAAAAATACAAAAAATAAATAAATAAAGAGAGGAAAAATAAGATGAAAAGATCCCCATGTGAAAACCTCCTTTAATATTCCAAAATTGGAACAGCTCAGCAAGCCTGCTGAATTAACGCACTCTTGAGAATTATGTGCATAGAAATGATTTTGCATCTCCTGGATCACTTAGATCAGATCATCTAAGATCTAAATCCAAAAGGAGAGAAAAAAAAAATGAAACTAGGTGGGTTAAACTGATCTCCCACTAACTAGTCTAGCTCGAAATCACCCAATGAGAGGGGCCGCAGGTATATGCAAAGGATTGCTTCAGAAATAACGTAGATCCAGTGAAGCATAGTAGTAGGCTGATATAGAGGTTTAGAAATTAGATGTATAATAGAAAATCATATGTACATTACAGCCCATACATTGTACAAGGGAAAGAATAAGACAATACGTGAAAAATCCTCAGAAATGAGGTGCTACAACCATAAGAAAAGTTTGCAGAAACTTGACAGTGTTATTTTATTGGGCTGAAGAATAAGTTTATTAATATTTAGATCTAGAGCAGATCTGTACATAAAAATTTAGATCTAGTACAGATCTGTGTACAAGAAATTCTTGTCTTTACATTCCCCTTGGTGTTTGGTGCAAAACATGAAGCGCAGAGAGTAGATCTAAGATCTAAAGTTGCAGATTTACAGAAATATTTAGAAATATCTGAAGCATAAAATAGGACAGAAAATCAGATCTGAAACAAACATGGATTGGATGGCAAATCCATGGATCACCATAGTGAGAGGAATAATCCTAACACCAGAGATCTCTCCTCCAAAACGCAAACAAAACACCCTGCAGCTGTAATTATGCAAATAACACTGTCCAGGGAGAGAAAAAATGTTGTAGGCTCTGAGAATTCTTTGGACCGATGCCAAGGTCTGGATCTAAATCTCAATCAGCTAATGCACTCTTCCAGGAGGTTAAAAGACACACTCACTGAGAAGAGGCACCAGAAAAGTCTAGATCTAAGCACATCTAGTGCTCCACTTGCTGCAACTCACAAGAACAGTTCAACCCTCAACAAGAGTAGCGCTGTAGGTGTAAGGTGAAGCTTGGGCCAATTTCGATAGTGGAAAAGTTAGAACAAATATCCTCCAAGATCTGCTCAAGGAATAAGGTGGGATTCCTAAACAGGAAAACCCCCAATGAGGGATGTCTCAGTAGACAATACCTTCAGAAAATAATATCTTCAACAACCCCTTTCATGCTGCCCTCCTCTTCCTTTTATAAGATTTGAATCTTGCCAAACCCTAAACCACTTCATTAGTTTAGCTTCTTTCACATGTAGGATCTCCTTCTAGAACTGTGTCGTCCATCTAGGAGGTTCAATGCATCTAGACTGCACTGTAGATATGGTCATGTTTGACTTGGTCAAGTGATCAACCTCTTTCACACTCAAGGTGTCTTCATTTTGACTAGCTAGCTTGATTTTCATTCACATTGAGCTGTCTTTATTTAGGATCCACTCTTTGGGAATAAATGTTGTTTAATTGGTCAAACTTGACCTTGTCCACATATTTTAGACATTGTTCACACATGTGGATGCCTGATCTGGTTATTTCATGATCCCTTTTCACACTATGAGGGATTTTTATTCATACTTGAGCAATTTATGAGCCTCCTTGCCCATTTATTCATCCATCTAGATTTAAAAAGAAAAATTAATATTCCTATTAGTTGTGAGATAATTTAGGAATATTACAGTCTCCCCTTCCCAAATGTTGCTTGTCCTCAAGCAATTGCAAGGGTGTTGAAAAATCTCCCCTTCTTCTCTTGTGGCCCCATCATCCAATAGTCTCCACCATTGCTCTATATTTTCTGCAATATTTCTATCTTCCAATGGTCCCTCCTCAATGTGCAAGTTGGCCTTTGGTGAATAAACCCAATGGCTCTCATCATGAATAAATGGAAGGTCTATATGGAAACCCTCTTGCTGATCCATGGCCTCCTCAAGATAGAAGTGATGAAAATCATGGGGAATTTCATTATTCATGAAAGACTCCCATCTCCATGCTATCATCCAAATGAAGTGGATCACCTCCCAGCTTGGAAATCCATAGAAAAAATCCTCCCCAATACATATGAGAGGCATGTTCCCAACAAACATATGTCTCACTCTACAAAGAGACAAGTGATCTATCATTGTGGCCATACAATATCTCATGCTCCCATTGAAGCATGCAGTACAAAAAGAGTGGGGAAATCCTTCCCCCAAAGACACATCCCACCAATGTGCCTCTCCTCCAACCATGATCCCAAGAGTAAGAACATTTCCAACACATGGAATCATGATTAGAAGCATGCTAGCTGCCATGTATGATAAAGGAGAAAGAATATGTTCCCTCAGTGCAACCAACACGGTTTTACCCTTAACTGCCATAGAATAAGAGATGACAAGTGCCTCCCCCAACACTTGCTTGTTTCCCCATCCCTCCTAGATGCTTGGAGAAGGTGCACCATAGCTGTTGTAAAAGAATCACACCATGAAGAATATAATAAATTTCTAGATCCTCCAAGGAATGACCTGTATCAACATAGTTCATGGCCTTAAGTGGTCCATGAAACCCATCATAAATAGTGCCCCCTCCTGGAGCAATTTTCTACAAATGAGTGCTAGAAAAATATAAGCATATATGAGATACATCATAATACTCAAAAGGACAAGTTCCTCTATATACTTGTTTTACATCAGTGAGATGGATGAGTCCCCTCTCACACTCAATGAGGAAGGAGGTATGAGTGATGGCTCTTCCCAAGAGCTATGTTCTTCCCTCTCTAATAAATAGTTCATGCACTTCTCCATATGAGAGTGCACCTCTTCCTTGAAACCTTCCCATATGAATCCACCCAAGAGAGTATGATATGCTCTAATGAAACTAGTGGGTTTGGAAAGCAGGATCTCATAGGTTGCATTTAGTAGTCCCTCCTTGAGCTTGGAGTCTCTAACCAAAAGGATAATATTATAGAAATAAATGACTCGATAAACTACCTTAAACCTCCTATCCATTACCTCCCCATCAAGAACCCCACATGTGAAAAGGTCCTTGGAGTATTCCATCATGAGTTGGGAATCCCAATAAGGATCCAGGCTTCCCAAGAATGACAACACTGTATAGGTCTGAAATGTAGCCCTTGTCATGTCATGGCTCCCCTCTTTGACATTTATGGTGTCAAAATCACATGTTGGAGCATTATAATATTCATTTTTCTGCCTCCCTTGCAGCTGATCTTGCCCAAGACAAGATTGAAGCAAATGGAAATCAACCTCCCCTCAGAAATTCCTTGTCTTCCAATACTTCCTTAATCTGGCCCATGCATGCAAGAGAGTCAACATCCTCTTGTCATGTTTAGAAATCTCTTTTATGAATGAAGGTACCATGGGCTGCCCCAAAGATATGGAGTTTCCATGTGTCGGCATTTCCATGCCATCATAGACTTCTGATCCCTCCCTCCTTAGTGCAGATAACTGAATGGAAGATAGCAATGCCCCTTTCAGGAAATTTCTCATCTCTCTTCTGAATTCATGAGAGATTCTCTACGTTGTGCTGGCTTCTCCCAAGTATCCCTCCTTAGCCAAGTATGCAAATGCTACCTATAGTTGAGAGAAAACTTTAGTTTTACTCCAATCAAGAGGTGTGGGAGGTGCTTTTGTTGTGACTGCGTTATTATCTCCTGCCTTCCCCTCCTCTTCAGTATTTGAAGTTGCCTCATCATCAATAAGAGACCTTAGATCTTGGTCATCTATTGAAGGAGGAATCTTCATGCCTTCCTCTTGAGAAGAGAGCCCTTCATCCAATGGAGATCTTTCCATTGGCAAGGCATCAAACAAACTCACACCTTCTCCCATAATTTTTAGAAATGGAGTTGGATTCATAGACCCTTCCAACTCATGCAAAAGATTTGTTTGAGATGGATTGATAGTTTCAACAGAAGATGTTACACATGAAGCTTCATCAAACCTTTCTATTAATATTTCAATAAACCTTGCATAAGTAGGTGCATTTGCATTTCTTAAGGAAAGGGATTCAAACAACCACCAAGCATATGCTTTACCTTCAAAATGCAGTGTTGCTACTTTGATGGCTTCAATTTATAAAACTTGATGTTGTTGCACAAATTTGCTAAGCTCCTCCACCCAAATCCTAACTGGACATTTAGGGGTTCCATCAAAAGTAGATAGACGGAATCTACTCATACCATGCTTCTCCTCCTTTGTGCTTCTGTCCTCCTTGATCTTGCAGAATCCTTGGAAGTTCAAGTTATCTTTGAACTCCTTAGATTGAGCTTCATATTCCAGCAAATATTCACCAAGAGTCTCCTTCTTGGTCACACCTCCTTTCTTCCTCTTCATGAAGAAATCACTAACAGAGCATTAAATATTTGGTGATATGGCTGAGTGCACATATCCATGAGATGAGGATTTAGAAATTTCCTCATGTATAGATCTTGTAGGTCTGGTTGAGGGATCTTCCTGCTCTTCCCTCCTCATTTCTTGCATGTCTTTTCTGATACCTTGCAGAGCTTGAGATATAAGTTTTGTGAACCTATTCTCTCTAGACAACAAGGGTTTTTTTTGGTTCCTCTTGCAGATCCCCTCCTCCCCATGAGAATACCCCATACTACTTGAAGCTTACAGGCTGAGCCAAGGAAATATGCTTTGATACCACTGTAATATTCCAAAATTGGAACAAATCAGCAAGCCTATTGAAATAATGCACTCCTGAGAATTCTGTGCATAGAAATTAGTTTTCATCTCCTGGATCCCTTAGATCAGCTCATCTAAGATCTAAATAAAAAAGGAAAAAATAAAAATCAAACTAGGTGGGTTAAATAGATCTCCCACAAACTAGTCTAGTTGGAAATCATCCAATGAGAGGTGTTGCATCTATATGCAAAGGAATGCTTCAGAAATAACGCAGATCCACTGAAGCATAGTAGTAGGATGATATGGAGGTATAGAAATTAGATGTATAATAGCAAATCAGATGTACATTACAACCCATACATTGTACAAGAGAAAGAATAAGAAAATATAGGACAAATCCTCAGAAATGAGGTGCTACAGCCATAAGAAAATTCTGCAGAAACTTGAAAGCATTATTTTATTAGGATGAAGCAATAGTTTATTAATGTTCAGATCTAGAGCAGATCTGTACATAAAAATTTAGATGTAATACAGATCTGTGTACAATAAATGCTCATCTATACATTCCCCTTGGGGTTTGGTGCAAAACATGAAGTGCAAAGAGTAGATCTGAGATCTAAAGTTGCAGATCTGCAGAAATCTTCAGAAATTTCTGAAGAATACAATGAGAAAGTAGATCAGATCTGAAAAAATCATGGATTGGATGGGTAATACATGGATCACCACAGTGAGAGGAAGAATCCTAACACCGGAGATCTCTCCTCCAAAACGCAGACAAAGCACCCTGCAACTGCAATTCTAGAAATAACACTGTCCATGGAGAGAAACAATGTTGTAGGCTCTGAGAATTCTTTGGCCTGATGCCAAGGTCTGTATCTGAAGCTCAATCAGCTAATGCACTCTTCCAGGAGGTTAAAATACACACTCACTGAGAAGAGGCACCGGAAAAGTCTAGATCTAAGCAGATCTAGTGCTCCACTTGCTGCAACTCACAAGAACAACTCAACCCTCAATAGGAGCAGCGCTGTAGGTGTAAGGTGAAGCTTGTCCCAAGCCTGATAGTTGACAGGTTAGAAAAAATCTCCTCCGAGAGCTGCTCAAGGAAGGAGGTGGGATTCCTAAACAGGAAAACCCCCAATGAGGGATGTCTCAGTAGAAAATACCTTCAGAAAATAATATCTTCAACAACCCCTTTCATGCTGCCCTCCTCTTCCTTTTATAATATTGGAGTCTTGCCAAACCCTAAACCACTTCATTAGTTTAGCTTCTTTCACATGTAGGACCTCCTTCTAGAACTGCGTTGTCCCTCTAGGAGGTTCAATGCATCTAGATTGCGCTGTAGATATGGTCATGGTTGACTTGGTCAAGTGATCAACCTCTTTCACACTCAAGGTGTCTTCATTTTGACTAGCTAGCTTGATTTTCATTCACATTGAGCTGTCTTTATTTAGGATCCACCCTTTGAGAATAAATGTTGTTGACTTGGTCAAACTTGACCTTGTCCACATAGTTTAGACATTGTTCACACATGTGGATGCCTGATCTGGTTATTTCATGATCCCTTTTCACACTATGAGGGATTTTTATTCATACTTGAGCAATTTATGAGCCTCCTTGCCCATTTATTCATCCATCTAGATTTAAAAAGAAAAATTAATATTCCTATTATCTGTGAGCTAATTTAGGAATATTACACCTCCTTTGAGGCACCTAGGGCATGTATGCATGTTGAAAACCTCACCAAAGGAAGTATGCACGTCTCAAAAAAAGAGAGAAAAGAATAAAATAAGACACAACGAGGAGTCCTTACATTAATTCTGCTAACATTTCTCTGTTGTGGGACTCCAGATAGTCAAAGGGTTAGTGGTTGTAGAACAGGGTTCACAACCCATTTCTCCCCTTTTCCCATCATACCACTACATTTTCATCATCATTAATCCACATCCCTACCTCGCTCCACCATTTATGAAGAAACAGAACCATATTTTTCCTCATTCTTGTAATGCTACAAGATTTTTCCTGAATTGCTACAGGATTGTCCAAAACTATTACATGAGAAACTAGAAATGCTATGGGAGGGAAACCCACTTGGAAAAATGGGTCAAAAGGTCATGTTTTTGTTTCTTGGGAAATTTTGGGAGAGGTCCACCCAAATTCCTTCACCTCTCATCCACTTCATTCAACTAATTTCACCCTCAAAATTCCACCTCTGACCATCTAAAAAAAAACCAAAGATAAAGGATTTTTCCTTCATCTTTTTCTTTGTTACAAACTTTCACCTCCCTCTGAATATTTTTCTCTTGTCCCTAGACCGACTATGATTTTTCCAAGTCCCTAAATGCGGTATGAGGTTTTAAGAAGGAATTGAATGATTTTTACAAGAAGGAGATTAGTATTGTAGCAGCCTGCATAGATCTAATGAGACCATAGACCAAGGATTCTTGCAACTCCATAATGAAGATTTGGCAACCCTAAGGCATCAAGGGGCAATTCTTGAGGTCCATAAAATCTACACCATCCCTAAGGATTAGTTGTAAGGTCAGCTATTCACTTTAGCAGCAGTAGATCAAACACTAGGAAGAGACCTACATGGAAGAAATACTTCATCAGCTGACTACATCGTCGTATTGTAAAGACCTATGCATAAGAAAAGAAAAGGAAGTAAGAACCTCCAAAGGAAAGTTGATCAATCATAAAATCAACAACATGCATGCACCTTTAGCAACTTGACATCATGGGTAGGCTCAAGTATGACACCCCTCACCTCTTCCCTATGTGCATAATTGTAAAAATAAAGTGTTTAATGAATGAGAATCGATTTTTTATGGGCTGGAGGTGGCTAGTAAGCTTGGAAACCTTCAATTAGTAAATTGCAGATTACTTAGCCACCCATGCAACGCAAAAAATTAAAAAATAGGGTGAGTGATAATCATGAGGAGTGGGGAAAATGACTAAAAGAGGAAAATTCCGCAAGGTCCAGGTCACCAAGGCGCTCCGAGCCCATTACCACAAAATGGAATAAAAGTAAAAGGCTTGATTCCACTTACAAAATTTCTGGAACTGGTTGGAGAGGCCCATTAAGGTACCAAAGGATGAGCTAGATGATACCAGAGCCTTCCTAGGGTGTGACAAAATTGTTACATCCTAAATTTGCAGGTGATACAGGACAGGATACCACTGCTAAAGGAGCACCTAAATTACTACAGGAACACAGAAGAGGTGCTACGGGGCTGAATTAAGAGGAGAAAGGGAGCCCAAACCATCAAGAATTTTATTCAACTTCCCAAGAACATCGATAAGTCATCTTGAAAAGGGAAAGTGTCCTCCTTCCTCCTCACTTCCCATGCAATTTCATAAAAAAAAATATGTTTTCCACAAGAATCCTATAGCAAACCCTTGTGCACATAATTTCCCTTGAAGATTTTTTTCATCACATAACAAGGCAAGACAAGAGTAGAGGATTTTTTTTTACCATAGTAAAGGGTATCATCCTTCTTCTTCTTTGACACAAAAAAGAAAAATATTAGCCACCTTTTCCCTACCTTTGCACCCGAGACTTCTCAGAGGAAAACATTGAAAATTCCCTTCATATAACCTAAGGAGGGAGTAGTAGGGGCCATGGGGGTTGATTTCAATCGAAGAGAACCCACAGACACCAAAAGTATCCATCCACATCCTCCTGTTAGGGATATTTTCCTGAGACATCAATGGATGGGGTTATTTGAGCAATTAAATTGGTATGATGATGAGGTAACCCATTAATTTTCCATGGCCCTTAATTATCAGGGAGAAGACAATGCCACTATTTTTGTTAGAGGACTTTCCATCCATTTGAATGGAGATCTAATACACATACTAACCACCATACCTTTAGGAGTTCGACGGAGAAAGGAGGATAAGGCAATAAATGTTGTAGCCAAGAAAAACTTCTTCCTCTATAAAGATAATCCTATTGAAGAAAAAAATGGAGAAAGAAAAGAGAGCCTCCCTTACCCTTGGGATTGTTAGCACTCTGTAATTTCCCTAGGCTGAGGAGAGAAAATCAAAGGTAACCACAAACCACTTGAAAGTTGGAAGTTAGAATCTAGCCCTTCCAACTTTAGAGAGGGCTATCTTTGTCTGAAATTTTAGCCACTCTGATGTTAGGCTAGGTATGGTGCACAATGGGGTATAAGTCTAAATTATTTCTAGTAGGAAAGAAGACAGATCCATTGGGCATGGAGTCATGTCAAGTTGATAATTTTTCCAGTGATAGGATAAAGAGAAAGAGGATCTTCTAAAGGGGCAAGGTAGGTAGTATTTTTGGAGTTTTTCGGTCAAATTTTTTGTACGATGGTGAGTTGAAGGTAGGTGAAAAGTGACTAATATATAATCAAACAACAATATGAATTTTAAATTCCATTGAAGAGGAAAACATAAAATGTTTAGCAAATTGAAACAAAGCACATTTTGAAGTGAATTTTGAAACAAATCTTTGTTCAAATAAACAATAAGACACATTTTAGAGCATTATTGATAGCATAAGATAACTTACAAAATAAATAAATCACATCTCCAAATCAACTAACATAGGACTCCCTGTATAATTCAACCTCTGTCTATCATTCACTGTAAAATATATCAAGAAAAAGTGTTGTACACAATATCTATTGTTCTGAACATGACCAACCAACAAACCAACCTCTTGCACACTAAAAATCATGAAAATATATAAAATTAGATCATACCTGGACTCAGGGGGTCAAGTTCAACCATTTACCCAAAGATAGAATCAATTACATTAGTTTGGAGTTGTCTGCTAGAAATAAGGACCGAAATTCTGGAAACTAGGGGTCAAATATTAACTCGTATATCTTGAAACATGATATTTTTTACAAAAGAGAAGGAGTTTTTTGTATATGATATTGTTCTTGGGAGAACTGTCTCTCAGTTTTCGCAAATTTCTCTCCAAATCCTTAGAATCTACGCCCAAAAATCACGACTAAAACAGGAAATAAAAATATCTGAAAAATAGGTTGTAAAGTTTCATTTAAATCTTCCAGTATATGACACCTGTGAAGAAATTGAAGGATTTTTTTGTTATCTGGCTCATGATTAACAAAAATCTCTTTTACTTTTTCAAAATTCATCCCCATTTCATCAGAAATTAATCTTGAAGTGAAATTGTCAAAAGCGCAACAATTGTTCAAAAGTGTAGAGAAAAAGTGCAGTGACTGTATTTTTCAATATATCATAAATGGTAAGTTGGATTGAGATTATATTTTTTCAACATGTTAATATCATTATAATTATTCTAAAAAAAAAAGGGCTAAATCTGACTCACGGATTTCGAGATAATCCTAAAATGGGTTCTAGATGAGAGTGTCTTGTTTCTTGAAAACCATGAGATTTTTGACTTGAAATTGAGTGAGTTTATTTATCTCATCCCCATGCATCCCCTTCAACATTTCATGAAAACATAGGTACATGTTTTAAGGGATATGGTGAAAATACGGTGACTATGTGAAAGCACAACACAAAAGCGTAGCGTTCCAATATTATACTCTCTGACCATCATCCGACATGATGAGGGTACTGGGATGGCCTGCAATGGTCCATAAAATGTTTCAAACCCATGAGAAAACTTCTAGGCCATACACAAACCTTCAAACCCCAAACCTTCTTCTTGTAGCAGAATTGCAATGCACCTCCATCTTCATGACTTAACCAAACATTGATATTTCAACTGAGAAAAATGATTTGGAGTTGATCCAAATATTCACAAAAAACTCTTACATGGACAAAAGTGCAAAAAACCATGATTCATCATCAAAATTTTATGCCTTGGTAGAAGCACATCACCTCCTACAGACTTTGTGTAGTGAACCTTTCATACTGTTGTAATGGAGGTTGATGTCATAGTACAAGCCTAATTTGATCATAAAACTGCTTGACAAGATGTCACTAGATAGTCCCAATGATGCAAGACCATGACCATCATACCTCCACTCATGAATTGAATGGCTCATAACCCTAGAATCACTTAACTCGACCTCTTAGAATATAAATGACCATTTGGATGATTTTTCACATACACTGACATAATTACATTCAATAAAGAAAATTTTACACCCATAACTTGATCTATACAAGATCATAGCAAACCTTTACACATTTTCCAAAATAAATTTAAAAGACTAAACTTGGTTTTTGACTACTATAATTATAGGATACTAAAATGGTGAAGTATCATATCACATCCTCAAGTACATATACTGTTAAGGGAGGTTGAGCATTGTGTATTCCTATCAATTTAGGCTGCTCTATGAGCTAAGGTTCCAAACAAAGTTACCCTTTCCAAACAGGCTCATTTTTTTCCATTTCCTCTTACAATCCATCATTGAAATGAGACAGAAAGTGAGGTAATGGAAGCACCAACACATTATGCATTATGGCCTCATCAATATCATTGTCATGGATGCCTTAATCCACCTTAATATCATTGTGTTGTGGGCTAAATTTATGGACATGGATAGGGAGGAATTCATTGAAACACAATCCCTTACCTCCACACAACAAGAAGAAACACCAACATCTAGTATTGGGGGCAGGGAAGAAAAGATAGAGGAGAGAGAGAAAGAAAAAATAGATTAAGACGAGGAAGAGAAAGAAAAATCAGAGGAAGAAGAGGGAGAGAAATAAAAACAAAGGAAGAAGAGTCAGAGAAACATAGAGCAGAGGAAGAGAACCCTGAGGTGCCCTCTAAATATCAAACAACATAAAGACAAGGGAAGAAAATAAGCCTCTCACCAGGAAATACATAACAAGAGGTGGTTGCTACCTTTTCCACACTTATTACACCTATAAATCCCAAGAGAAGGCAGCCTGGGTAAGGCCCCTTGTACTTTAAGAATAGAAAGAGCACCAAAATAAAGCAAAGGAAGGCTTAGCCTCCTTCAAGAGTCTCTATCACCATTAATGAGTTAGCCAGCAAAAGTGAAGAAGTGGAACCTGGTGAAGGAAAATTTGAGGAGGTTACTTCCCCTAAAGCCAAGGGTAAACATGAATTTCCACCCATATGGAGGCCCACCACTAGAACAGACGCATCTAAGAGGCTCAAATCATAAGCTACCCTACTACAGGAGAAAAAAGAGGAGCTGAAAACAAAAATAAGGCTACTATAGGGAGAAAAAGAACTGTTATAGGAGAAATAGGGAATGCTACAAGAAAAACAGGATATGATATAAGAAGGGGTAACAACATAAAAAGGGGGAAAATAAGGTCTCGAAGAACTCCAAGATCCTGATCCACAACTTGAACTTGGATCCTACTACAAATTTCTTAACAGAGGTAGGATTATACTTGAGAAATTTTCCATACCACTCTTCTTTGAGTTGGAAAGGGAAAGAGGCATAAATCATATATGGATGCAAATTGCAAGATCCAAGAATGTAGACTATGTGGGCCTCATGGAGAAAAAAGTGTACAAAATGAGAAAGGAAATGAATAACTTAAGGCTAATGAAGTAAGTCATGAAGGAGAAGCTACTGTCAGAAAACAAGAAGTTAAGGGTGCAGTTGCAGGAAAGGAGGTACAACTTTTCACCATGGCAAGTTTTTCCATGGAATCCAAAAAATGTAGACAACCATCCAAGTCCTATGCCATCCTCCTCAAGGCGCAGTGATTGCAATTCTAGATAAAAACATTAGCACAATATGGATCTCTACCTTTCTAAGACTACAAGAAGTTCATCAATTTTTTTCAGAAGGTAACTACTGAGGGAAAAGAAAAATGGCTAATTTCTATATGCATAATATGATCCTCAAATAAATAAAATTTTGTATCCAAACTAAATATTGGGGGACATCCAACTAATGGCACTAGCCTCTTAGTTGACCCATGAAGAAACAAGAGTTGAAGAAGTAAAGAGGGTGATGACCAAAGAAAAGAAGGAGCCTTTATACATCAGAGCAGAGCTAGTGAGCCCTAGGGATGTCATCAATGACCACAAAATCATCTCCACATTTCCAAAATTTTCCCCTCGATACATGGAAACACAAGAAAAATCTATCCTCCACTTCAAGGACAACTTTAGGATGTTGGGGACTGAAATCTTGTAGGATTTCCAAAGGAGATGACATGCTATGCCTCATAGTTTGAAAATCAGGGAGTATCACTCTCCTGAAAGAAAAAGGAATGCCCTATAGAGAACCCCACTCTACAAAAGTATCATGTAAAGGTTAAAGATCAATTGGATAGGACTCAAACTTAGTCCTCCCTCACTATTAGTTCTACAAGAGAGAAGAGTCTGGGAATAATAACAAAAGGAGTGGAAAAAAATAGAAGAAAATGCAAGGTTCTATCCACAGGAAGGCACACCATATGATATTCCTTAGGATGTCATAGAGGCCACCAAGGCCATAAATGAAATTCACATCAGTGACTGAGTTTCTCATATGCTAAGCAACACCTTCAGCAGTGGTGTGATGATGGGTACCATGAATAGGTATATTTTGAGACCCATTGTGTGATCCTCCAACCCTTAAACTCTCTTTTTCTCACATTAATTTTGATTTTAGCCATACTATGATTAGTAGGGATATTAAAGGATTTTTTTCATTTTTCATGGCCTAGTGTGATTGATATGCGGGAAAAAGAAGCATTTTTAGACATATTTACTATGCAGGTGCTAGTTGGAGGCATCTAGAGAGAAATGATAGGAGGTTTTTACACTACATTAACTCTCCAACTCAACTTGAGGCCAAATATTCCTCACCAACAACTCTAAGTCCACTGGTAGTCAAGGATCTCAAGTGGATTTGATGATCCAAGGGAAACAGATCCACCAATTTCGATATTTTTGAGGGAAGCAATCCTCCTTTCAAGGGAGCTTACCCTCAACCACCTTTTTTATAAATAAAAAATCCTAAGGGCTCATTAGGATTCAAACTATTGTTTGAGATATGAATAAATATTGAGAGCCAAGAACTTCAAACTGTTATTTTCATATTTTATATGATGTATGCGACTCTTATTTTTTGTTAATGGAAATATTAATGTTGTCCTACATCTGAGTTAAATTTGGAGGGATGAAACCCTTGGGTTTGGGCCTAACCCAGAGGATTTAGTCCGTCTCATGTATTATTTTCTTGTTCTTGTTCAAGTATTTTTATTTCCTACCTTGTTTAAATAGGGATTATATTGAAAAATTGTAGTTGCGAGTTTGGATACCACCTCTCTTGTGGGAAGTGTGGTCGAAGGGTTTACACAAACAAGCCAAAAATATGTGTTTATGATTTCTTGGAAATTACTGAGTTTTGGATTGAAATTATTTTTCATGCTTGATTTTTGTAACTTAGAGGTTAACAAAATTGATTTGGAAATTAGATTATATGCATGTTGTAGTATAGAGAAGATCTTGAAGAAATATAAGTCAACTCATCTTTTCTGTAAGGACTAACCATTTTTTTTTTTTTTTAATGAAAAACAAACTAGGACTACAATCATAAGTAGATGAATCATTGAGAACTCAGAAATGTTATTCACTTATATCAAACATCCAGGAATTTAACTTCATTACACATACAACTAATTTACATGTTAATTATAGGCACAATAAAGTCATATAAAAAAACACTATAAATAACATAGGTACCGTTCACTAGTAGACGAGATTCAAACTTGACTTACCACTACTTGAGCTCCTTTGTTTTCATCTACCCCCAAGCGTGAATGTTTCCATGCTTAATCCGATTGTAATGACCCACCAGTTGACCTCCCAGACTACTCCTTGGGTACTCTCCTTCCCCGTGGAGCCCCGAGCTGCAATGGGGTTGTACAATGAAGGAATGTGCTAGCTGATAGAGGTGACCACTCCTTGGTTCAAAAGTCCCCTCTCTAAAATCCTCTACCTCACCAAACTCAACTATAGCTTGTAACCACTCACAACGACATAATCTCCATCCAACAATATGGTAACCAAAAATTCCCTTTCCCTTAGATTTCCCCTTCTTTTATGGAAGGCTTAATAGGTGACACTTGGCATTTCATGCATAAATAATTATTTTTTATTAATCCAAAATTTTATTACTCACCCACTCATGTGTCACCCTCTCACCAAGACTCTCCAAAATTCATTTACTTAAATATTAATTTAAAATAGTATTTCATCACCCCAACAAGACTTCCTATTTCTTCTCCTAGTTGTCTCTTGATTCCCCCCCCCCCCTCCCTTTCCTACTCAATTTGTGTTTATTACTAAAGTTAACTGATACGTCCTAGATTTTTTCCCTTAACTACCTCCTAATTTAACTCAATTTGCCTCTTAGATGGATATTCTTATGTTGGTTCTTGCCACATGGAGGTTCTCTAATTTTCTCCAATTTTAACTTATGAATCTTATTTTAATTCACCACTCTATTCTCGTAATGAAGTTTTTTTTAACGATTTTATGATTAATATTTATACTTAGATATATGTCCCTCTTTCCCACTTTTGCCTAATTAATTTACTTATGTACATTATCCACTTAATATTTTTTTTTCAACATGGAATAATTCTCAGGGTGAAATATTTTATTTCTTCCTATTCTCCCCTTAACCTAAGTTTTATTCTTGATTTAATTTCCTTGGTTTTTAACATCATATATCACTTGATATGAATTAGTAAGATTTTCATATATCAATTATATTTATTTCTCTAATGATATCGAGGGTGTCAAGTTCATCATGCCCTTCAAGAACTTCCCTTCGAAGTTCCAAGGGTGCCATGCCTAACAATTTATTCCATAATGATGTCGAGGGTGTCAAGTTCTTCATGCCCTTCAATAAATTCCCTTCGAAGTTCCAAGGGTGCCATGCCTAAAAATTTATTTATGATGCCAAGGGTGCCAAGTTAGTCATGACCTTCAATAATTTCTCTTTAAGTTCCAAGGGTGCCACGCCACTTTCCCTTCAAGCATTGAGTGGCTACGAGGGGAAGTATAGGTGAAATGATAGAGACCTCTATCATCTCATATGTCACCTGCTATAGTGATACTAATGGTGTTGGGGATCAAGGAATCCGACTTGATGCGCGCCCCCAAGAAAGTCCTCGTGAGTGAACCAAATTTGGAACCTACCCCCATGACATTGTTATATTAAAGGCGAAGGTGTTCGACCTTTCTAGCCTAAATCATGATGGGAGTGCTAGCGGGTGAGATCAAGGACACTGTCCCACCACTCCTATGTTGTTCCATCCAATTTTACAACCCATCACCCATATGTGAGTCATTCGGCCAAGCAACTAACATGTTCCTGTAACAACTAACATATCATGAGAGTATGTATATATATATATATATATATATTTATAGAAATATTCAAACTGGACTTATAATTTCAAAGATAAAATATTAATTTCTATCAAAACAAATGTCATCAACTCATCATATGTGAGTGCCTCTGGTGGTTTCCTGTCATACTGAATAATCATCAGTAACAAATTTTCTCAGTGTTAGTCATTATCATAACAACAACATCAACATGACGTAGTCATTCACATCGTTGTTCATTTTGAATTAGAACTAATGTAAATATCTAACATAGGGGATACATCCATCATGGTTATCATAATCATAACATCAATGGGAAACTAACATATCCATCAAAGACATCATCATCGTAACATTAATAGAAAACATACCTATCAATCAAATCTATCATCATCATGATATCAATAGAGAACATGCATATCCATTAATGCTACAATCATATCAATAGAGACATACATAACCATTAATGTTATCATCATCATAGTATCAATAAAGAACATGCATAACCATAAAATCCACTAATAATAGATTCATGTGTCCAGATACTCAACCTGAGGTCCTCAAAGAATAAAGTGCGGGCCCTAGGGATAAATAATGTTAAAATTCATATCAGTGTCAGTCAACTAAAGTAGGGCACTACATTTTCCACCTCAATTTATCTTTATGCAATATTGATTAGTAGATGCATGTTCGGATTATTGGTCTACACGGGCTTCCAAGTTACTTTCAAGTGTTTGCACACTCATCCACATCCACTTAGGAATATCCACCCTCCTCTTGGACATCTCATACTACTCTCAATCTCTATCACCGAGGTCATCCTTCCAAGGCCAATGAATAATACCATAGTCATGAAATTTTGTGCAAGATAGGAATATGAGGGGTGAAAGGCTTGGAAAGCTACCTCAAGAACCCTTCATTCATCTTCATCCACCTTCCTCCACCTTTAGGACACCACCCTTACCCTCATAAAGCTCTCGGACCCCCTCTTATAGAAAAACATGGTTTCTTGTAGCACTTCCTATAGCAGCCATGTAGCTCTACCTAAATCCAACCATATTTGCGCTTGGACCTTGAATCTTGCATTTTGAAGTTGAATAATGGCCCCAACCTTTGATCTTATTATTAAGGATACTCCAATACCACTCCAAACCTATCCTTCCTCCATTACAAACACAAAACCAAAAGTAGATTGAACTTAGTTTTTTTTTAATTTCATAGCCATGTATTATGGGCTTAATTCCTCTTCTCAAGCAATTTTTAATTAGATTAATGATTCATGAAAGTAGAAAATTGAATTGATTAGGGTGCAATAGAGTAGAATAATTTATTTATGCAACTAGTATAGTTTGTTACTTTCATGTAATTGCAACTATTCTTTAGATTTAATGAATGGTATTTTCATTCCTGCAGTTAGAATGATGTTCATTCCCTTGAAACCATGATATGATTTCATAGAAATTATCTTTGTAGTTACCTGGAGGAGTGGTCTCTGTGTGCATTGATACGATCTAGTTACTGAGGGTGACATGAGTATAACTTAACCTATTGTGCATATAACATTGTCACATCTAAGTTTGTGTTGGCATTATGGCTAATGTGTTGTCCTTGATGGAAACCTACTTGATAAAGGTGTCAACATGATGGTTATGTAGATGCTATAGGTGATATGAACAAAGTAATAACAATTCAGAGACATATTGATGGTAAAGATAAATTTTGAGAAAGTATACGTGGGTCCCGTGAAGAAAGATCGTGTACATACGCAGATATGATGAAGAAAATTCTCGTACATAATCTGCACCATGGTAATTTAAATACCATGGGTCTTTACCATGGTATTGGCCCATAGTAATGAGTGTGACAATGGTTATTTGATCTCTTCAAAGAATATTGATGTCATTACTAAGGGATTGTCCTAATGTATTGTCCAAGGCTAAAGCTATATAAGGAGAAGGAGATCAAAGTGTTAAGTGTGCAAGTTTTTTGTTGCCTATGAATGATCTTATCTGAAACAAGTGTGCACCAAGGAGCAAGAAGAAGACTCAAATATGAAAGATCTAAATTATGGTGACATATGTGCTTGTTTTATTTACTTATTGAAAATATCTAACAATGATAGATATGTGGTTGTGATGATGTTGTGATATGAATAAAGTAAGTATTTATGATAGTAAGGGTTGTGGAGTGTGAAAACTATGTTTACAATGAAAGTATTCAAATCTATACGTAGTTTTGTCTCAAGTTAGTTGTGTACATAAGAGGATATGCTTATGGGTAGTCACACATATATTCTAGGAAGTGTTTTTCAATTTGTGTAGATTTGTACGTGAGTGTTAAGAATGGTAATCATGTACATATGCAGATGTGATCTGTAAAATTCACGTATACATGTTATGGTTTTGTAGTATGGGTTGTTGATGATATTTTATTAGTCTTATTATGATTCTTGTTGTATGTCGATGATGTCTATCTCATGATAATTTGTGTTTGAAAATACTGTTTGGGTTGAATTGTTTATAGAATGTAATGTTGATTATTGATGATACGACTGTGTGGTGATTTTTATCTTATTCAGTGATATGTGATGATTCAATTATTGATTTAGAGATTCAAATTCAGTTATTGGTGATTTTATATATGTACAAAGGTCTTATTCAAGGGAAGTGCGTATATACATAAGTATGCCTCAGAACAATAGTGTATACATTTTGACATATGTTTGATGAGGGTTTGTCATGACAACATCAGGTTTCTGTGATGAAAAGTAGATGGTTTGAATGGTTGTTGAGTGATTGATTTGTTGATTCAATTAGTTCATTGATTGGGTGAGTTGATTCAGTGATTGGTTTCAGAATTGTTATTTTATATTAGGCTTTTTTGAAACATTTTGAAAAGTGGTCCACAAGGAGCAGAGGATATTAGTATTCAAAAAGAGGGTTGTATCCTCCTTCCAGTAGGTGTTGGAAAATGAGAGAAGGTTGTAGCCTTTTGCAGGTGGGTTCCTATGTATTGGTTAGTGTCTGCATCAGTTCAAGATTGTAAGAATTTTTTCTTTTAATAAAAGAATAAGACAGAGACGACAACAATGGTGTTTTTTCCCACGTTGGTTTTCCACCTAAAATCCCAGTGTTCATGTGTGTTGATGATCTATTTGCTTCTTACTTCTCATTATTACTTCTTAATTGATTAATAATAAAGCAATGATGCACTGATTAAAGTTGAACTTATGATGAGATTAATGACCAATTAGTTATATGGATATACATGGGTTGCATTAATAATAGTCATGTACATACACTAGTTTCCTTTATAACAGTAGCATACAAAAATTAGAATAAGAAATTGGAAATTTGAAATGTGTAATTGAATCACACCCCCCCCCCCCCTCAGTATTTTTCCTAACAATTAGTATCATATCAGGTCCTTCAGAAGAAGCTTGATCGCTTGAAGTGAGATTCATCAAGAGGGGGTATCTTCTATCTGGCCACAATTGTTTAATGGAACAAACTTGGTCTTTTGAAAAGTCGAAATGAGAGCATATCTGCAGTCACTTGGAGCTGATGTTTGGGAAATCATTGAAGGAGGCTATTAGTATGTATCATCCATCACCATAGATGATGTAGGGAAGAAATATTATGAGACCAATACAAAAGAAATTAATTCTCTCGTGGGAAGCTTGGAAGAATTAGAATTTCTAAAGGTCATGCATCTGAATACTGCAAAGGCTATATGGGACAAGATAATCCAATGCTATGAAGGTTACACAAAGTTAAATACCACCATACTTCAAATGTTTATCATTCAATATGAGACTCTCATAATGCATAATGTTGAAAGAATTGCAAGTTTTTTCCTTAAGGTAGATGATATTGTTAAATAAATGAGAAATATTAGTGATGAAGTAATATATTCTATGCTTATTGAGAAAATTATAAGATATCTAACCCCAAAATTCAATTCAAAAGTCCCTACCATTAAATAAATGTGGTATTTTAATAAAATTACTATTGAATAGCTCCATGGGATCTTAACAACTCATTAAATGAGAAAGGGGGGTCCATCAGATATTAGAGAAGAAAATTTCAAAGCTAATTATAAAAGAAAGGAAAAGGACTATCTTAAGGAAACATGTTACATATTAGATGAAGAAGAAGTGAATTTCGTAAAGGAACTCCAAGTAGGAACTAGCAAGTTTAGAGTCAACCTTCCTTTCAAATGTTTTTCTTGTGGAAGAGTTGGTCACTACGCTGCTAAATTCCTTATAAAGAAAATCATGACAAAGGGAAGAATTCCTCAAAATTGAATATTAGAGGAATTTTTGATAAAAAAAAAAGTTTATATACACACGAATATAGTGATTATTCTTCCAATAATGAAGATGTTGAATCTGATCAAGAATATCAATTACTAATGGCATTTTAAGAGAAATGTGTAGATGAATTTGATGATATTTTTATGGATACTTTAGAAGAAAAAGACAATCTCATTGAAGAAATAACTCAACTAAAAATCCATATGGAAGAAGCTAAATTAGCTGAAGAAGTTTTGAAGAAACAAATTCTATAAAAATAAAGGAACAATGAAAGGTTAGAACTTGAAATAGTGGGTCTAAGAAAGGAACTTGAGATAAAAAAGGTTCTAAATCTTATATTTTCTAAAGGATCTACGACATTTAAAGAAATCATCAAAGTACAACACTCTCCTCTAATAAAGACATGTATTGGATACAATGGTGAATCATGAAAAACTATAAAAACTTCTAAAATAGGTACATGAAGCTATCTCAATGCAGTAAAGGGAAGCAATCATCAAAATTCCAGCTCTCAACAAAGGAATGAGGGATCAAATGTCTCTCAAGTAAAAAATCCTTACCACAATCAAAGGGGAAGATACTCAAAAAGTTACTATACTTCTAGGTACTCCTACTTAAATCGTCAATGTTTCACTTGTCATAATTTTGGTCATAAATTTGTTCAATGTTTTTCTTATAAAACTATTATGACTAGAGATGTAAGAAAAGAAAAGAATGAGATTGGGTCAAAGAAATAATCTTTTAATGTTTTCTCACCTCTTCATGATGAAACAAAATTTTCCTTTTGCAATAACTTTGGGCATAGATAAACTGAATGTAGAAGCAGAATGAGATCATCCCATTAGCATGAAGAAAAGGAAATAACACCCAAGATATGGAAAAATAAAACCATAAAATCTGAAAATTGTGGTCTAGCTTTGTATGAAGGAGATGAAGAAAATTTGTTGTACATTGAAAATGGATGTTCAAAGAATATTACAAGTGAAAAATATAATTTTATGTTTTTTAATGAAATAAAGAAAGAAAATAATGTAGCCTTTGGAAATAACTCACTTGATGCTATCAAAGGGAAGGGAGACTGTTTTGTTAAAGAAAAAGGCTAAGGCTGGAATTGTTTTATTTTTTGATGGTTTAAGAAATAATTTGTTAAGTGTTAATCAAATGTGTGACCAAGGGCATGAGGTTGTTTTCAGATCAAAGAATTGTGTGGTACGAAATATGGATACATGTAAGATCATAATAAAGGGAATGAGAACTCCAGGCAATGTCTATGTCTTGGAAGGCGACCAAGAGCATTGATACTTAATCAAATCAGAAGAAAGTTGGATTTGGAACAAAAGGTTGGGACGTCTAAGATTTTCTCAATTACAAAAGTCAAGAAGAATGGGAGAAGTTCATGACTTTACCAACATCTCTCCACCACAAAATAACATATGCAAATCATGTCAATTTGGTAAGAAAATCAGAGTTCAGTTTAATGCTAAAGAAGGCACTTCAAGTAATCCACTTGAACTTATTCATACTGATCTATGTGGTCCTATGAGAAAGAAGTCTCCTCATGGTGAAAAATACTTCATATTATTCATTGATTATTTTACAAGAATGTGTTGGATTGGCTTACTTAAACACAAAGATGAAGCATTTGATAAATTCAAAGTATTCAAGGATCTAGTAGAAAATGAGTTAGATCTAAAAATAAAATGTCTTAGATTAGATAGAGGAGGAGAGTTTATATCAGATGATTTTTTCAAATTCTATGAAAAACATGGCATCAAAAGATAGTTTTATATAGCCAAGACTCCTCAACAAAAATGGAGTGGAGAAAGAATGCACAAAACAATCCAACAAATGACACACGCCATGCTTGATGAGTTTGAAACGCCTCAAACCTTATGGGGAGAAGAAACACCTACAATCGTGAATATCTTTTACAAAGCTCATGTTCATGTAAATAATGTTAAAAATCCTTATGAACTATGGTTTGGTAAGCCTCCAACTATCAAACACTTTAGATTTTTTGGGAGAAAATTTCACATAAAGAATAACGATGATAAAATTGGAAAGTTTGAATCTAGAGGTGATGAAGGAATCCTCCTTGGATATTCTTCTAGAAGAAAAGGATATAAATGATATAATAAAATGCTTCAAATTATTGTTGAATGCATTGATGTTGTGATTGATGAAGCATCCATAGGTACCAAAAGGGAAGCACAAGCAGATGACGAAATTGTTCCTACTACAAGTCAAAAGGCTATAGGAGAGGGAATTATTGAAGCATTAGAATAAGGAGATGAAAACACACAAACATCAAAAAATACTCCTTCAAGGTATGTTTAGAAAAATCATTCGAAATCTCAAATTCTAGGTGAAAAGGAAGCAAGAGTACAACCTAGAAGAACTTTTGTTAGAACTTCTAGTTACCTATCCTTACTATCCACAATTGAACCTCAAAATGTGAATCAAGAAAACAAATATGAATGTTGGATTAAGGAAATCGATGAATATCTTGATCAAATAGAAAATAACCATACATGGGAATTAGTACCAAAACCTCATGATAAAAATGTTATTGGGACAAAATGGGTGTTCAAGAACAAACTGAATGAAAATGTAGAAGTAATTAGAAACAAAGAAATACTCATATGCAAAGGCTATGCTCAACAGAAAGGAATAGGATTTGAGGAAACATTTGCACCTGTAGCTAGACTTGAATCCATAAGAATGTTTCTTGCATTTTCAATCTATCATAACTTTAAATTATATCAAATGGATGTTAAATTTGCATTTTTAAATGGGGATCTAGAAGAATAATTTTATATTGAACAACCTGAAGGCTTCATTTTAGGAAATGATAAAAATATTGCTTGCAAACTTAAGAAGGCATTGTATGGGTTAAAACAAGCTCCTCGTGCATGGTAATATCGTCTTGATGGGTATCTTTAATAACAAGGCTTCACAAAAGGGTCTGAAGATAGAAACCTATATATAAAATTTGATACAAACAAAATTTTCATTATTGTTTATGTAGATGACATCACATTTGGAAGTAATGTAGAATATATGAGTCAATAATTTTCTTCAGCTATGCAGCAAGAATTTGAGATGTCTCTACTTGGTGAACTAACATACTTTCTTGGTCTTGAATTTCAACAAACAAAGAATGGTATCTTTCTCTCTCAAACCAAGCACCTCAATCAAATTTTTAAGAAATATGGAATGGAAGACTGCAATCATGTATGCACACCAATGGTAACAGGATTCAATCTTAGTCAAAATGATGATTCCCCTTCAGTTAATCAACCAGAATATAGGTATATGATCATAAGCTTTCTCTACCTTACAAGAATGAGACCACATATCATGCATGCAGTTGGAATTGTTGGGTGATTTCAAGAAAATCCTAAAGAGACTTGTATCCGAGCAGGTAAGAGAATATTAAAGAATCTACAAGGAACTCAAGATTTTTGTCTATGGTATCCCAAAAATGTAGACTTTTCACTTCATGCTTACATAGACGCAGATTGGGGAGACAATATTGATGATCGGAAGAGTAATAGTGGAGGATAATTTTATTTGTGACCTCTCTTGGTATCATAATTTAGTAAGAAAAAAATCTCTATCAATTTATCTACTACTGAGGCATAATATGTTGTTGTTGCATCTTGTTGTACTCAGCTTCTATGGATGATGAAAAAATTGCAAGACATTCAAATCACTTGTCCTCAACCTGTACCTATTCTTTTTGACAATACTAGTTCCAGAAGTGTCTCTAAAATCCTGTCATGCACTAAAAAACCAAGCACATTCCAATCAAATATCATTTTCTAAGAGAACGGGTGCTTGAACAAAAGGTCAAACTGGAATATGTTTCTTCAAAGGAACAAGTTGCAGATATATTCACAAAGCCACTTCCACGTTATTATTTTGAATATCTCAAACAGAAATTAGGAATGATCTTTGCTTCATCACTCTGTTAATTGTTATGACTGGTATTTCATGTTCAGGGGGAGATGAGACTATAAATTACTACAGTTTACTTTCTGTATGTGGATTATGTTAGTGTCATTTTTTCCATTCTTCCACTAGTTATCAAATACACTCTTTTCATGTCATGCTAGGGACCCATTTTGAAATTTTTGTCATTCATTAGGTCATCATGAAAAAATTTGGTCACTTGGTGCATATTTAGGTCCAATATCACTCCTTTCAAAATTTTATAACTTGCTGGATCATTTCACCACTTTTTTGAGTGTATCATCAGTCATGAGTTGTCATCATCATTTCAGTCATTTTCATCATGGTTTCATTCAGTCAAAGTCTCCATTAGGTCTTAGGGTTTCCAAGGTAATCAAATCACTATTTCATGCATAAAAGTCCAAAAATGGAAGGAGTTCCAATAAAGAAATTTCATCAATAAGTTTGATTTCCGAGAAAAATGTAAATTTATTTTCCTAATTTGTAATAAGTTCTCAGAGTTCCAAGTAGTTGCACACTCAAATTTCCATCAACGGATAAGAAAAGTTCCAAAAATTCAATCAGTGTTCCTAAGCCATAAAAAGATGAAGTTCAATGATCTAATTCAGAAATTAAAGATAAAACACAATGTAACGTCAATTTCAAGAAAGGAAAAGTGGGTCCCAAGTTTGTTTAATGACATATATCCAAGTATAAAGGCTCCCAAAGACCAAGAAGTCATTCATTTGCATATTCAAAGCATTGAGCTCTCAACCTCCCCAAGCAAAAAATCGAATTTTCCTTGATAAAATCAAATGTTGGGTCATTCGTTGTGCTTTTTACAAAGGTGGTACACTTTTGCAAGAGGCCACACTGCGCCTTTCACAGTCCCTCGCTGCGCTTTTTCTCTATATCCTATGCTTTTTGCAATAGGGAGTGACGGTCCAAAATCTTCATTGCATAGGTTCTCAACTTTAGTTCAGGGTTTATACAGCTATTTGCAAGTATGTGGCACCTCCTTAGCCCCTCCTTTCAAATTGTGGTGTTAGATTCATGGTGTATACCCTCCCTTACATTTTATGTCATGTTTTCAGCATTGAAACCCTAGTTTCATAATTCACAAACTTGATTGTTTTCCCCTGGACCCATATACCTTCCCTACACCCTAACTCACTCCCCCCCTACCTTTACATTTACTCATTTCCCATTCCCAAGCCCTATTTCTTAAACCCTACCACCCTAGCCGTGCTCTCCTAGGCAACTAGATACTTCCCTGTAATACAAATTTCCTACCCTATTTCCATAAATATTTCACCCTCCCATCAATTCCCTAAGTTCCCTAATCGATTTACACATTCCCCCAAATTTTCCCTCACCCATCACAATCCCCTAACCCCACAATTCTAATCCCTTTCCCTTCCCCTTCTTCCCTATGGTTTTCAAAACAAAATTGAGCATAATGGAGGAGGAAATAAATACCAAAGAAGAAGATAAGAAAAAATATAATAGAGGGATAATTCTAAGATTAGAGCCAAAAAACACTAAGGAATTAATGGCATCACCCTTAGTTTTCAGATGTATCTAACATGTAGGTTGCTTTTAATTTTGTGAGATGGTACAAAGAGTCCAAAGTCATCCTAATTTAACCAGGGTTTTCATCAGCAACCTCCAAGATAACCAAGTGCCTATAGCAAGGGTGATCTTAACCATTTCCACTGACATAATTGCAACAATAATAGGGATACCCAATGTGGGTGAAAAATAGTTTAAGACTAAGGATTTGGAAGCCCAGCTGTATGAGCCTTACCTCAAGGCACCCTACAAAGACAACATTAAAAATATATTTCCTTTTGGCCAGTTGTTGAATAGGTTTGCCCCCATGATGAAAATCATCATGAAATATTTCACCTATGAGGGAAGATTCTCCAAATTATACAACTATCACATCAGGTTGCTCATGCATTTCGCTAGGGTGAAATTTCCCAACCTCCCCTATTACTTGTACATAAGCATTGATAAAATGGCCTACATAGTGCAAAACAGAGATTATGAGATTCATATGAACAATCTCTTCCATCACCCTCTAATTAAAATCATTGTCCTTCATCACCTCAATCAGTTGAACAGAGCATGGGAGACTTTCATAGAGGCAAATTTATTCACTGGAGGACCATGTCAACCTGCTAAACCTATTCCACCGACAAGATCAGTTCCTCACAGGAAGACTAGGCTATCTAGCAGGGCTACAATGAAGTAAATTAAAGAGGTCAAAACCTACCAAAGGGGACCTAGGCAAGTTTTTGCTCCACAGATTGGGGAAGGGGCCTTGCCTTCTTCAACAACAAAATAGGGAAATCAAAATTAGAAAGAGGGAATTTTTCAAGAGGAGGAAGGCCTTCATGAGGAAGAAAGAGAGTTTGACTTGGTGGACTTGGATGTCCAAGATGATCATGAAGCCTAAAATATGATCATCAAAGAGAAATATTCCATAATGAAAGACTTGTAGGGAAACATGGCCATAGCACAATTTGTCATATCCTTCCTTGAACAAGAGTACAAGCAACTGAAAGACAAATAAGTACTCTTGGAATTAGATTTGTTGAAGGCCAAGAGGCAAGACACCAAAGGTAAAGAAGTGATGGCACCTAATGAGTTTGATCATGGTGAGACTCAAACCACAAAGACAAGACAAAAAACAATAGGTTTTAAGAGAGCATTAGAGTAGGAGAAACATGAGGCAGAACAACTTAGTTTTGAGGAAAGAATTGCAAAGGAAATTAATGATGACAAAGAAGTGTGGCTTTACAGAGTGAACATCCACCTTGAGAAGCTCCTCCATAAGGCCAACAAGGACAATGAGATGCTCAAACACATGGAAAACGTATACACCACTAGAAACAATATTTGCAACATTAGGATCAAGCAATTGAAAGATAAACTTAAGTAAACCCTAATCAAGAATAAGTCTTAAGAAGGAGGACAAACTTGAGATACTTGTTGATGCCTCCTTGGTTGCTTGAAACACCTCACTCAATTAGTTATGTGACACCTACTTAAACTTGGGAAAATAATATACATGTAATATACATGCCCTAATTGTTACCCATCTATGTAAGTGTTGTAGAGGTAAATCCCCTCTGTGGATAGAGGCGATCCCTACTAGCCCAGATCGGGTCTAGCAACAATCATATCACGCTAAGGCACAAATTCCTAATTGCAATAGACCAAATTGTGAAGAAGGCCTACCTTAAGTACAACGTTGTTGTTCGTAGAGAAGATAGCGCTCCCGTTTCCTTGCTCCAAAAGCTCACAATTCTCCCACTTGTCATGATCAAACACCGGCACATACAAGAAACACGACGAACACACAAGCGTAAAACCCAATATATGAAATTATATATCAGTCAGAGAAGATACAACTCATGATCACAAAGTATGAACAATATGAGTGGAACCATAACCAAAGTCGCTTATCATTAATCAATACAAAGAAAGATACAACCTGGCTCTGACGCTGGATCTTCCTTCGGTGGGTCAACAACGGAATACGTCTTGGTAAAGATCCTCGGGAATGGGACAAGCCTCTCTCTTCGGTTGTCTTGACAATAATCTCCTTGCTACTGATTTGGCTCTATGAGGACTATCAATGCTCTTGCAGCATCCTTTAGGCTATGAAGGCTCTTGGAGACTAGCTTGCAAAGGAAAATGACAATCTTATATAGATGGTGGAAGGGGAGTTGGGATCCCTATAATCATGGGATTGGCCCTATCCCCAAGGAAGCTTCCATGAGAGGTGGAAAACCACTTCCTCTACATGGAGATTTGGAGCGAAACCTCCCAACTCAATTTAGAGACCAGTTCAGGAATTGGTTGGAGTCAATCTTCCACCATTTATTTTTAAAAAACACTCCTTAATAAGCCTGGCGTGGGTACAACACTGAGACAGTGCGCCAGTTGGCGCGCCCTCGTTAAAGGATTTCCCCCATTGGCGCGAGGGCTAAAATGACTAGTCGCGCCAAGGCAAAAAAGGCTATTTTTAGGGTTTTTCACAAGGAATTGTCTTCAAGGGAATGAATTTCCTTGTCTAGGGGGATGCCGTGAAAATGGTTTCAGGTGATGTCACTGCTCACAGGTCACGGAATAAGCCCTCCAATGTGCGGGACGGGGGATTGTAGGGATGGTGACAAATTGCTATGTAACAGATGCCCCCTAAAGCATGAGGCCCGAAAAAGAGAGAGGGGTGAAATGCTTTACGAGAACGTGTCCAACTGAAAACACTGCCATCGGAAAACCTGCGTAGAGAAGTAGAACTGATATCTCAAATACATGATATACGTGGTATGGGTGCAGCCATCCATAACAGAGTGTACAATAATCCAGATCCAAGGTATGGACACAGCCATCCAGTAAGGATCAATAAATAGACTCAGGTATGGTCACAACCATCCAATCAATGAGTCATGTAACCAATCATAATAATCCCCAAAATCACAGCCTGGATTCTATAGATAAAATCCAGGGTCTTGCGCTCCATCTCGACCCGAAAAAAGTACAAGTTCAAGCATGCGAATAAGTGAGATGAAGTCAAACATGCAAGAACATCGCCTGATTACCAGCCAATGATGAAATTTGTTAACAGACGTGAGAGGTACCACCAATAGTGAAAATGGTCCTCAAGGGTCCTCAAGGTACTACAGGTACAATCTACGGAATGTGAACAGTGAGCTGACGTCGAACACCCACAGAATCACTCGATCGGAGGCCAATGATGAAAACCTCACGTCGAACATGAAGAACCTGCCATTGAGGCATGCAGGCTCCAAGGTACCAGAAGGGAGTATCTAGACTAGCTTCCTGGATAATGAGTTGAAGTCAACAGGAAGTGACCTTGATCGAAGGTGGGCCATAGTGTTTCACACATCATCGACATGAGACAGAGGAACATGATGTGTTGTGAATCAGGATCAAATGCGAATCAGAGGAGGGTTGAAACTTGCAGAGGTCAACTTCTCTTAAACATATCGGCGGCACGACAGTGAATTTGGCAGTATTTGACATCAAAAGACCAGAGGTCATGATGAAGAGGCAAAGAGCAGATGAGAGGTCAAAAGGGATTACCCAAACCCACGGAGGCAAGCAAAAAACGAGATGAGATGTCCCCAACCCGACACGAATGCAGACAAGTGCCATGTTCAAGAGCGACATACTGCCGACATGACGATGATACTGGTTCCATTTTCCCCACCATTTCTGGCGAGTACCCCAATTAGTTTTGAAAACAAGCTTCAAGGGGATAGCATATGCTTTTAATATAAGTTCGTCCTTCGGACGAATCCATCCTAGTACATTTAACGAGCCCTAGGAAGGAGGAACTTGAATATCGTCATTACGACTGAATCCGATGTCATCAGGGTTTAATGAGTCTGAAAAAGGAATAACTCGACATCTTTTCATGTTTAGAGAGTTTGAAAAGACATCAAAAAATTAAACTCCAACACTCCCTTTTCGTAGATAGTTTCTCATATCCGAAAAGGTAGAAAACTATGTCTGAGAAAACCTCCTAGTCGCAATAGGCTAGGGTATTCCTTTTTCGTAAATAATCTATCCCAGCTCGAAAAAGGGGTAAACATATACTGGGTAGATGTCGTTTCACAGCCAATTTAACGAGATAAAAACAACAAGTGACTCGACAATCTTTTTAGTTTTAAAGAGTCAGAAAAGAGCTGAAAGGTGACTCTTCCTGGAGGAACGAGTGGTATAAAGGGTAGCGACTGGTTCTGGTAATGGTGGAACTGCTCAGAACATGATAAAAGTCAAGAGGCTGGCTAACAAGACCACTCATTGCAGCGGTTCCTCAGGAACGGGTAAAACAACCAAGTGAAGGCACATAATCGGCCAAGCAGATAATGACGATGAAGTGAGAAAACCAAGGCTCATATGGAAAAAATAGGCTGATAAAATGGCAATCACAAGAGATAAAATGGGAAAGGTTTCATTTTTACACAAGCTTGAAATCAGAAAACTTTGCTTGAAGTTGGTTTCATTTTTACACAAGCTTGAAACAAAGATAAACTATGCTTGAAACCGGTTTCATTTTTACACAAGCTTGAAACGAAAACAAACTATGCTTGAAAAAGTAAGCATGCCCCCAACATGGTGACTCAATTCAAGGTACATGCCCCCCAAGCTTCAGTCCATGCACCTGAGTAAATAGATGGAGGGAGTGAAGGTTCAAGTTACGTGATCTAAGAAAGACTCGACTGGGATTTTATGAGATCTGATCAAAGACTCGAATCGAACAAGAACATGTTTACTTATTTTAACGAGGTTGACAAATTTTTGTGATCATCAAAGAGAAATATTCCACAATCAAATACTTGTAGGGCAACATGGCCATAGCACAATTTTTCATATCCTTCCTTGAACAAGAGAACAAGCAACTGAAAGACAAATAAGTACTTTTGGAATTAGATTTGTTGAAGGCCAAGAGGCAAGACACCAAAGGTAAAGCAGTGATGGCACCTAATGAGTTTGATCATGGTGAGACTCAAACCACAAAGACAAGACAAAAAACAATAGGTTTTAAGAGAGCATTAGAGTAGGAGAAACATGAGGCAGAACAACTTAGTTTTGAGGAAAGAATTGCAAAGGAAATTAATGATGACAAAGAAGTGTGGCTTTACAGAGTGAACATCCACCTTGAGAAGCTCCTCCATAAGGCCAACAAGGACAATGAGATGCTCAAACACATGGAAAACGTATACACCACTAGAAACAATATTTGCAACATTAGGATCAAGCAATTGAAAGATAAACTTAAGTAAACCCTAATCAAGCATAAGTCTTAAGAAGGAGGACAAACTTGAGATACTTGTTGATGCCTCCTTGGTTGCTTGAAACACCTCACTCAATTAGTTATGTGACACCTACTTAAACTTGGGAAAATAATATACATGTAATATACATGCCCTAATTGTTACCCATATATGTAAGTGTTGTAGAGGTAAATCCCCTCTATGGACAGAGGCGATCTCTACTAGCCCAAATCGGGTCTAGCAACAATTGTATCATGCTAAGGCACAAATTACTAATTGCAATAGACCAAATTGTGAATAAGGCCTACCTTAAGTCCAACGTTGTTGTTCGTAGAGAAGATATTGCTCATGTTTCCTTGCTTCGGCAGATCACAATTCTCCCACTTGTCGCGATCGAACACTTGCACATACAAGAAACACGACGAACACACAAGCGTAAAACCCAATATATGCAATTATATATCAGTCAGAGAAGATACAACTCATGATCACAAAGTATGAACAATATCAGTGGAACCATAACCAAAGTTGCTTATCATTAATCAATACAAAGAAAGATACAACCTGGCTCTGACGCTGGATCTTCCTTTGGCGAGTCGACAACGGAATACGTCTCGGTAAATCTTGTCGGGAATGGGAAAAACCTCTCTCTTCGGTTGTCTTGACAATAATCTCCTTACTACTGATTTGGCTCTATGAGGACTATCAAGGCTCTTGCAGCATCCTTTAGGCTATGAAGGCTCTTGGAGACTAGCTTGCAAAGGAAAATGGCAAGCTTATATAGATGGTGGAAGGGAAGTTGGGATCCCTATAATCATGGGATTGGCCCTATCCTCAAGGAAGCTTCCATGAGAGGCAGAAAACCACTTCCTCCACATGGAGATCCGGAGGCAAACCTCCCAACTCAATTTAGAGACCAGTTCAGGAATTGGTTGGAGTCAATATTCTACCATTTATTTTTAAGAAACACTCCTTAATAATCCTGGCGCGAGTAAAACACTGAGACAATGCGCCAGCTGGCGCGCCCTCTTTAGAGGATTTCCCCCATTGGCGCGAGGGCTAAATTGACTAGTCGTGCCAAGGAAAAAAAAGGCTATTTTTAGGGTTTTTCACAATGAATTCTCTTTAGGGGAATGAATGTCCTTGTCCAGGGGGATGCCGTGAAAATGGTTTCGGGTGATGTCACTGCTCACAAGTCACGGAATAAGCCCTCCAATGTGCAGGATGTGGGATTGCAAGGACGTTGACAAATTGCTGTGTAACAGTAAGGATCAATGAGACATTCCAATATTATAGACAATATAATATGTTTATTTTTTTCATGTAGTATGTAGTTATTTAAATCTTAATAGCTTGTATATTTAACCCCATTTTTTTTCAAACTTCCCTTTCCTTATAAGAATTTCTATTAATTATTTTTATATAGGTACGTATGAATAACACATTTCTATACAATATATACATAAATGTTCTAAACATATATACCCATCTTTAAAATTTGTACTACCCATAAGTTAAATATAATATAATTGAAATATGTAATAACTAAAGTTGTTAGTCATGTAATAAAATCAAAATATGGAAACTTACAAAGTTAATGTAAATGTCTTGATTATTCCTGGATCCAATTTCAAGGTCTTCTCATTAGTGTTTTTTTTTTCGCACTATTATAGTCTTAATAACACCCTAATATTTGATCATACCTTATTTAGTGGAATGCAATTATTTATTTATCAATACATGCAAATTTCTTATCCAAATCTACATATTTCCTTCTAAATTTTTCTACTTGCATAAATTTTTAGTAGCCCATGGTAATTCAACATTTTTACTCTGTTACTTCTATGTACATTTATGCATTTTTACTCTTACCTAAATTTAAACAACATTTCACCATAAATTATGGTGAATAATAAATATTGGTAAAATTATTATTCATCATCTTATTTACGTGAATGTTTAGTTAACAAATATTATTTACCATCTTATTTACTTGAATGTTTAGTTAACATCTTTTGACATTTTACGAGCTAATTACTTACAATTTTATAGTCAATAATTTCCATTATCTTGTTAAATAATTTCAGCTACCCATTTTTATGAGTAATCATGATAAAATAATATATAATCTTAGCTCCAAAATTTATTATTAATTCCATATTTTTTCTAATTTTCACCCAACTCTTAACAACAAGAATTTTGATGGATTATTCTTATTATTATTTTACACATGGATTAATACTTGATAGGATAAATTGACTTGTAGTTTGACATATATCAATAGACCTTTTATTTATTTATTTTAATGACACCTTGCAACAATTAAGCTACCAACTGAATTGTTAGCCCTTCAACACAAAGGGATAGCATGAGTTATTTAGACAATTGAAGTGTGTGATTACTTCCATTGACCATATATTTAGATTGCACCTCAAAATTTTTACAAGAATGCAACACAATTAAATTGAAGTGTGCTATTATTTCCATTGGCCATATATCTAGATTGCACCTCAAAAATATTACAAGAATGAAAAAATATAATGATGCTTCAAGATAAAAGACAAAAAGTTAAGGACAAAGAGTTAGTTGGTTTTAGCTAGAATTGGCTGTAAATTGATAAGTGAACTACCATCTACATAACTGATCATCAAGCACCTTGATTTTCCAATTTACCCCATTCAATTGTTTAACCAAATCATATTCACTCGGAGAAGAATTAAATTTAACTTCATTTTTTTTTTTTTTACACATATGGACATAATTTCTAGAGTATCATAGTACATTATTGGGTTTGAATTAAAATTTCTTGAACAAAAAGGCTCTCAAACTATAGTCACAAATATTTAGTAGCACTAGCTTCATTTTTATTCATGTTGTTTTCTTTTAATTTACTCTATTTGGTATTCTATTGTGAAATAAAGTCATTCTTAAAGTAGTATTTATTCACGTCTACATAACCATTACAATTGTCTAGTAAGACATTATTATAAGTTTATGAAGAATTTTAAGACATAATTATAGACTTATGAAGAATTTTAATTTGTAAATTTATGAAGAGTTTTAATTAATTAAATTCGGAGAATTATTAATGTTCCTTCCATGTTAACAATTTAGTTAAAGTAAACTTATGATTATCCCATGGAGATGTAAGTTCATTGCCCATTATCTTAATAGTATGACTAGTTCATGATCAACGTTGTTAACATGAATATAAACAACATCAAAATAAATCCGGAATAGTAGTAAACACAGAAATCATAGCCTTCCATCAAGCTGAAAGATGTTATGACAAGTGTAATTAGAGATCAAATGTTCCATCCATTCCCAAGATGCCATGCACAAGCATGATTTCAACCTTCCATCGCCCATAAAGATTCTATGGATCAAATCTGAATCTCTTGTTTGAATTACCCACTTCATATCATTCATTTTCATGAGTGATTAAGGTAAACACACTTGTAACAAATAGGAGGCAACCATATTATATATTATTCTCAATTTACATATGTCCAGATTTTAATAATTTGATTATACAAAACGTTAATATACTGGTTGATTTGGTATGTAACTTACATAGATCACCTGCTTTTCTTTTACAGCCCCCAAACAATGATATTCCAAGAATTCTAGATGGTTTAGCACAATGGTTCTTCGACTCATAGTTTTAGGTATGCACGAGGTGATTTTGTGATAGAGTAGCTTGAGAATCAGTACTAGGTTGCAATATGTTCTACAATGAATGGAGGAAGACCACAATGACACCCACCATATTATATTATTATGTTCTACCATGAATATTTCTTATATCCGAATGGTTTCATGTTGCACGACTCTTTATATGGAAGTAATTTTCGTTGTAAATCATATAAAGTCGCAGTACCAAAAGGCATGTTTCATTGATCTTATAATAAAATTCTTTGACACGTTTAAGGAATTCAGCAGCATTTAATGCATGTTTAGAGAAGCACGTAACTACTTTGCAACTTATCTAGGGTGGCTGCTTCCTTGTGATTGCCTTTGGCCTACGGTGTTCACAATAGTGGAAGATAATCAACTTCAACATAACCAATCAATCAGCCAAAAATAGTGAGAGTTAAACAGTGAATGTTCAACCATTTCCAAATTTTGTCAACAACCGGTCACTCTAATTAAGTCAAAAAGTGGGAGTTTTCCTATAAAAACACCTTTAAGCCTCACTTTTAAGCCTCAGAATAACATGTTTGAAATAATAGTGGATAGTTAGTGAAAAACTATATCTTATTGATTTTGACTTAATGAGTTGTCTCTCCTACATTCTCAATAAATTTTCTTGTCATCATTTTTACGATCTTAAATTTGCTAATTTTGATAATAGTGAGTTAATTCAAAATCATAGATATTTTCAATAATTAGATATGCTTTAATAGATTTGAAATGTATTTGAGAAAAAGAATGAAAAACAAATATCATTATCTAAGTTCAGTTTTCACTTCCAATATTCTATTAAAACATAGGTTATTGAACGTTATTGACTAGTCGAAACATGACAATGCCTCTACACTATAATATATGCTATCTAATTTAGCTTTCAACTAATTTTAATAACTGTGAGATTTTTTTTTATGCAAATCATTTTCGTTCTACTTCAGTTCTTGATCCATTCAATTGATTGCTATATGATTTAGCTTTCAACTACAAAATCAATAAGTCAACAAATTTTAATAACTGTGAGATTTTTTTTTATCCAAATCATTATCATATTCGTTCTACTTTGGTTCTTGATCCATTCAATTGATTGTTGATCAAAGAGTTCCAATTTTCCATGAATTTATAACTGAATGAATTAAATTCCTTGATCTTCGTGCATTTATTCCTAATTATCTATGGCACTTATGGAAATAGGTTAGGCTTTAAGTCTTCCCTCCACCTCAGATGCATTCATTTGTGTTCAGTGGCATAAATAGGGGTGTCAGATTATTGTAACCACTGAATGTACTCAGAAATTGTAAATATATACCACTATGTATTTTAATCTATGGTTTTACAGTTGATTGTCAAAGTTTTCTTGTTGGAAGGCAGAGGGTTAAGACCTTGGAAGACTTACATAGTTACAAAATTTTATCAGGATTTTTCGTTCTTGTGACAAGAAAGAAAAAACATAGTTTCATGTGTGCAGGTGATCCTATCACAGACTGGGCATTGTGAGATTTCTAAAGTCATTTTTTTTCATGGACAACAGGTGCACACATAAATATACGATACAAAATAAAATGGAGTAATAAAGCTGAAGAACTTTGCAATCAATATATATATATATATATATATATATATATATATATATATATATATATATATATATATATATAGGGTCTGAAACGTATAACATAAGTTCTTGCTACAATTTTTTTTTTTAAACTAGAGCGCAGACATATATATACATTTTTTTATTCTAGTAGATTTGTATAAATTTTCTTCTTGCTCATTACTAAACCCTGATTCCTCAGACAACCTAATGCAAGGGGATTTTTCAACATCTGAGCAATGACTGAATGGAGAGAGATCAGTGCAAGTCAACATAAAGATCTTGGCAAGGAAAATATCGCCATTGCGTGAAAGAATAAAATGTACATGAGAAGACAAGGAAATGGTATCTTGAAGGAATTATTCTCCATGGTATCCCTTTGAAACTTTGATCTCGTTATTGTGAAATCTTTTATGTTTTTCGGGCAGTGAAAAACCTAGAAACTTGTGGTGAAATTTGACGGATTTGAACAACTTATGAAACAACATTGGTAAGAATGGTAATAATGGACATAATGATAGATAATAGTAGTTATACATTAGGGAAGAGTTTGAACAATAATTACACCCATTGGGAAGAAACCAAAAGGTGCAGAGGTTCCCTCAAACTATCAAGGTCATCTATAGTACAGAGTGGTCATAATAAGAATTGTTTTTAGAACCAAGCATTACAAAAATAGACACAAACAATAAATTTTCCTTTGAGTCTATTTTTTCGTGAAATGATTACTATACGTAATGAACTAACCATAGGTCACAACGCACTGAAGATAGAAATATTTGGGCAAATGGATGATAGCCATGGACAAAGTCGTACATACAAATTTCATACCAGTTTAATAATTGAATACTCAACGTGATCACTGTAAAATATACAGTTTCGAAAAAACAATAATACATCTTGATTAGACGTAAATGTCTGGGCCCATAGGCCTCAAGGGTTCAAACTTTCTCTGATACCAAGTGTAGCCCTATGCTTTACTTCTTCTTTTTTTGAATAATATAGTAAGCTAGGAATAAAACCATAAGCATACAACATTCGAAACTCAGAAATATTAATCACTTATATCAAACATCCATAAATTTAACTTCGTTTCACATACATATATTTTACATGTTAATTATAGGCACAATGAAGTTAAAAAAAAACGTTATAAATAACATAGGTATCGTTCACTAGGACACACGATTCAATCTCGACTTGCCGCTACTAGCACTTCCTTGTTTTCGTATGCCTCCAACTGTGAATGTTGACGTGCTTAATCCGAATGTAGTGACCCACTGGTGGACCTCCCATCCTACTCCTTAGGTACTCTCCTTCCCCGCGGACCCTCGAGTTGCAATGAGGTTGTACAATGAAGGAAATGTGCTAGCTAATAGAGGTGAGCACTCCTTGGCTAAAGTGTCCCCTCTCTAAAGTCCTCTATCTCACCAAACTCAACTATAGCTCGTAGCCACTCACAACGACATAATCTCCTCCATCAAACTATAGGGTAAGAAAAAAATCCCTTCTCTCATGGCTTGCCCCTTATTTTATAAGAGGCTTCATAGTTGACTATTGGATTTTTCATGCATAATTAATTATTTTTATTAATCCAAAAATTTGATTATTCACCCACCCATGTGTCCCCCTCTCACCCAGACTCTCTAAAATAATTTACTTAAATATTAATTTAAAATAGTATTTTCCTCACTCCAACAAGGCTTCCTATTTCTTCTCCTAGTTGTCTCTTGATCTCCCCTTTTATTACTCCTTAATTTGTGTTTATTACTGAAGTTAACTGATGAGTCTTATATTTTGTCCCCTAACTACCTCCTAATTTAACTCAATTTGTCTATTAGGTGGATATTCTTATGTTGGCTCTTGCCACATGGAGGTTCTCCAAATTTCTCCAATTTTAATTTATTAATATTATTTTAATTCACCACCCTCTTCTCTTAATGAAGTTTTTAACCATTTTATGATTAATTTTTATACTTAAATCTATGTTCCTCTTTCCCCCTTTTGCGAAATTAAGTTACTTATGTACATGAGCCACTTAATATTTTTCAACATGGAAAGGAGTAGAGTTCTCAGGGTAAAATATTGTATTTCTTCCTATTCTTCCCTTACCCTAAGTTTTATTCTTGATTTAATTTCCTTTGTTCTAACATTATTTACCACTTAACATGAATTAGTAGGATTTTCATATCTTGAATATACTTATTAGTTTATTTTTATTGATGTCGAGGTTGTCAAGTTGGTCATTACCTTCAAGAACTTCCCTTCAAAGTTCCAAGGGTGCCATGCCTAACAATTTATTTGTGATTACAAGGGTGTGAAGTTAGTCGTGCCCTTCAAGAACTTCTCTTGAAGTCCTGAGGGTGCCACGCCACTTGCCCTTCAAGAATCTAGTGGATACAATGGGAAAGTATAGGCACAATGATAGAGCCCGTTATCATCTTGTATGTCACATGCTATAATGAGACTAATGGTGTCGGGGATCAAGGAATCTTCCTTGATGCATGCCCCCCAGTAAAATCCTTGTGAGCGACCCAAATTTGGGGCCTTCCCCCACAACATCGTGATCTTCAAGGCGAAGGTGTTTCGACCTTTCCAACCCAAGTCATGACGGGAGTGCTAGTGGGTGAGATCAGGGACACTATCCCAACTCTCCCATGCAGTTCCATCCAATTGTACAACCCGATCACCCATGTGTGAGTCATTCGGTCAAGTAGCTAACCTGTGCCTACAACCACTAACATGTCATTATAATTTGTAGCAAGATTCAAACTAAATTTAAAAATGTCAATAAAAAAAAATTAACTTCCATCAAACCAGATGTTTTCGAATCCTCACATGCGAGTGCATCTTGTGGTTTCCTGTCATACTTGATAATCAGTAACATGGTTTCACAATGTTAGTCATTGTCATAACAAAATCATCAACATGACATAGTCATCCACATTGTTATTTTTCATGAACATAATGGACACATTCATAACAACTATTGTCATCATAACATCAATAGAAAAATACATATCCATCAAAGCCACCATCATCCTAATGCCGACTATGAAATAAAAACATACACTAATAGTAGATTCAAGTGTTTGGATACTCAACTTTAGGTTCTCAAAGAATAATGTGTGATCCTTAAGGCTGAATCAATTTTAAAGTCATATCAAGGTTAGAAATCTAGAGTGGGGCACTACAAACACCCCCCCTTAAATTAAACTTCATCTCGAAGTTTCAAAATAGGGAACTGATGACATATCCCACTATACCGTCCCTAGAAATGGAATTGGGAGTATGTTCCCCTACTTTAATTATAAATCATCTAGCTAAATGATAATGAGTTATAACTTACAATTATAAAATATAATCATCTTGTGAAATTTTCCCCTTATCAGAATTCATGATGACTCAATTAGTACCAATAGAAGGGTCTAATATAATTTTTCTGAATAAGTATATGAAAATGATCAAGTTTTGTCTTTCACCCTTATAACATTTTATGGAATGCATACACCTTTATTTCATTGCATTTAACCTGCATTTGGTTTGTAGCATACACAAGGTCACTTGTTAATATGTATCAATGACTCAATCATGTTTGCTATTGTCAGACCCATATCAATATACATTAATGTGCACACACACACACATATATTACCACATTAAGCTACTTATTACCCACAACTCATCCACAATTCAACTCATTCTAATACTAACGCTACAATAAAATTTAATTTAGATGAGGGCTATCCATAATGATACATAATACATGTGTGTATATCTCAAGACTATTTTTTTTTTTTTACTATATTAATTTATAGAGAGAGTTATTTGATTTTATCTAATTCATGAATGTCATTGGAATATATTCCTCTCACTACTTTCACTATGGGAGAGAGAGAGGTTTTAAAAGTTATGTCAATTACTTAGAAAGGTCTCATGAGAGAGATATAAATTACAAAACTCTTAAGATATTTGTTGAATCATATTCTACTAAAATGTCATGACTTAATATGCATATTATGTAATACATTATATAAATATTAAATTATATTTGAATAAAATAAACATAGATTATTATTAAAAATAAGAAGACTACAACATGCTCATCTAAACACCCCATTAGGATTCAATATAATAATACAACAAGAAAGGTTCACTTAGCTTAAACTATAATAATGTTAAGTGTACTATACTATTTTAAATCCACAAAAATGTTTGGCAATATAATTTAATGATGGATAAACTAATCAATTAGCTAGACTATGAAATAAATATTCCTCAACTTATTATTCATATATGCAACTCATTCTATTCTATTTTACAAAATTGATAAATGGAGTTGACTATTTGGTGAGTCAAAGCACACGAATTCAGAATTTTGTAGAGTCTCTTGGGTTAAAACATTTATTGGTTGTTGCCTTTCGAATTGTTAATACTACCTACCCCAATGAATTGTTGAAATATATGGGCAATTGAAGCCTACTATGGGAAATAAAATTTTCAAAACTATTATAATTCATCTTAAGCTTTCATTTTTTTTTTAGGTTGAATGCACTTTAAGCCTATTTTTATATATGGAAGATATTATATGTTGGGACCCCATTTTCTAATTGAATTTATAGTTGAACAATAATTAACCAACACTTCATTACAATATCCCTTATATGCATTAAGTTAATTATTTATGATACTCACTATGTGCTAGTTAACTAGTATTTTTTTTCTTTTCCTGATAAATATATTGGCTCAATTGAAATCATTCAATCCTATAGCATGCGCACATTGCTAACGGCATTTTAAATTTCAAAATATTAATTATATACTTATTATATGAAATTTAATTATTCATCATTGTCGACAATATAATATGTTTATTTTTTTCATGTAGTATGTAGTTATTAAAATATTAATATCTTGTATATTCAATCCAGTTTTTTTCAAACTTCCCTTTCCCTATAAGCATTTCTATTAATTAGTTTTGCAGTAATCTAAAAAACTCACAGAATAACCCAAAAATTTTGGTAAGATTATAAAAAATGCTCACAAAGATTTTTTAAAATCTGGGTTACAGTCGTTAAACTTCAGTGTTTTGGGTGCACTAAGAGTTTTTGATGGTGCTGAATCCATTTCCACCATCAAAACTGCAATTCAAAAACTTCAGCTACCTCATTTTTTGAAAATAAATTAACGGATTTCGATCAAAAATTGTTACACAGTAATTTGGCACCGTCCCTGCAATCCCCATCTCGCCCATTGGAGGGTTGTTTCTATGACCAATAAGCAGTTTCATGCCTTGCAAATACCATCATTGCATCCCTTTCCATGAGGAAAACATTTCTTCTGTTGATCATTTCCTGAGCAGACCCCTAAAAACACCTATTTTTGCCTTGGCGCTGGTAGCCCGTTATGTACTCGCGCCAATGGGGGGAAATTAACACTGAGCCCGTGCCAATTGGCGCTCTGTCCCAGTGTTGCACCCGCGCCACTCTGTTTATGGAATTTTTTTTTAAAAAAGAGGCGAAGTTTCGATTACAACAACTTCGTGGATGAGTCATCAGGAGTGGTTTCGCCTGAATAACCACGGCCTTCCTCCTTTGGCCTCTTGTTTCCACCTTATGGGGAACCTCCAAAAGGATAAGGCCTCCCTTCCACTATTGTAGGGATCCCAACCTCCTCCTCTCCTCTATAAATATAGCCTTCATCCATTGATGAAGGGGCTGAAGGGCTGAATGGCAGAATAACTAGTCTCCAAGTTCCCAAGAGCCATCAGAGCCTTATGCTGCAAGAGCCTTGATTCATCCCCTTAAGGCCAAATCCAAGCAAGGAGATTATTGTCGAGACATCCGAAGAGAGAGGCTTGTCCCGTCCCCAACAGGATTTGTCGAGACGTGTTCCGCTGGCGACCCTCCGAAGGAGAATTCAACGTCAGGGCTATGGTTGTATTCTTCTTTGATTGATTAATGATAAGTGACTATTGGTTATGGTTCCACTCTTGTTATTGATTATGATGATGAGTTATGTCTTCTCTGACTGACATATAGTTGCATATACTGGATTTTACGCTTGCTTTTGTTTTTTTTCTTGTGTGTGCAGGTGTCCGATCACAGAGATCGTGAGGATTGTGATATGCTAGAGCTAAGGAACAAGAGCGCTACTTTCTCTACAAGCGACAGCGTTGGATTCCAGGTAAGCCTTCATCGCTAGTTGGTTTATTTGAAATTAGGAACCTGCACTATAGCGTGAACGATTGTTGCTAGACCCGGTCTGGGCTAGTAGGGATCGCCTCTGTCCGCAGAGGGGATTTACCTCCACAACAAATTGGCGACTCCACTGGGGATCGTCTAGCTTGTTGTTGTTCTTCTTTGTAAGCTACAGATGGAGCCTGAAGTTAGCTAGATAGCCTTTGAAATGCTATTGCTCTGAATTAGCGAATTAGATCAAAGCTGCTTCAGTCAATCTCCGGTTTAGTTTATGAACTGAACACTTGGAGTATTGTCTTGTCTTTTCGGTTGTTTCTCGATTCTTCTTGCTTGATCGGCTCTTTTGGCTGGCTCTTTTTGTGTTTGGCTTTTGGTTCAGCCCCAGAGGATCAGATCTGACCTCTTCTTTTCCGAATTTTCATCCTTTCATGGTTGGCTTGATTGGCACGGTTTCCACCTTGACAGTTGCGCCAATTGGTGCAGGTTGCCAGTTCATCACTCGCGCCATCCCCTGTCTGGTGTGGATTACAGCCAGACAGTCACGCCATCTCCTGTAGGTGATAGGGTTTAACCTTGTTCGGAAGTTTCTTTTGGTCAGTACTTTGCTTCTGGGTTTGTTTTAGATCCTGCCTGAAGTGGTGAGTCTGGTCTTGGTTGGGAGAAATTATTTGTTTTTTCATTTTCAGGCGTTGGCGCTTGTTGTCAGTTAGCAACCCGTGCCAATTGCGCATTGGCGCTAGTTGTCAGTGAGCAAGTCGTGCCAGTTGGCGCTAGTTGTCAATGACAAAGTCGGGCCAATTTCAGGGTATGTGAAAATTGAGATTTTTTCCCTAAATCCTTCACCAATGTGTCTTTCCCTTCCGGTCTTTTCACTGTATGAGCATAGATTACATTGCTCATTGTTTGAAATGTCTTCTCTCCATGATTTTTTGATGTAACAGGGAATGAATGCCTTGTTTTTATCTCTTGCTTTGGAAGTCCTCTTTGTGTTTGACCCCATTTTTGGAAAAGTTGTCATTGATGGCAAAGGAGGTAGCAGATGTAGAGACATGAACAGTTACAAGGAGACAAAGACAGAAAATGGAGGCAGAAAAGAGGAAATGAATGTGTTAAGGAGAAAGGCAGAGGCAGAGGAAGCAAATACGAAGACAAAGCCGTTATCACAACAGTAGAAACAGAGGCAGAGTGACAGAAGCGACAGAGGCAGAGAATTTTTTATACAGCCAGGCGTTACACATAATATAAATTAATTTCCAGACTTTATATTCAAATGCTCTGTATTTAGTTGAAGAACTCGACTTCTGTTCGATGTGGTTTTTTTAAATTGTACATACCTAGATTGTAATGAGCTCTGCGAACCAGCGTGAATAGGCTTTGTGGGGATGAGCACTGTATACATAGCCACAAGGGTTATGAATGGTGGAACTCTGCGTCAGAGTATAACGGAACCATAGTCGAAAAAAAACATGTATATATATATATATATATAATTGAATGGAGCAAAGTCTGAGAATCATATCCCCCACTGGAGCGATAATACAATGAAGTTATCCATACCACCAATGGAGAAAACAAACCGAAGGAATAATCAAATTTGCGTGGAGATTCGGATAGAACCTTGTGGAAATGAGACGGAACAAGCGCATGTTTGATTTTGCCCGGAGTTAGTATTAATGCGAAGAAATTAACGTTAAAACGGTGTATTGAACTATACGACGGAACCTTGTGTGGAATGAAGCGGAATCGTGACCCATATGAACAGTGACGGCGGTTTGGCACTGGATGGTGGTATTCTTTGCACCACTTTTATACGGAAGGCGGTATTCGAGGAGTTGCGAGCGATTCCATACAGGAATCGACACGTGGCCTATGGACCCATTACAAAACCACTTGTTAAAGTGCGCCGTCGCTCGTTAAAGCCCGTACCAGGACGCCGAGCGAAATCGAGGAGAGTTGTTGATTTTGGGAAGGGCCATCGGACGGTGACCACTTGATGCAGATGTGCGGATGATAACCGAGATGCACGGAGGTTAGCGAAGGTACAGTGCATGCATTTGATTGGATATTGGTTATGTAGGTGGGGCCCGAACCCTAATACATGGTGATTATTGATATTAACCAAGGTCCGAAGGCTTTTGTATACGGTCAGAATTATATACGCGTGGAAGTTCGGATGGTCAATCAATATGGTAGTATTTCACGTATTATGGTTGTAATTGTAAGGTCTGAGAACAGGAATAAACTCTGCGCTAATTCTGAAGTTAATCCTTGGTTGTGATATGTTACAATTGGTGGTGACCATAATATTTGAATACAAACAGTTGGCACAGACTTATGATTACTCTGATTTTGAGTATAATTGGCATCAATCATAAATGAATATTTATATGCATTGGCGAGTATAATAGTGGGTTAACACATTGGATTTCATAATGCAGCGAAATAGTAACTTAACACATATATGCTTAGTTTTAGTTACACGGAGATGGATTGTCAGGTTATAACTATAGAGGTTGAATTAATATCTCAATTCCCTGAATTGAGATATTAAAAATACTCAGACTTGTTTATTTAAATGTGCCAACGTAGAATAAGAAAAGTATTGAAATTTCCCAGATCGACATTTGGATTGAGTACAAATTTGCTGTATTCATTTTATATGCACACAGAAAGAGGATGTATGAGGCCTGACAGAGGAAAACAAAGATTGCAGAGTTGAAGAAATGTACAAAAAAGGGATTCAAAAAGTGCAGTGAACAAATGGAATATGCAGATGTCAGTGAACAAAGAGTATGCAGAACAGGTTCTTAACAACAGCAGGAAAAGACAAATCCAGTAAAGCTAAAATCCAGAAAAGGAGCTGAGTAAAATTGAAATATGTAATTAAGAATGTGAATGTAAATGTTGTAATTAAGTTTTTATTGTTTGTGATGCAAAGGAAAGTATCCTAAGGAAAAGAAAAAATCCCACTGTAGCATGGAAATTTGTACATATTGTAGTAATTCTAAAAATGAGTTGGAAAAAGGAATAAGAAGACATAAGCCAAAGAGTCATGACTGTTCACTTCAAATTCCTTGTGAAATACAAGCAGTCATGTGAGAATTTCTATATATAATATCAATTTGATAAGCTCAAGAAATATATATAGAGAGAGAGAGAAAATATAGTGAAGGCAGAGTATAGAAGAATAAGGAATAGAAGATAAAGAAAAGAAGAGAAGAAAGAGAAGCTACTGAACAGAGCTGATATCTGAGGTAAATCAGCAAACATTCAGTTTGTTAAATTGAGGAATTTGGAGCTTCCCTATCAAGTTGTAGCTTGATAGCTCTCAGTTGTAGCTGACTGAGGATGGAGCCTCCTGTAGGTTGGTGCCTACAGAAAATTTAAGGGAGTTGGTGCTTCCTTGCAAGTTGTAGCTTGTAGAATTGAGGTAGGAGCCTCCTGTAGGTTGGTGCCTGTAGAAAAACAGTGGTGAGAGGAAGTTGGAGCTTGCCTTTTCATCACAACAATAATAAGATGTGGTTTTCTCCCTTTATGGGTTTCCACTTATATCTGGTGTCTCTGTGCATGATTTTTATGTGTTGATCTGATTTATATCATCTGCTTAATACCTGCTGCTCTCATATTAAGTCTGTTGTTCTATTATATTAATACTTGCTGCTCACATTCTAAGATTAATTACATATTAAGCTGGACATGAAATGAAGGTGTAAATAAGGTTTAATAAAACTTTAAAAGATTATGAATGTGTTAAACTGATTCACCCCCCCCCTCTCAGTTTAACTAAGAGTTCAACACCCATATGTCTTGTCGCCTTTTGAGGAACTTCGTTACAAAGTGTTTTGAAACAACGATTGCAATCTTAGTGTTTGTTTGCATCACTTTTTCCTTCATCCTTCATTAAGAAGATTTGCGTTTATTTAGTTTTCATCTCAAAGTTTGCTTTTGTTAAAATGCATTAGATCACATTACATTGAAAAGTGTTTTTTGAGATTCATCATTGAACTTAGATCACATTTTTTAATGATTGAAAACTAGAAGTCGCTTTGAGTGCATTCTCTTTCATTAAAATCATGCATTAAGTAGACTCGCATTTCATCGAAAAATGCATTGAGTGCATTCTTATCATTTGAAAAGAAAAAGGAAATTGTGCATAGATTACAATTGCACAGTTTTCAAAAAAGAGGATTTTGCATAGATTACATTGCATTATTCGCATCGTTGAATGTTTGAAATGCCTTTTGGATAGTGAAAGTCATCTAGTTTGGAAAAATTTCGTTTACAGTGTTGTTGTTTGTTGCATCATTGTTTGAAGCTCTTCCCTTAACTAGATAGCATTCATCGAATTGAAAGTTTTCTTTTCTCATGTAGTGTGAATTTATGAGATTCTGAGACATAACACTCGTTAGGGCCTGAAAACTGAAACGTAATTGAAGATAAACATTAAAATTTATTCAATTTACACTAAGGCAACATTGAAACATTAACGCAACATTTAGTGGTCTAGGCTAGAGACGTGTTCCGACGTCTTTAAACCTAGTAGCTGTCGTTCGCCTCTTGGCTTTAGACAGCACTAGTACAGACTTGTGCTCCCCGTACCGTCGCGTATATAAAGGGAGACCCCACTAGGTTTCTATCCTTTATCTGTAGGAAGTCGAGTCTGCCGCCCTATACCCATGATACACCGGACACAGCATTCGGGGAGATTGCATGCATGTACATTAAGTCCTTGGTTGATTTCTCTTTCATTTTGAAGCCAAGGTGTATATTGCAGTTCACGGTTATTTGGTACACCCTTTTGCCTAGTATTCCTGAGTAGTCATTTGATCTTTTCAGACTCCTTAAATTTGAAAAGATCATCAAGAACTTGTCCTTTCATGCTTGCTTCAAAACTGAAAGAGATAGAGTCATCTTTCATCCGTTTCTCGACTCTTAAAACATGAAACGGTGAAGTTTCTAAGTTTCAATGTGGTAAAATAAATCACTCGCGATCACATGCCCTTTTAGAATTTGCTTGTTGGCCGTTTGATTGTGTGCCTTGGTTTTGAGCCCGTGTGCAGTTTTGAGTCGTTGATGGCAACTTTTCTAGAGTTCACCAACCAAGGAATCCCCTCCGATGGGAATCCTGGTCTTTTTCCTCCTTTTGGGAATGTTGGTGCTCCTTATATGGCAACGTTGTCCCTTCCTGGGTTAACTGTTGGGTTTCCCGTTTGGTTGTTTTCAACCTCTGTGGTCCCGAATGTCTCGGCTACTATTCAATCAGTTCCTCCACCTGAACAACATCATGTTGATTCCAAGGTGGACCTCTCCCCTTCTTCGCCTGTTTCTGCGTCCTCCTCTTATACTTCGCCTGGTGAAAGTCTGGATTCAAGTAACCAGGTGGCTAAGAAGAAGAAGAAGAAGACAAAGAAAAAGAAGTCTGATAAAGGAGAGGCTAGCTCTACGGCTATTGCGCCTAATAAGCCTTCTGTCGATAAACCGCCCAACCCTCCGCGGAAAGTCAAGTTCCCTTGCATGTTGTGCATGGGATACCATCTTCTTCGAGACTTCACTGGCATTCCCAAGGTGCTTGAAGTATGGTCCAACGGTCACCCGCCGTTGCCTTTGGATTCCGGGAGTCAAGTTGGGGGCACGTCCTCAACTGGTGCTGGTAAAACTCCTAAGAAGCAGGGTAAGCTCACCAATCCTTGTAAGTTGTGTGAAGGGCACCATGCCATTCACCTTTGTCTGTATATGGATGAAGCTAAATGAGTTTTGGACAACTTAACCGGTTCTACACCATGCCTTCCAGCTGGTTATAATCATCTTTCTTTGAGTCCTCCACCAGTTGATCCTACGATTGGTCAAGAGTCATCCTTGGTCGATCCCGCTCCCTTGGAAATTCAAATTCAGGAATCCATCCCCGACCAACCATTGGTTATGGGATCAGTTGATCTAGCCCCATATACGGTGCACCAGGTATTTTCTGTTGAGAGTGGATCTCACACCCCTCATGTTCTTCTGGTTTCTTCAGATTCTTCAGACTTGGAGAAAGATTCTCCTGTCCCCGTCCCTCAAGAATATGCTCCTTCACCTCCTGTGATAGAGGTCTCGGAGGATACCCCTCCCACCTTCGAGATGGAGGTCGTGGAGGATGCTCCTTATTTGGTCGTAACACTAGGGGAAAACCATCTCAGTTCGATGGTAGCCCATCCAAGTAGTTTGGTCACTTCCTTTGATTGGAATCGATTTGCAGGATACTGCCTTCCGTCTTATGTGCCTTTTGAGATAACGGTACAGGCTTTTGGTCTGGTTGTACCCAGCACCATTATAGACGAAGGCATGTCTGTTAGTGTTCTATCCTCAACTACTTGGCAAGATTTTGGCTCGCCACCGCTTGCGTCTGTTACGCAGAATCTGTTGGCATTTAACAGAAGAACGAGTCAACCGTTAGGGATCCTTCCAAGGTTACCGGTTACTTTGGGAGGTAAAAACGTCCATATGGACGTGATGGTTGTTCCAGGCCCCTTGGATTTCAATCTGCTCTTGGGGCATGATTACACCTGTTGTAGCCGAATTCGACTAGCTAAAAGTCCAGATGTTATTATTACAACTCCTGGCCATCCCATGCATCATTTTTCCAAGACCAATTGCGAAAGATACTTGCCCAGTTGAGTGTTAACTGAAAAAATTTGCTTTTTAATGCAATGCTACCTCGATTGCTCGCTAAATTTGCAAAGGCAGGGCTTCGGGATCCTCAAGTTGTACGACTTGATTTAGAGACTAAGATCAGCCCTGATCTCAAACTAACGTTCTTTACCGTGAGACCTGAAGAGAAATGCGCAACATTGCTCCATCTGGTGAGAGAGCAGATTGGTTCGGATCAACAGACATTAATTTTTGTTGCAACAAAGCATCACATAGAATTCATCAATGAATTGTTTAAGGAAAGAGGAAAAGATTATTTTCGCTTGTAATGGATGCTTCTCAGTTATCAGAGTTATCCAGTAAGATGGAGGAAGAAGAAATGTTCACTCCCTCTGTATCCTCCTCAAGTGAGTGTTCAAGTGAGTCGGAAGAAATGTTCAATGCGTCAAGTGAGATGCTGGAAGAACAGAGTGTCAGTGAGCTGTTATCCCCAGAAGCATCGAAAGGTTCTGAAGACCTTTATAATAAACTTGATATACTAAAGGGTCAGACTGCTGCTGCTGATCAAGTTGCAAATAAGATTCCTGAGGGCCCTCTCTTTAAAATTATGAAGATTGTATTTGAAAAGCAGGAATTGAGTTTTTTAGACAAGGTCCATCTTCCAGAAGAACAGATTTTGGGCCTGTGCAATAGAATTGTACCCAATGCTATAGGTAACCATGCGTTTCCTGATATCAGAATCGATTTTAAAGTCCTTGAGTCAATTATCGTTGCCCACAGTTGGATTCTATGGGGACAAGAGAACGATGGGTAGAATATTGAAAGAAATAGGTGTGGTAGATGATTCGATTCATAAGCAAATGGAGGAAGAAAATTTTGAGGCAGGCTTGTATGTTAGTCGTTTGGAGCAAGTCATCATTGTTTTCTATTGGCATCAATAAACCCATCTCAAAGATGCATCAAGGAAAAGTGTTTGATGCATTTTGATACGCTATGTATTGGACCTTTGTGATGATGTTTATGTGTGCGTTGAAAATCATAATCTTCTTGTAGTAAATCCGGTTGCTTCTGTGGGCAGTGGCAGAACAGAGAAACTTAAGATAGGCCGTGTTAAAAAATCTGAAAATGATGTCACGGTTTCGTTTGGTTTCCACATCAACATAGGAAGGCATATCAGTACTATTATGCCAAAATAGGCAATGCTCTTTGTTGAAGGATATCACCGTTGTGCTTTTCTCACTGCCAATTATAGAGGATCAAGAAAGTCCGTAAAAGCTCAAAAGAGAAATGGTCAGGTTGGTGCACTTGCGTGAGAGTTATAGACATTATCCAAAGACTATGATCTTGATTACACTAGGCTCAACAATGTGGATTTCGTTTGTCTTTTGAAGTATGCTACATTTCCAGAGTCACAGAGCTATACAGAATTGAAAGATTCCTTGAAGGTTTGCCGTGTAGAAAATGAAAAGTTCGATATTCAATCGGGGTTGAACGAATTAGTGGAGCAAATATTTCAAAATTTTCTCCAGGTTATACCTGAGTACTGGACGTTTATTCGATATTTATCAGAATCAGAATCTGAAGAGCGGGGGCGTGTTGCAACTCAGAAAATTGACCATATTCAAACAAACCCGTTCCAGCAGCTAGAAAATCAGCTGGGTACCATTTGGAATGGAAAATATCATGGGAAGAAACTGCTTGTTGTAGGCTCAGATATAAATTTTCATCAGAAAGATGGGATGGACTCAAGATTCATCGTTGACCCGGTTATGTTGAAAGAAGAGTTTCAGGGATAAAGAGTATTATAAGTGCCAAACCTTCAAATCAACACTCAGAGTCTGGTTTACTGTCAGTTTAGTGGTCTATTTTCCCTTTTATATTAAAAGGATTGTTTCCTGCTTTATTTTCTCAGAATATTATAAGGCCCAAAATGTAAATTCATTATTGGAAAAAGATGATTTTTCTTCTGCTTGTATTATAAATCTTGACACAAGTGTATCTCCTAAATATGAAAGGAGGGATGATTGTTGTATTACAATCCCGGAAGACAATCAGTCACAGTATGGGCATAAAGGTGATGATTCATCATCTTTGGATGATAATATTTTGCCTCATAAGAAATTGACTGCTTTTCAGTTCAAAAACAGAGAAATATTTAAACCCCTAAAGCTGCCCGCTATTCTCCATCAATATCCTTCAAACAGATTCAAGTCCTTGCCAAGTTTCTCCAAGAAGGAGAAGGACATTTCAACTAAATTACATATCTTGGAATTTGAGTACTTTCTGGAAAATTTTCAAATTATTTATGAAGACGTAGCTTTAAGGATGTTTTGTCATTCTTTAAAGCATGATGCTCAACAATGGTTTCAGTGTTTGGAAGCAAATTCAATTAATTCCTGGCAAGATCTTCAAGATGTATTTCTTACATATTGGGGTGAGAATAAGTCATATGAAAAGCACCTCTTGGAATTATATTCTATTCGGAGGCAAAACAATGAATCAATTTTTGAGTTTAATAGGAGGTTTCAAAAAATTTATTTCAGCATGCCAAAAGAAATTCGACCTCCAGAAGCAGCAGCTATGGTTTATTATTTGAAAGCTCTTTCTATTTCCTTGGCTTTTTATCTCAAGGAGAGAAAGCCTAGAAGTTTGAAGCTGATGTTTCTCTATGTGCAAGAAATCAAAGATAATGGGTGGGCTTGTAGAAAATTTTCCTGCGATGTAGAAAGTCCAAGTTTTGTCAAAGATAAGAGGGCTTGTGAAGAAAACATTGGAATTTATTTACAAGAGAATGTAAGTTCAGAGGTGAATAAATATTTCCAAAAAGTGTCAAAAGGTTCCTGTATTGTTGAAAAACAAGAATCTAATCATTTTGAAGATTCTAGTCAAAACTTAGTTGCAACAGCTGAACTAGACTATGAAAGCATCGAAGATCATTGTAATAATTTTGTGAGTAGTGAGGAAAATAGTGCAGTTTCTTAGACATGTTTGCAAGAGGAGGAAAATTTTCGTCAAAAATTGATGTTATACGAAGAACATCTGCATTATGGAGAGAAAACCTTGGATTTTTATTTTCAGCCTGAATGCCTGCCTACAGAAAATGGCAGTCAAGTTCCTCACACAATTTCTAATTGAAAAGTTAAACAATGAAAAAAGCCGCCATGTTCAAAGAAGTCTACATCAGCAAAATGTTCAAAAAAAGAAGGTGGCCGAAACTTTATTTCATGAGTTCTATGATCCAGTTGTTGAATATATGGCAAATTTCTTTGATAAAAAACAAGCTTTTATGCAAGGGTATGTACAAAGTTTTGTATATGAAAAATTTTCATGGTATATTCCTGTTATGATTTTTAAATTTCAGCAGTGCGAAGGTATTAAACCTAACAAGCAGATGCTGGATTGGTTCCATTGGAAGGTTGACTTCACTTGATTAAGTTCAACCATGTTTATATATAGGAGTTGTACATAAATAAGCTCAGAAGTTGTGCATTCACAGTTGCAGTATTTCTATTTTATCATTTTCAGTTCAAGAATAAAGATCCTAGAAGAAGAGAGGTTTCAGAAAAGTTTGAAATTTTCAGAGATTTTAGATTGGGAGAAAATTCAGTTTGACTCGACTCCATGCCTAATAAAGGCTACCGGTCTACAAGCTCTCTGTGCTCCATGCTCAATAAAGGCTACTGATCTACAAGTTCTCAGCACTTTGCTACCAAAGTGTTGTCCCCAATTGGAGCCATATGTTGTAGCCTAATTCGACTAGCTAAAAGTCCAGATGTTATCATTACATCTCCTGGCCATCCCATGCATCATTTTTCCAAGACCAATTGTGAAAGATACTTGCCCAGTTGAGTGTTAACTGGCAGAATTTGTTTTTTAATGCAATTCTACCTCGATTTCTCGCTGAATTTGCAAAGGCAGGGCTTCGGGATCCTCAAGTTGTACGACTTGATTTAGAGACTAAGATCAGCCCCGATCTCAAACTCACGTTCTTTATCGTGAGACCTAAAGAGAAATGTGCAGCATTGCTCGATCTAGTGAGAGAGCAGATTGTTTCGGATCAACAGACATTAATTTTTGTTGCAACAAAGCATCACGTAGAATTCATCAATGAATTATTTAAGGAAAGAGGAAAATATTATTTTCACTTGCAATGGATGCTTCTCAGTTATCAGAGTTATCCAGTAAGATGGAGGAAGAAGAAATGTTCACTCCCTCTGTATCCTCCTTAAGTGAATGTTCAAGTGAGTCGGAAGAAATGTTCAATGCGTCAAGTGAGATGCCGGAAGAACAGAGTGTCAGTGAGCCGTTATCCCCAGAAGCATCGAAAGGTTCTGAAGACCTTTATAATCAACTTGATATACTAAAGGGTCAGACTGCTGCTGCTGACCAAGTTGCAAATAAGATTCCCGAGGGCCCTCTCTTTAAAATTATGAAGATTGTATCTGAAAATCAGGAATTGAGTTTTGTAGACAAGGTCCATCTTCCAGAAGAACAGATTTTGGGCCTGTGCAATAGAATTGTACCCAATACTGCAGGTAACCATGCGTTTCCTGATATCAGAATCGATTTTAAAGTCCTTGAGTCAATTATCGTTGCCCACAGTTGGATTCTATGGGGACAAGAGAACGATGGGTAGAATATTGAAATAAATAGGTGTGGTAGATGATTCGATTCATAAGAAAATGGAGGAAGAAAATTTTGAGGCAGGCTTGTATGTTAGTCGTTTGGAGCAAGTCATCATTGTTTTCTATTGGCATCAAGAAACCCATCTCAAAGATGCATCAAGGAAAACTGTTTCATGCAATTTTATACGCTATGTAGTGGACCTTTGTGATGATGTTTATGTGTGCATTGAAGATCATAATATTCTTGTAGCAACTCCGGCTGCTTCTGTGGGCAGTGGCAGAATAGAGAAACTTAAGATAGGATGTGTTAAAAAATATGAAAATGATGTCACGATTTCGTCTGGTTTCCACATCAACATAGGAAGGCATATCAGTACTATTATGCCAAAACAAACAATGCTCTTCTTTGAAAGACTCCTCAAGCATGCTTTCCCAACACCAATTATGGAGATCGAAAATTAGTAAAAGCTCAAAAGATAAATGGTCAGGTTGGTGCACTTGCGTCAGTGTTACAGACATTATCCAAAGACTATGATCTTGATTACACTAGGCTCAGCAATGTGGACTTCATTTGTCTTTTGAAGTATGCTACATTTCCAGAGTCACAGAGCTATACAGAATTGAAAGATTCCTTGAAGGTTCGCCGTGCAGAAAATGAAAAGTTAGATATTCAATCGGGGTTGAACGAATTAGTGGAGCAAATATTGCAAAATTTTCTCTAGGTTCTACCTGAGTACTGGACGTTTATTCGATATTTATCAGACTCAGAATCTGAAGAGAGGGGGTGTGTTGCAATGCAGAAAATTGACCATATTCAAACAAACCCGTTCTAGTAGCTAGAAAATCAGTTGGGTACCATTTGGAATGGCAAATATCGTGGGAAGAAACTGCTTGTTGTAGGCTCAGATATAAATTTTTATCAGATAGATGGGATGGACTCAAGATTCATCATTGAAAGATCTAGAAAGTCTGCTCACCCGGTTATGTTGAAAGAAGATTTTCAGGGATAAAGAGTATTATAAGTGCCAAACCTTCAGATCAACACTCAGATTCTGGTTTAACAGTCAGAGACAGTGAAGACTTTCGATCGAAAAGGATCGATGCAGCTGTTCTTGACCCTATGGCAGATGACAGTGGTGGTTTGAAAAAGCAGAAATCCACATATAATATTGAAGTTGGATTAATGACTTGGATCATCCAGCTCAGATCCAATGGTCTTGCGGTGTCAAAAATTAAATGGAATTTATGAGAGATGGTGCCCCCGCAAATGGTTTGATTTAAACCACTATTTATGAAATCTACGGCTATGATGCATTACGACATCACTTAGCCTTTTCTCAAGAAACCACCATCAGTGCTTCCGTAGGCAGTTATTGGTTTTCAAAAACCATGGGTTACTTTGTCGTTAATACATATGGGTGTAATGGGACCCAAAGTGTACCATTTGTTATTTTCACTTGCACTAAAGTAAGATCATGTTTTGGTTTTATATTATATATTATATATATAATATTAAAACATGCATTTTGTAAATTTAAATAATTTCAAGACTTCTAAGAATCAGTTTTAAAACTGATCATAGCAGTTAGGAAGTTACATTATATGGCAGACATCAAGGCAGGGGAGAAGAGGAGCAAGGGGTTCTAGTTTTTAGACCTCCAGACAGTGGTCTTTGTACTCAGATTTCAAGTGATTAATGAAGGAAAAGCAAGCTTCTAGTATTTGTTGATATTGATACGTCTTCTAGTTTACATAATGTATTTTCAGTCCTTGAATAAAATGAAGCATCGAAGCAGCAGGTCTCTTTTTACGTGTGTAAATAAGAGTTAAAACCCTTAATAGGCACTCCTTCATTTTAACTGTTCTTTCCTTATAATTCTTCTAAAGTTTGAGATGATAGATTTTGTACCACAACATATCATTTTGGGATTTTTCTTTTAATTCTTCTTCTAAGCATTTCATTCTATATCATCAAATAATAGCATTGTAAGACATTTATAGCATTTGATTTTAAAGATTCAATGATTGAACTCTGGAGGTGATTAAACATGGATCCATATCTCTGTGACATAATTATAAGAATGTCTTAAGCAGGGATTCCTTTTCATAGCCAAGGAATTGTTTCTTAAGGTACAACAACACCTATGCCATGGGAGCGCTTGTCTCCTACCTTTTTCGTGTGGTCTGTTTTCCGCATGAAGGACGGATCGTGACCATTGATCAGCTTTCATTCTTTGGTCCTAATATGGCAACTGGCCCGCCATCATCCCTTCCTGGTTTTTATCCACCCATTGTATCTGCCCCACCGCAGGTCAACTATGTGGCTACCTACCCCGTGCATGTACTCAGTGATGATGCCGTCATGCATAGTGTGCTGGGGGCATTGGGTCCTGACTTCCAAGATGTTTTCCTTCCATCAGGAGTGGAACTCTTGGAAGCAATGACT
>CM076579.1:850751083-850911083 GCA_034641835.2 Pinus albicaulis
CCACAGAGAGGTTCTATCGTGGCCAGGGGTCGTTCGGCACGTTCAGGATGGAGTCATCCGATATAACTTTGATGGGATGCGGGCTGCCCAGCAGCCTGCCGCGACCAGTGCCGGCGGATCTTTCACAGTCGCGGTAGCGATAACCACAGAGGCGGCAGGGAGCCCAGCGACCCTGCCCGAAGCACTGGTCCCCATTGTGGAGCATATGAATGACCAAGTCCGACGACTCAATGTGGCCACCCAGGTTGTTTCTAGTAGCGCCCCTATATTTCCTTCGTTTAATGAATTTCTTCTTAACCGGTCACTTGGTCTCTCCAACACTACGTCCCTCACTTCCCCAATTCCCACTTCCCTGTTCACTTCTGCCACCCCCATCATCACGACAATGGGTGAACCGGGGCCCGAACCCGATTCCTCTGGGCCACCCCCTCCCAAGCGGGCCCGTATTGCAGATCCCGTGGTGGACCTTACGGAGGATGATCTGCCAGTCACGCCGCCCACAGCTACCTTGATCCCGGAGGAACCGCTGATTGACCCGGCGGATTTTTTCAACCTTCGTTTCCCTCCCTCCTCGGTCACTCCATCCACCGCCCCCTCCACCAGCAGACCACACGCCACTTCCTCCAATCCGTCCACTTCCTCAGCCACTGTGTCCGATTCCTTGATCCGAGATCTCTTCGGCGGTGACCACGGGGCGGAGGTCACCTCCAGTACTGCCGCGGTGGTACCTTCTGTTGACCCCGTGGCCACGTCCCAGGAGCCCATTGCCACTACATTTGTTCAGCCAGACAGAGTTGGGGTTGATTCCATCAGCCCTTCCACAGCGCCAACCACACAGCAGGACCGGCCAGAGCTTGATATGGCCACTTCGGTACAACAACAGACGCCGGTCCACCTTCCAGAGACTGCAGGCCGAGCAGCGGCCGAAGGACCGTTGTTACAGGAACCAACGCCTCAGCAGGATGCCCCGCGCACAACGACTGCAGCACAACTGAGTCCAGCCTAGTTATTTCTGCTCATTCAGCGGGCAGCCGGCCAGGCCGAGCAGATTCATGCAGAACTATAGCGGCGATGCACTGAGCAGGGGAACCAGATCACGGCGCTTACTGAACAGCGCAATCAGCTACTGCAGGAGAAGACCTACCTCCAGGAACAGGCCGACATTGTGAATCAGGCGCTTTCCAGCGTCTGGCCGGAGGCACGGGCTCACCATGCTCCACTCCCTACTCACATCGAACAGGACAACATAGCCTTACAGGCTCGCCAGCTCGGGGATATCTTCACCACCATTTGCAGAAAGAACCAGGAACTACAAGCGGCGTTGGCCGCACGGCCTACCCTACCAGATCCACCCGTTGATTATTCAGGACCGGTCACTGCCAAACAGGCACAGGCAGTCGATCTACAAGAGACTCTCCATTCCACGACAGCGGCGGCTTCGGCCCTTCTACGAAGCTTGCAGGAGTGCTCCCTCGCACTGACAGTCAAAACGCAGCCCATTGCTGCTCAACTGCAACAACTCGCCACCCAAATTCGGGCGACCACGGACCAGGCCAGATTGGACCAGCTCTACGCTCAGACGGACGAGTTGGAACTTCAAATGCAGACGACAGAGGCCGCATCAGCCGCAACTAAGCACATCATCCGGGAGATGCGGCCGCCCCTTCGCAGCCATGCCGAGGCAATGCATCAGCTGGACGCCACTGCCGAGTCCCAACTCACCACACTGTTCGGGGATGCACCGACGCCCATTGACGAAGCTACAGCCAACTGCATTGTTCAAGATGCTGACCTGCTTATGCAGGAATGGCAGCAAGCAGTAGTAACTTTCACGGAGCTCCGAGATGCCGCACTCCGCCGGGTCCCGGAGTTGGGGCCCTTGTTTGAATCAGCAGGCGGCGGAGTACAACAGGAAAGGGCAGCAGAAGAAAGAGCAGCAGAGCAGGGCACAGAGGCCGGCGAAGGTATGGAGGTAGAGACTGTCATTTGCGATTGACTCGTGGACGAGTCAAAGGATTGTGGTCGGGGCCTGTTGGGGCCCTTGTTTTTGTTTAAGTTTTGAATTTTGAACTTGGACTCTTTTTGAGTTGCGGAGGGAATACACACAGCTAACGCGACCGCACCGCGCGACCAGGAGTTGCGGAGCTAACAAGGCGGTGCGGAAGCACTTGATAACTAGAGATAGAACAGCGATAAGTACAGATGAAAGAGATACAGCAGAGAACAGGAAGTAGAACATGCAGATATCAGAAGAGAAGTTGGGAAAAGCCAGAGCAAAGACGCAGAGAAGCCGCCAGTCGCGGCGAGCGGGTGAATAAAAGGCAATCACCCGGCTGCAGAAGAGGATGGTTGGTTGATTGGTTGATCGGTTGCTATTGCGGGATGATTGAATGCGGAAGCAGCCGCGGAGAAATCAGACTTGTTCTCGCAATTGGTTTCTACTCTCCATGTTTTGTATTCTCTGTTCTTAGATTCATCTGTATCTGATATATGGGTTATCAGAGAAGGAAGCTGTGTAATCTTGTATTTGGCTGAAGACTAATGAAAGAAGGATTGTTGTCTTTATGTTTATGTGTTAAGATGTGTTTACCATGCTTTAAAATTTTTAAGTTGCGACTGTCAATATACTTGATTGGTGATCTTGCATGAATATTCTGGTCTATGTAACGGATTCTCTTTCTTTCTGTGGTTGCGGGTTTATTCCTCGTCTGTGATTTCTTCCCCTTTCCCATGTGGTCGCGGCACGCCTCGGGTGAGACGCTCTGTTCTTCCCGAACAGGGTGAAAATGCCGGCGTGTTACTAGACTACACCGGACCCTTGTTGGCCACAACCATGTGAACCTGGGTCTTGCCTTGTACCGTACAACAGGTTCTTAGCAGCCCCAAGCTCCTATCAATCCTCCCCATCACTATGATGTCTATGGTAACCCCGTTTATTTGCCCCCTATCGATCCAAATTAGGTTGTTTATTTTCCTCCGTCTGACCCCTATTAGACCGTTCCTCATCAAGGGCCATTGATACAAGGACAACCCTTGGGTCTACAAGGGAAACCCCTACAAGGACAACCTTTGATCCAGTAGGGACAACCTTATGGTTCGCAAGGACAAGTCTTACAGGGTCAAACTTCGATACAAAGACCCTACAGTCCTTTCGGTCAACCTCAATATCAACCAGGAGCGTCTTATGTTCCTAGGGGGTAAATGTATCCACCAAAGGGACAACCTTTTGTGAAATAGCATCAACCTTACTTACAGCAATGCCAAAATTTTGTACAGCAAGGACAACCCTACGGTCTTGATCCAGGTCAACCTGGTTATCAGGGGCAACCTGGTCCATTGCAACCATTGGGCCAACCTCTTCCACAAGGGAAACTCGGTGGCCCTCAATATCCAGGACAACCTACTCCGCAGGGATAGCCTGCCCAGCCTCACCAGCCAGTTCAACCTACTCAACTTGCTAAGCAGCCAGTTCAACCTGTTCAACCAGCTCAATAGCCGGTTCAACCTGTTCAACCAACTCAACAGCTCGTTCAACCTACTCAGCAGGTACCACCTGCTCAACCTCAAGGCGCTACTTACCCTCCTCAAGGTCAATATCAGGTGGTATATAGTGCGCCCCAAGGTTTCACTTATTACCCTCAAAATCAATCTCAGATGGTGTATAATCCACCTCAAGGCAATGGTTACATTTTGCTGCAGAATCCATATGTCGCTCAGCAAGAACCTCAATGGTATGCTCAGAATCAGTATCCCAGTCCTCAACCCCATTATGGGCCGATTTATTCAGCTTATAACCCCTATGGACAGAATCCTCTGGGACAAAACATATGGGGGCAGAATTTCTCCCAGCCTGGGTGGAATGTTAACACTGGTCTTGATCAATGACCTTTGATGCCTTTTAATCCTCAATTGCCATTTCTGGCTACGTTGGAACTTCCTGATGTGTCAAAATTGACGAATGATCCAATTCTTCATAATCCATATTGGCCTCTAGTTCCAACCAAAATCCCTGGTCATTGTCCTAATTTTGAGGGCAAGTCTAGAGAAGACCCCGAAGCGCATGTTATGACCTACCTCTTGTGGTGTTCCTCTAACTCTTGGGTTGAGAATTCCATTCGACTTCGTATTTTCCAACATACTCTTACTAGTGTTGTTGAAAAGTGGTACATTGAATTATCTCGTGGCATTTTTCAAGATTTCAACTCTTTAGCCATGGAATTTCTCACGCATTTTCAGTTACCAGTTCAGTATGAAACCGAGATGCACCTCCTTACATCCTTGAAACAAGACCGAGCTACTCATATCTCGGATAATATTCATGAATGGAGGCGTCGTTGTCGCTTGATCAAGTTTGATATTCCTAATCAACTTCTAACCGATTGGTTCACTACCTCTTTTGTCAATCAAATTGCCAAATTGTAATGTTCCTAAATTAGCTCAACTAATTGGAACATTAGAATTTTGTTTTATTTTTCATGTTTATGAATAATAGACTAATGGAGGACATGCAACACTCCTTAGATCTAAAAATAAATACATGCTCAATGTGAATAGGATTAAATATGAGCTGGTTGCATAAAAACTACTTGTGTATGAACAGGGCTAAGATATTTGACTGGGTCAACAAGACCAAATCACAAGATAGTCCAGGTGCATTGAATCTCCTAAGTGATTTGCACAGTTCTAGAAGGAGCTTCTAAATGTGAAAGGGGCTAATTCAAGTGAAGTGGTTTAGGGTTTTGCACTTCCTCATTTTATAAAAGGGAGGGAGAGGACTCAAGGAAGGGTTGTTGAAGATATTTTGAATTTGAGGTTGCTTGGGCAACTCGAGTTATCTTGGTTGTTTAGCCAAAGAGAAAAGGGTTTCCTATTTAGGAATCCTCTCTCCCTCTATGGAGTAGCTCTTTGGAGGAGGATGTGCTGCATTTATCCACTATCTAGCATTTGGCCAAGCTTCTACTTCCAACTGAAATGCAGATCCTGTTGAGGGTTTGATTGCTTTTGTAAGCTGCAGCAAGTGGAGTTTATAACTTTTCAGATCTAGAGCATTTCAGTACTTCTTTTCAGTGGAGGAGGGTTCTAATCCATTGAAGGGTTGTATTGGAAGATTGGAGCTTCATTTCAGATCTTGGCATTAGGCCAATGTGTTATTCATGGTATACTGTGTAGTTCCTTCCCCAAATCTGCGTTATTGCTGAAGGAGTAGTGTTGCAGGGTTTTTGGCATCATTTTGGAGCTAGATATTTTATGTGAAGGAAGCCTCCTTGCATCAAGGGAGATCCATGGATTGGCCAACCAACCCATGTCTATTTCAGGTCTGATTAATTCACTAAATTTTTTTCTTCAAAAATTCTGAATCATTCTGCAGATCTGTTGCAGTAAAACTCATATTTTCTCTGGCATTTTCATGTATTGCTGAAATCCCCAAGGGGAATGTAATAAAGAGCCCTTTGGGCATTTTGATTTATTATAGATATTTGCTTTCATGTATTTATCAGTTGTAGATCTTTAATATAATAAAAATAAGCTTCAGCCTCCTGTAACTAACGCTGAATGGTTTCTGGGTCATTCTCTTGTATTGCAGCACCTCAATCTTGAGGGATTTTCCATATAAAACCATTGTTTAACCTTAATTAATGATTATGCCATGTTCCTAAATTAATTCCCTAATTTTTAATACTATTTTACATCTTACATCTTTAGAAACTACACTACCCTTGCTTCAGTAAATTTCTGCATCTTCCAAGTCATGGGAAATCAGGGTTTTTCTTGACTAGTTGGGAAGCAGGAACTGTTTAACTTAGGAAAACGAATTTTTTTTTGCTTAAATTCTTCATGTAGATCCATCTTGACCTAATATAGCATATTCCAGAGCCATGACCCTTATTTTTACGTGTATTTCTTATATACTCATTTTAGGTTCAAAATCCTCACTTTTCCCCACATTTTTGCCCATAAAAGCCGAGTAAAGGTTTCTGAAGCACTTGGAATTGGTTTCTGAGTGTTTTTAAACAATTTTTATGATAGCTTAAGCACACATTCCTAAAAAATTCGTTTTTCATGCATGTCTTGCTGAGAAATCCATTTTGGGAACATTACAGTGGTATCGGAGCATGATCTTTGGCTGAGCCTGTGACTTCAAGCCAAAGTACTAAATCCCTGAAGCAGGAATATTTCAAGCTCTATAGAGATATTTTGAAGATGGCCAGGTAGCCTCTAGATCTCATCCTTTTCTCAAAGGTGACATATCCAGTAAATGCCCCTGCAGTCAATATCTGGAATAGAATCTTGATACTCATGAAGAGGGAAATTTACAGCAGTATCAGAGAAGAGAAGAGATAGAGATCAGAAATATGAAGGAGATGATTTTTACCTCATCATATTTCAGATCTAGGAAGAGCCTCTTCAAAGAGGTTAGACAAAAGAAAGAAGGAGGAAGAAAATGAAACTCCTAGAGGGTTTCAAGAAGCAGAAAGTTGCAGTGGGACCTACAAAGGTTTCAAGAAGGAGAGGAAGATCCATGCACTTCCTATCCTCACAAAGAAGGAGAGATATACAGAGAAAAACCAGAGCATGGCTCCACCACTTGAAAGAATGATGGGTGAGAAGATCTCCCTGCTCCCTTTTCAGATCATGAAGGACATTGAAGAAAATCTCAAGGAGATTGCAAAGGTGGAGACTTGTACCAACATTGTCACAACCTTGGAGGAGCAACCTTCATGTTCAGAAATGGAGGATTTCCACACAGTTGCAGAAGAATTTTTTCTTCTATTCACCAAGGTATGATTAAAGATTCATCTATGCTCATTTCAGCCATTATATGAGGAGGACTACATCTTTGCATGCTCCTAATTTAGAGAAACAGAGTTGCATTGCACTGTGCAAAGGTGGTGGTGAAGAAAAGCTTGCATTTCAAGATCCCATGGAGTGGAGGAATCTGATTTGGGATGATGGTATCCCTCATGGGAGGTGTAACAAGATGGAGGATGGAGAGCAAGAGGCTAGAAAGCCACTTGTAGATTTTTGATACCAGGCAACAGGAGGCTTGGCTGCGCTAGCTACTCTTGGAAGAGTTTGATCATCACACTCTTTCTAAGGGTATGTGGTAGGATACTTGCATCATGGAGCAGCAAAGAGTATGGGCACATTGTGTTGGCATAACATTTTTCATGTCAAGCACCATATTGTCACTACGTGGATGGGATGATGGAAGTATGAGAAAGCAGCAAAGGATTTTGTTGCTTGGGATGTTCTTGAGAGAGCAAGGGTAGATTTTCTCTCACAGTTTTCATGATGTTGCGGGAGTAGAAGATGGCACTATCATAGTGCAAAGGGGTTACTCCTTGACCTTAGATTTTCAAGAAGGACTTTCTTCATGGGAAGGACTTCTCATATGTAGCAGCATTATGGGAAATGCCTTTGACATTCTGCATGTCAAATATTGGAGCTATGTGTTGATGGGAGCCTACTTGCATAGGCCAAAAACGTTGTCACTTTGGAGCTGGGATTTATTGATGGAGTATTCCCAGGATCACTTCTCATTCGATGCACTTGGTGAGCAAAGAGGAGGTGAAGAAGATGAAGTGGTATATGGAGACATCTATTACTGTGGTGTGCTTTTCTTCACTTGGGTTTCCAATCAGGAGGAGAAGGAATTTCATGCAGCACTTGGTTCATCCCCCTTCATGGGAGTGTGCCAAACTATTATTGAGGATTCATTCATGAGTCCATGTATCTTCTTACTTCCAACATATGGTGAGAGCTTTTGCTTGCATTCTCTGACCATCTCTTGGCAGTGCATTGCTCCGCAAGAGGGCAAGCTATTTATTGAGCTCCATGAACTTCATTGGGCCAAATTGCATGATGGAGATAGCCATATATTATGTGGCCTTGGGCAAAGATGTTTCCCTTACATGTGGATTCCTTATTCATATGATTAACCATGTCACAAGAGGAAATTTTCCATATACTCTTCTTAAGCAGCAGTTGAGAAGATTGTGCTGTGAGGATTTGGGGGACTGTTGGTAATCTCTTGCATCACATGGAACCTTCAGTATTTCCCTCATTATGAAGATGATCATGTTTTCTTTTTGCTGATATTGTCATTATGTATATTGAGAGCATGATTGAGGAGGAGACACATGAGATGAGTCTGTCCTTTGGGGAAGGAGATCCCCTCATTTTCTGCAGCACATGTTCTAATGGGAACATGGGAGAAGTTGTGGCCACCATAGCCAAACACTTGTTTCTCTTGGAGGAAGGCCATGTATGTGATGGAATGCCATGTGATGACTATCTTATATCCCTCACACATGGAGTGTCTTGGTCCATCTAGTTTTGCAGCGTTGGAGGAAGGATCTTTGCAGATCTAATCTCCATGATGCCACTTGAGAGAAATATCATTATAGCCCAAGATCAGTTTTTACTCTAAACTTATCCCAAGTGGGGAGGAGAACAGCGTGGGGTAGGCCATCTTGTCTACCATGTGTAGATTTTCAGCCCACCGATTTTGCAGGAGATGAAGGTGGAGGAACATTTTCATAGAGTTGCCATGTCATGAGGTGACTCATTTTTGGTGGGTGATTGCTTGAGGATGGAGAACTCACATGGGGGATGTTATTTCCCAATACACTTCAGATTCCATGCCTCAAGGGAGCCTCTACAAAACACCTTATTTCCTTCTTGAGTATTTGACTGTTTCATGTTGATAGCTATTCAACTAACTTGCATGCTTGGGAGGGGCAATATGGATATTCATTGTTGACACAACATCTCATTATTTGAAGAATTTCATCATATGTGGATGCTACAGTAGGAGGAGGAGACATCTTTCAATTCTATCCTTGCAGTTTCTTGAGGACAAGCAACATTTGGGAGGGGAGGACTGTAATGTTCCTAAATTTGCTAAGCTAATTGGAACATAAGAATTTTGCTTTATTTTTCATGTTTATGAATAATAGAATAATGGAGGACATGCAACACTCCTTAGATCTAAAAATAAATACATGCTCAATGTGAACAGGATTAAATATGAGCTGGTTGCATAAAAACCACTTGTGTATGAACAAGGCTAAGCTATTTGACTGGGTCAACAGGACCAAATCACAAGACAGTCCAAGTGCATTGAATTTCCTAAGTGATCTGCGCAGTTCTAGAAGGAGCTTCTAAATTTGAAAGGGGATAATTCAAGTGAAGTGGTTTAGGTTTTTGCACTTCCTCATTTTATAAAAGGGAGGGAGAGGACTCAAGGAAGGGTCATTGAAGATATTTCGAATTTGAGGTTGCTTGGGAAACTCGAGTTCTCTTGGCTGTTTAGCTAAAGGGAAGAGGGTTTCCTGTTTAGGAATCCTCTCTCCTTCCATGGAGTAGCTCTTTGGAGGAGGATGTGCTACATTGATCCACTATCCGGCATTTGGCCAAGCTTCTACTTCCAACTGCAATGCATATCCTGTTGAGGGTTTGATTTCTTTTGTAAGCTGCAGCAAGTGGAGTCTAGATCTTTTCAGATCTAGAGAATTTCAGTACTTTTTTTCAGTGGAGGAGGGTTCTAAACCATTGAAGGGTTGTATTGGAAGATTGGAGCTTCATTTCAGATCTTGGCATCAGGCCAATGTGTTCTTCATGGTATAATGCGCAGTTCCTTCCCCAGATCTGCGTTATTGCTGAAGGAGTAGTGTTGCAGGGTTTTTGGCATCATTTTGGAGCTAGATCTCTGATGTGAAGAAAGCCTCCTTGAATCAAGGGAGATCCATGGATTGGCCAACCAATCCATGTCTATTTCAGGTCTAATTCATTCACTAAAGTTTTTTCTTCAGAAATTCTAAACCATTCTGCAGATTTGCTGCAGTAAAACTCAGATCTGCTCCGACATTTTCATGTATTGCTGAAATCCCCAAAGGGAATGTAATAAAGAGCCCTTTGGGTATTTTGATTTATTATAGATATATGTTTTCATGTATTTATCAGTTGCAGATATATAATATAATAAAAATAAGCTTCAGCCTCCTGTAACTAATGTTGAAGGGTTTCTGGGTCATTCTCTTGTATTGCAGCACCTCAATATTGAGGGATTTTCCATGTAAAACCATTGTTTAACCTTACTTAATTCTTATTCCATGTTCATAAACTCATTATCTGATTTTTCATACTGTTTTACATCTTACACCTTCAGAAAATGCGCTTCCCTTGCTTCAGTAAATTTCTGCATCTTCCAAGTCATGGGAAATCAGGGTTTTTCTTGACTAGTCGAGAAGGAGGAACTGTTTAACTTAGAAAAACGCATTTTTTTTTTACTAAAATTAGGCATGTAGATCCATATTTACCTAATATAACATATCCCAGAGCCATGACCCTTATTTTTACGCATATTTCTTATTATACTCATTTTAGGGCCAAAATCCTCACTTTTCCCCACATTTTTTCCCATAAAAGCAGAGTAAAGGTTGCTGAAGCACTTGTAATTGGTTTCTGAGTGTTTTTAAATAATTTTTATGATATATGAAGCACACATTTCTGAAAAATCCGTTTTTCAGGCATGTCTTGCTGAGAAATCCACTTTGGGAACGTTACATAAATACATAGCTATGGGGGCATGTGTAACCGAAGAATAAGAAATTTCTCATGCCCAGTACCTTGATATTATGTACTCCCATTCTAGCATGTTGTATGATATCTTTCCTGATTCTCCTCGACCTGGAACTTCCAAAGCACCGACGACTCCATCCATCGACGGTATCATCGGTTTCGTTTCTTAGAGTTCTTGGAAGTCTTCTACTTCAAACCCTGGGAAGAAAAAATATAATCCTTCCAATGATATTGATTCTCAGCCTACCTCGAATTCTGGTACCACTGTGGAAGTCAATTATGTTGAGGCCAATCCGGCAGATAAAACTTCCAAGGGAAAAAATAAGGGTAAAGGTAAGGCCAAAGCCGATACCCCGAAACAGGATTCTCAAAAATCTTGTGCTGATGATGATTCACAGCGTAAGCCAATTACCCTTGCTTGATTTGTGATGAAGAGCACTACACCAAGGATTGTCCTTGACAGGCCTAAGTGAGTAGATTTCTCAAAGGCACCCAGGGAACCACAACTGTTCTCAAAGAACCTTTTCCATCACAACAGACCAAGATGGTAGAGAAACCTCAGTCCTCTGCCCCATTTGGATCTCAGGTCTTCATGATGAACAATTTTGCATCTGTTTCTATTGCTACCCGGTCAAAATATTATACCAAATCGCGTCAGGGTGCGGGGAAAGAGATCGTCGATGGTCTTCCTCCTCCACCTACTTCTGTGATCCGAATGGAAAATGGCATCCACCCATGGTATTCATCTACCCATGTTATCTATCCACCCATGGAATTTACCCATGGTATTGTAAATGGTATCTACCCATGGTATTGTGAGTAGTATCTACCCATGGTATCCACCTATGGTATCTACACATGGTATTGTAACTCAAAAAATGCTATAAATAACAAGCCTCATTTTGTAAAAGGACAGATTTTCCACCACAATGTAGCTTCTACAGTTATTCTCTATTTTAATAAAACACGTTTCTTTGTGGTTTTATTTGCTTTGTGTTCTCTCTTTTCTTTTCTAGCATTATAATTTTGCAAATCTTGTTAGATCCATTTCAATTTATTTTAGATCTTGGGGGCCTCCCCCCAAGATTCAGATCAGTGGTATTAGATTCAGGTTATGAATCCATGAGAATGAGGGTTTGAAGCATATTTCAGTTTCAATGTTTGGCAGCAATCTTCAACAAAGTCCATGAATTTCTTGGGCAACGAGTTTGAAGACCAGATCTGAAAATTTTGGTTAAATATTTATAAAATCGAAGACCAGATCTGGATTCCTTGCAAAACAATACCCAAATTCAAAAAATAAATCGGCCAAATTGGAGTTCGGATGAGGGAGATATCGCTGATTCTAAATCAGCAATGTTGCAGATAATGTTTTGATGACAATTCATGGACGACAGCTCTCCTGTCATTTTTCGTAGTTTTTAGTGCGAAAATTTAGAGAAATGGCTATACATCTAAGCTCCCCTTGAAAAAACACCCAATTTCAAAAATACAATCGGTTGAATCAGAGTCCGGATGTGGGAGTTATCGTTGATTTAAAATCAACTATATTTCCAGAAATTTTGTGACGGCGAGACAGTTCCAGTGCGAATCTGAGAGTTTAGAGTCTCCAGATAACAATTTCAAACATACAAGAAGATGCAGAATGATTATTCCATTTCTAAAAATAGGTTATAATAAATATTCCAAGTTATATTGACCAAGTTATGCTCATTTTAAATCTGGAGCAGCATTCGAAGCGGGTTCCCTTTGGAGATATGCCCTCCCACCCCACTTTAGTAGGCACCTACTTCACATTGATCAGTTTCAGTATAGCAGCACTCGGCTTGGGTTATTTGGAGACGTGCCCTTCCACCCCAAGCTATGTAGGCACCTGCTACTTCATCAACAATCATCTTCATAATTATGGGTCAACCACACAAAATATTTTTCATCGAAGTCCATTTGCTAGGCCGCACGTTGTTAGTAACACAGTTGGTCACAAGCATTGCAGGGTATCTCTATCCTCGGATATTCGTTTGTCATGGTTTTGGTTTATCCACAAACCCACACTTCATCGAAGTCCATTTTCTAGGTTGCACACTGTCAATATCACAGTTGGTCACAAGCATTACAGGGTATCTCTATCCTCGGATCTTCGTTCATCACGGTTAGGGTTAACTACACAAAAGCCTTCTCTTCAGTGGCTCTTCATATTCAAAAAAGGCTTCTCAGGAGGGAACTTCACGCAATGGGGACCATTGCTTCTTAAGGAGGGAGGAATGATCCGAATGGAAAATGGCATCCACCCATGGCATTCATCTACCCATGTTATCTATCCACCCATGGTATTGTAAATGGTATCTACCCATGGTATTGACCCATGGTATTGTGAGTGGTATCTACACATGGTATTGTAACTCAAAAAAGGCTATAAATAACAAGCCTCATTTTGTAAAAGGACAGATTTTCCACCACAATGTAGCTTCTACTGTTATTCTCTGTTTTAATAAAACACGTTTCTTTATGGTTTTATTTGCTTTGTGTTCTCTCTTTTTTTTCTAGCATTCTAATTTTGCAAATCTTGTTAGATCCATTTCAATTTTTTTTAGATATTGGGGGCCTCCCCCCAAGATTCGGATCATTCTGGCCCTCTTCAGATTGAAAGGCCCAATACTGAGCCCGTTGTACAACTACCTTCCAAAGGTGTACTCCGTAAGTCTTCTTACAATCCCAACGTCGTGATTCTCAACATTACAGTATTGTTGAGGATTTGGCTCAGGCGCCATCTGCAATGTCTGCATTAGAGGTACTTCAGAGTTGTCGATCTCAACAGAAGGCTTTGTTATCTGTGATTTGTAGGGTTGATCCTGTTGATTCAAGCCTTATCACTTTCAAGTTGGAGAACTTCGTCCCACGTCTTCCGCATCAGCTTGCGCTCATCATACAAGTTAGCATTAATGGACTGAACATCCATTGTGCGGTTATGGACGAGGGTGCGTCTACATGCGTCATGTCATCTTCTTGGTGGAAGGCCATGGTTCTCCAGCTTTGAATTCATCACCAAATGCTCTTGAATCATTTGATGGAAGGGAATCTAAACCTCTTGGTGTTCTCACTAGTATACCGATTACTCTAGAAGGGAAGATGGTCAATGTCGAGGTTGAAGTAGTTGACGCCAAGCTCAATTACAATATTCTCCTCGGTCACACTTGGACTCATGCCATGTTGTGCATGTTGTCCACTCCCTTTCTTGTTTTGAAATTTCCCCACGAAGGAAATATTGTTACTGTTGATCAGTTATCGTTCTTCACTTCTTCTTCCGAGAACAATGTTTCTTATGTGGATAAAATTCCTACTACCTACGAGAGCGTAGGACTAGGTCTCTTCAAAGATCCTGCCCTCATGGGTATTTTCCCCCTTCCTCCACCCAAAACTATTCAGATTAATATGATCTCTGGATCTGACAACCCATGGTTCATCCCTTCACCTGAGCAAATCGATTCCTTTGGAGATTTGATGCCATTGAGTCTGATCAAAATTGACTATTGTGAACTTATTTCGGCTTCAGAGGCTCCGCCTCCTAATCATGCTCCTTTGGGAATGTCTCTTGACACTTATTCTCAATCCCCTTGGCTTGGTGATTCGGATTCGATTGATCCCTTGAAAGAGATATTTCCCTCCGATGAAGCCATTGTGGAAACTATGTCTCTCAAGGATCCTTTGTGGGACTATAGTCATCATCGTTCCTCATTCATGCCCGACCTCGGGGCCATGTGTACATGTCTTGAAAGGTTTTCATCTCAAGTTCCTTCTCCTCTGCTTCAAATGCCTATCTTGATACATGAAGTTTTTATGGAGGGTAACTTAATTAATATCACACAAACGATGCTTATCGACGTTTCTGTGAAATCGGGAATTGTCGAGAACATCCATATCAAGGTTACTTGCTCTTCCAATGAAGTTTAGGTTTATATTAGCCTTTTTCACGAGTTTCGTGATGTCTTTGCATGGTCTTACGAAGAGATGCGCAACATCGATCCCAGTATAGTGGTGCATGAGATTCCCACCTACCCTTGTGCAAAGCATGTTTGCCAGCGTCTTCGTCCTATGCACCCTAGAAAGGCTGCCACCATTAAGGGAGAAGTTGAAAAACTTCTCAAAGTTGGTTTTATCTATCTGATTCCTTTGACAGAATGGGTGTCCAATATTGTCCCTATAGATAAGAAGCAGGGTACCATTCGGGTCTGTGTTGATTATCGTCACATAAACCAGGCCTATCCTAAGGATAATTATACTACTCCCTTTATTGATCAAATCATTGATGACTGTGCGGGGAGTGAGATCTTTTCACTTATGGACAGATTTTCTAGCTACAACCAGATTAACATTATCTTGACTGATCAACATAAGACTGCCTTTATCTGTCCCTGGGGTACTTTCATGTATAAGAAGCTCCCTTTTGGCTTGAAGAATGTTGGGGCTACATTTCAGCGAGAAATTTCATATGCTTTTCATGATATTAAGCACATTGTTCAGCCTTATCTGGATGATCTTCCAGCTCATTCAGCTAAACTTAAGGACCACCCTGACCATCTCCGTTAGATTTTTCTTCGTTGTCGATGTTATAACAATCGGCTGAATCTGCAAAAGTGTGTCTTCTGCGTCGATTCTAGTAGACTCTTAGGGTTTATCGTTTCCAAATACAGGATTCGCCTCAATCCGCTCAAAGTTGAGGCTATCATTAATCTCCCCTCTCCATCCTCATTACATCAGCTGCAGAGTCTACAGGGGAAGGCTAACTTTTTATGCCATTTTATACCTAACTATACCGAAGTAGCTAAAGGATTCATGTGATTACTAAAGCAGGGCATCCCGTTTCTTTGGGATGAGACCACCCAACAGTATTTCGATGCGCTGAAGATGTTTCTTGCCAACACTCCTTTGTTGCGTCCTCTGAACTATCATCACGATTTTTCCCTCTATTTAGCCGCTTCTTTCAGCACGATTGCCATGGTTTTGGTACAAGACGATGATGACGTTGATGAGCATGTTATTTACTAACTCTCTCATAACCTTATCGATACCAAAACATGCTATGCCCATGTCGAGAAGTTAGCATTGGCTGTCGTTCAAGCAGTTCAACGTTTTTGTCATTACATTCTGTTGTGCATGGTGACTGTGATTTCTAACTACAACCCTATGACCTATATATTGTCTCGAAAATTGCTGGGGGGCAAGTACTCGAAGTGGATTGTCATCCTCCAAGAGTTTGATTTGGAATTTTCTACTGCCAAGTCGAAGAAATAATTAGTCTTCTCCGATCTTATTTTCTCCCTCCCCTCTGACTCTGCTCCATCTGGTTTTGAGGAATGCATTCCAGACGATTCAATTTTTCTGATTAGCACCCTCGATCCTTGGTACGGTGATATCATCGTATATCTTCAGACTTCTACTTTCATATCTGAGTTGACGAAGGATGCTTGCTGACACATCTGTCACCAATCGCAACCTTATCATATAGTCGGGGATACACTCTACCGCATCAGAGTTGATTCCATTCTCTGCCAGTGTTTAACTCTCGAGGAGGCTGAGAAAGCCTTGAATGACTATCACAGTGGTGCTTGTGGTGGTCACATGTCTGGTTATGCTATTGCACATAAAATTCTTTGTGTTGGGTATTTCTGGCCCACCATCTTCAAGGACTGCATTGTTTTTGTTCGTAAATGTCATGACTACCAGATCTATCAGCGCAAGATGCATGCGCCACCTTCACATCTCCACCCTATCATTACCGTTGGTCCCTTTGTGAAGTGGGGCATCAATTTTATGACGTGTAACCCTCACTCAGCTTGGGGGCATGCTTATATTATCGTAGCCGTTGACTACTTCACCAAATGGGCCGAAGCAATGCCTACACTTACGGCTGACGGTAAGATAGTAGCTTAGTTCATACTCAGTCACATCATTTCTAGGTTTGGTGTCCCTCAAGCCATCGTTACCAATCATGGTTCCCATTTTCGGCATTATATGGTGGCGGAGTTGACTTCCAAGTTGGGTCTGCATCACGACAACGGAATGCCGTACTATCCTCAGGCCAATGGCCAGGTTGAAGCCATGAATAAATTTCTTATCACCATGCTTCAACATATGATTTGGATGCACAAATAAAACTGGAATCTCATGTTATTTTCATCTCTTTGGGAATACCGAACCTTAGTTAAGGATGCGACTAGATTCAATCCATTTTAGCTTGTTTATGGTTTGGAAGCTACCCTTCCGATTGAGTGTGAAATACCTTTGCTCAAGTTGCCTGTTGAATTGCTGCCAAATACTTCACCTGAACAAGAGTGTCTTCTCTACTTAGAAATGTTGGATGAAACTCGCCGCTTTGCTGCTCTGGTAATTGAAGCACATAAGAAGCGGTTCAAAGCTCATTTTGACCAGTCGGTTTCCCCTCGCTCCTTAGGAGACCTTGCCCTCCTGTATGACCAAGCTCGTGATAAGCTGGGGGTAGGAAAATTTCAACCCATGTGGCATGGGCCCTACATTGTTAAACCTGTGTTGCAGAATGGGGCCTATGGGCTCATTGATTACGAAGTTCATCCTCTAGATTAGCCCAGAAATGGGTTGTATCTTAAGAAATATTATGCATGAGTCATTCGTGCATGTTTTGTGTACGTAGGTGTTCTTTTCATTTTTGTACATTTTTGGCTTGGTCTACTTTGCGAGCATTTTCCTGCTTATTAGGTCGTTGTTTATTGTGTAGATGTCTATTACCCCTTATTTCAGTTTCGCAGATGGTGCTTCCCATAGTACCCAGAACCTATCTTCAGTAGCCTGGGTGATTTATGATCCTGCTGGTGAGTTCATAGATCTCCAAAGTATCTGTCTAGGACGAACTACAAACAATGTTGCTGAGTATAGTGCTGTCATTGAACTATTAACCGAGGCAATTTCCCTCAGCATTCATCCATTGGTTGTAAATCTAGACATTATTCAGTTATAAACCCTCACATTTTAAGGTCGTATTTATGTATTCATTTGCTGGAAAGACATTTTGATTACATTATTTATCAACATATTCCTAGGTGAATGAATGCATTGACTGATACAGTGGCTAACATTGTGTTAGATAGACATTTGTGTAATTTGTAAAATCATCATCACATGAAAAAGATCCATATAGGAAAATAGATGTGTGTGTGTGTGTGTCTATCTATATATATATATATATATATCAAATTTTTTCATCAGTGTGCATCATAAGTTCAAAAAATATGCATAAATAAAACCTAGGTGTCTGCTTGGTGTGATGCTCATGATAGCATGTCACCACCCATACAAGTCGCCTCAGCAAGCGGTGAACTCGGTTTGACACCCATACAGTGTGTCTCTAGTATGCATAAGGAACATCATTAAATCGTGCATAGTCTGGAATGTTTGCATCAGTGTGCATCATAAGTTCAAAAAATATGCATAAATAAAACCTAGGTGTCTGCTTGGCGTGACGCTCATGATAGCATGTCACCACCCGTACAAGCCGCCTCAGCAAGCGGTGAACTCGATTTGACACCCCTACAGTGTGTCTCTAGTATGCACAAGGAACATCATTGAATCGTGCATAGTCCGGGATCCCATGGGGGATTCCCTCAGGTTGCGCACGATTTCCTCCTCCTCACCTCCCTCACCATGAGGGGAAATATCAAAGTCACAAGGAAATTGCCTCGCTATCTGCAATTACACATGGATTTAATGTTAGAACATGCATAACACAAAAAAAAATCATAATCCTCATGAAAAAAAAATGATTCTTACCAAGTGCTTCATCCCAATCCTCTCCTTCTGGGAGTGGGAGATCTGTATCGCCAGTGAAATCTGTGCCAGAGTAGGGCCAATCCTCCATGACAATTAGCTGTCGGCGGAGCCAATCAAAGAACTCTGGTCTCAAGGACATATTTTGACCGCCCCCTGACATTGGAATCAGAGCTGCCCAATGGGCCATCTGTGGTTCTTGCGCTGGTAGTGTCGGAACTATCACCTCCTATCACTGAGAGATTGGTAGTTGTTCCAGGATGAAGGATACTAGGATAGACCCATAGCCAAACTACTTCAATTTTCCTTTCTTGCACTTTGTCAGTTGATGCTTCATGTTGATGGTCAATGCCTCTTCCAAGTTGTAGAGGGTCGGTGTCAAGCAATCTACAGCAAGAAGTATATGTGTCTTTATAGCTTCGTGCGGTGCCTGTGATCCCACAGCTCGCGTGATGGTGTGTAGCACTACCTTTAGTGCCAAGTCTGGGATAGTCTGGATATCCACCTTCCCGCTTCCTGATCCTTTCCGTGCCCCTCGACATACCTTGTCGATTACCATGATCATGTTCTCCATGGTGGGCCAGGTGTGGGTTAGGATTGGTGTTGCCCCCCTCCACGACAGTCATATTATGAAATAAATGTCTGAAACTTCGATCTTGAGTTCCTAATCACAAAGAATGAATTTTTCCTGATCCTCATCCCAGATACTGATTAAGTATTGCAGTAGCTCCAGTTGAGCTCTGAGGCATGGTGTCATGAAGGATTTCTTGAGACCACAATCTCTAAGAGCTTCCATGCATCTTTCATTGTCCATGGAAAGTTCGTCTTCTTTAATGTGTTCTCGTTCTTTCCATTTGATCACCATTTTACCGCTTCACACCTGCAAACATGTTCATATGAATATCATTAGCTAAATTAAAAAGCTTTTGATTGGTAAAAATGGGCCTATATTCTTACATTATAAGCTTAAAATGGTCTGCACGGTTGGCGCACCCTAGTTCAAAATATTGGGTGATTGGCGAGAGTTCGTGCCCGATACTTGCACCAACTGCCAGGCCCTAATTTTTACAATTCTCCCCAGATATTTCCAAATTTGGGGTTGTAGGAAATGAAACTACAATAAAAATGTAGGGAGGAATGATAGCTCTTACCTGGAACTGACGGATTCGAGATTGGTTTGCTGGATCGCCCGCTATCACTGCCCCAAAATCACAGTATAAAAAGGGTAAATATTGCTCCACAAGAGGTAAAAAGTGAAAAGTAATTATTTTTTACCATTTTTGGCATTTTATAACTTTTCGAAACCCTAATAAGGTTTTAAGACATATTTTTTTATTATTTCATTATATTATTTCGAGAAATGGGTTTTACGTTCCTCTCTTGGGTAGCGACAGGGTTTTAATGAGATAGCGATGAAGTAATGAGTTGTATTTTATATTTTTTCAGACTCGGTAAAAACACAAAATGTCACTGATGGAGTCATCTTTTAGCTCTTTTCTAAATCTCTAAAATTGAAAATATTGACGAGACTCTTACCATTTTGAACTCGTTAAATGGTTGCGAAACGATATCTACCCAATATATGTTTACCCCTTTTTTGGGTTAGGATAGATTATTTACGAAAAAGGAATACCTTAGCCTATCATGACTAAGAGGTTCTCTTAGACATCATTTTCTACCTTTTCAGATCTGAGAGACTATTTATGAAAAGGGACCTGCTGTATTTTTCTTTTCCGCTTCTTTTCAAACTCTCTAAACATGAAAAGATGCTAAGTTATTCCTTTGTCAGACTCATTAAACCCTGATGATATCAGAAATCGTCACCATGACGTTAACCAATTTGCTCCTTCCTAGGGCTCGTAAAATTTACTAGGATGGATTTGTCCGAAGGAGAAACTTACAGTACAAGCATATGCTATCCCCTTCAAGCTTATTTTTTAAAAATAATTGGGGTACTTGCCAGAAATCGTGGGGGTAAAATGGAACCAATTTTTATTCATGTCGGCAGTATGTCGCTCTTGAACATGACACTCTTTTGCATTCGTGTCGGGTTGGGGACATCTCATTTCGTCATTTTTTCCTCCATGGGTTTGGGTAATCTGTTTTGACCTCTCATCTACTCTTTTCCACGTCATCATGACCTCAGATCGCTTAATGTCAAATACTGCCAAATCCAGAGTCGTGTCACTGATATGTTCAAGAGAAGTTTTCCTTTGCATTTTTCAACCTCCCTCTGATCCTCTGTTTGGTCCTGATTCACTATCATCGTGTTCCTCTATCTCGCATCGATGATGTGGGAAACTTTATGGCCCGCCTTCGACTGGCTCACTTCCTGTCGACTTCAGCTCATTATCTAGGAAGCTAATCTAGAGACTCCTTTCTGGTACCTTGGAGCTTGCATGCCTCAAAGGCAGGTTCTTCGCATTCGACGAGAGGTCCACATCATTGGCCTTCGATCAAGTGTTTCTACGGGTGTTCTACACCAAATTACTATTCACATTTCATGGATTGTACCTTTTGAACCTTGAGAGCCATTATCATTATTGGTGGTTCTCATGCCTGTTAACAGATTTCATCATTGGCTGGTAATCACGTGACTTTCCTGCATGTTCGACTTTAGCTCACATATTCGCATGCTTGAATTTGTACTTGTTCGAGTCGAGATGGAGTGCAAGACCCTGGATTTTTTTTGATAAGATCCAGGCTACGAGATAGTATGGTTTATCATGACTTTATGCATGACTCTTTTGATTGGATGGCTACGACCATACCTGAGTATTTATTGATCCCTATTTCTTGATGGTTGCATCCATACCTCAGATCTTTGTTTTTATGTACTCTATTATGGATTGCTACACCCATGCCACATGTTCATGTATCAGAGATATCAGTTGTATTTGTAATTGCAGGTCTGCCGATAGCAGTGTTTGGTTCGAACGCATTCTCGTAAAGCATTTCACCCCTCCCTCTCTCTCGAACCTCATGCTTTAGGGGGCATCTGTTACACAAAATTTTGTCACCGTCCCTTGTTACAATAAAATTTGTCACCATGACATTTAATTGTCTATATGGGTTCATCATTACCTATATTATGCTCCCTTAGAGGTCCAAAACCATAAAGTTCCTAAACCAAGTCTTGGAAACCCTAAAAATCCTAACTCCGTACTTTTCCTAGTTCTTACCTGTGGTACCACGGTTTATTGTTGTATAACCTACGGAACATCCCGCACTTTATGCTTAATAAAACTGCGGACCCTCGTCAAAGGTAAAATAAAAGAAAAATTAAGTTCTAGAAGCCCAGCTGGTCGAATATTCTCCTAGCTGGAGGCTTATAGAAGTGTAATCAGGTCAATCTTCGCCCCTTCATTCATGAACCTCTATCCCTTCATTAATGGAGATTATCCCTTGGTATTTGGAGATAAATCCCTTTATGAGAGGACTTTATCCCACTCTTTATGGAACTGAAACCTCCTTCATTCTCCTATAAATTGAACTCATGTTTTAGTCTCAAGGGTAGATTGATAGACTTTGGTGGATTAAAAAATTGCTGAAGAGATCATACTCTCTATACTTGGCATCATTGGTATGAGAACGATCACATACTCATATCTATAGTTTTATGCTAGTTCAGAGAGGAGAAGGCTTATCAAACCGAAGGAAAATGATTTTTCAGGACCCCGGAAGAACTTGTATGACATCAAGGCGACAAGGTTGTAAGGTTACTTCTTATTATACAAGTTAATACAGATGGATTCTATTTTCTCATTAAGTTGTTCATGTATCTATTTGAGTAATTTAATTATTGGATTGCTTGATCACTCAAATATATTAGTGTTTCTGAATTATTATATCTTGCAGGTGCTTTTAATCCTTTTTCCTATCTTTGAATGCAGGTCTTACATGCTGAATAGACCTATTTTGGAGCGACTAGATTGAAGATTACAACAAGCGTGGGACTTTAGGTAGGAGCATCTCCTCTTACTTAGTTACTTAATAATTCTAAATCACAATAGTCTAGAGAAAATGGTTTTCATTTGGTTCTTTGTTTCTAGATATCCTTAGGATACTAGGGAGATCGTTCTTGTCCACAAGAAGGCTTTTATCTACATAACATCCCTACAATTCCCATCCCGCATAATGGAGGACAATTTCTATGACTAATAAGCAGTGTCATGCCTTGCAAAGACCATCATTGTATCCCATGACATGAGGACAACATTCCTTCTGTTGACAATTTCCTGAGAAAACCATCAGAAGCACATGTTTTTCCCTTGGCGTAGGTAGACCGTTATGCCCTCGCGCCAATGAGGAAGATTAACACTGGGCCCCATGTCCATTGGCACTCTGTCCCAGTGCACTACCCGCACCAAGATTTTTTTGGAATGTTTTTTAAATATAGAGGCGAAGTTTCTATCCTAGAAACTTCGTGGGCGAGTCAACCTGAGTGGTTCGACTCAATAACCACGACCACCCTCCTTTGGCCTCTTGTTTCCACTTTTTGGGGAAACCTCCCAAAGGATAAGGCCTCCCTTCCATCATTGTAGGGATCCTAACCTCCTCATATCCCTCTATAAATAAATCTATCTCCCATTGATACACTAGCTGAACAGCTGAATAGCTAAAGAGAATTGTTGAACATTTTTCTAGTGAGATAGAACAGAGAAAGATACCTTTGTCGAGAGAGAGCTTAGGCTTGTGTCCTTGCCTCGTCCTAATTCCCAACGATCCTTCAAGACGTGCTTCGACTGAACCCCGCTGAAGGAGGTTGTGATGTCAAGGCTCCGGTTGTAATCTCTTTCTTCTATTTATATATACATGACTATTGTCTGGTTCCCATCTTGTGTTAATATGGTTTATTTTACGCAATGTGTTTAGTCCTCCTTGAATGAATAGTTAGCTATGAATGAAACTATTGTCTTGTATATTTCTCTTGTATTTGATCTGTGTGCAGGAATACGAGTACCATTGTTGAAGGACCGTGACCTATCGGGACAAAGATCAATAAGCCGCTACTACTACAGCCCGCAACAATTGTGTTGGAATGCAGGTAGGACAATCTACCCCAACCTTTTCATTCGTTAGCTAGGAACCTACACCTTAGCTTGTTTCCTTGTTGCTAGACCCACTCTAGGGCTAGAGGGATCGTCTCTGTCTGCAGAGAGGATTTAACTTTCCAACAAAGTCCAAGTAAGGATAATCTCACAAGGTCATGATCAGATACAACCACACCCACACTACCCAGTTCATATCATACCTTAGTGAACCTTGACAAATATGTGATGATGGGCTCATCCTTGATCATTTGGATATTCATTAGCTTCTCCTTAAGAGCAAGCTTCTTGGTATCACCAGTACTCTGATATAGTTTTAATATGGTATCATACATATCAAAAATTGTCTTCTTCTCATGGATATGAGACACTATATGATCTTTAACCCCTTCTAGAATAATCCTCCTTTCTTTGATATCATTCTTATTATGTTGAGTCAATTGATGGGGATCTTGGGTGGAGTTATATCCTGCTTCACAAATTCTCCCACCCCATTATCCTCCAAAACAATCATAATACCCCCTTTCCATGGAACAAAGTTTGATGTTCCCTCTAAACAACAATCTACTCTCAATCCTTGGTAGGCCAGCCTACCTACTTAGAGAGATCACAAAATCCTGCCCAGTAATAGTCTTGTATTCCTTCACAAGAGACTATACTTAGGGCCTCTAATTCTGCCTCTCCTAATAAATTTTAAGTCCTTCACAAATATATACTTAGGGCTTCTTTTGAAACCTACTAGCAACCCTCCTAACTACGCTTAAGATGTCAAACAATCACTATCCAATCTAGACCATGACCCTACAAATTTCATCAACTTAGAATGCCATACATACCTCTTAAGGTCTCCTTCTAGTTGTCTGAAACCCTTAGCCTATGCACTAATCTTCCTGTAGCAGGTACTATATCCCACCTACTCAACCTTCAAATCTCTTCCAAACTGCATTGTTCCTCCTTCTAGCCAACTCTTCTATCTTTTGCACAATACTTCAAGAGACTCGACCTTTCTTGATGACACATAGATGTCTTGTTTCAGGCTATACGTAGAGATTTGTACCCAAACTCCATGCGCATAACTTCCCTTACATGTTTTCTACAAAATTTCCTTAACTCGGCCTTGTCTAGACTTCAAAAGATACCCTGCCTTTCTCCTTCGCTCCACCTGAACTAGCTCCTTAAGTGTTACATCTATCATAGACCATATGCCCACTCACTATGACGAATTTTCTCTTGAATGTGCTATATTTATTCTAATCCATGCTTTGATACCATGTAGAAAATACATGAAATTATGATCTACTAATATAAACAATATGAAATATAATTTATTTTCATTTAAACACATAATTTCACTACTAAACTTTGTAGGAATAGGAACATAAATAAATCACAGTCACACAGTATTAAAACACAACATTTGTTTACTAGGGAACCCAAATGGGAAAACCCTCTACTTGCTTGAGAATTTTATTGAAGAATTTTGAGCAATAGATCTCTTACAAATATAACTTGTTTCAGTTTGAAAACAATCTTGCTTTCCTACCTTGAACCAGATTTGAAACCCTTGCAAGATTGGTTATCATTGCCTCCAAAATTTATGTGCACAAGATTCTCTTGGAACACCTTTCTCTCACAAGCTCCACACATAAACCAATGCAACCTTCTCACAAACCCATGAGTTCTATTATCTTGTCTCACCAACTCGTGCTCACAAGAAAATGATCAAATCGTGCCTTCATCCCTCCTTTTAAAGTAATTCGAATGGATAATTTTAGCGAGTTTCTAATTAAGGAGTTTGATTTTGTGATTGATTGAGTTAGCATGATTTAATTACTCATGCAACTCGTCCCATCTCAAATCAAGAACTTGAAACTCAAACACACATTATTTTCCCCAATTAACTCACGCTAGAAGACTAATAACTCGGTCTTCCACTTTAACACATCAATTAAATACTTCTAAACTCATCCTAAGTTTTAGGAATGTTTCCTAAATTTTAGGAAATCATCCTAAACTATAGGAAACTAAAGCATGCCAAGGAGAAACTCATTGTGGTTCCTTTGATTAAGGCACAAATCAAGGAACCCTTTCTTACATGACTAGTTGGGATGATTCAAAAATGTGGCAAGGATGGGAATGTTGTGGTATTCCGTCACATTTATAACAACAATGGAATTTATTGTTTCCCTCCTTGAAAGGCTTAGTCCCCATAGAAGCGGTTTCTTTGGATTGTGGGTTTTGGTGCCCAAGTAAAATATCTCATTATTCAGTCAAAGAAGGATATAAACTCTTTATTTGCAAGCTATCACTTCCTTCTCCTTCGAATATTTGGAAATCAATATGGAATAACTCTAAAGTTCAATTCCTTTTGTTGTATGTTGATAAACAAGAAAGTTCTCACTATCGAAAATCTCAGACATGGAAATATTCACGACCCCTTGAAGTGTGTATTATGTAAATGTGAAGAAGAATAAATAAGTCATTTATTCCAAGTTTTCTCATTCTCTCTACTTGTATGGCATATGGCCTTGGAAAAGATGCAGTGCCCCATATATTCCATCCTCTCAAGTTGGTAGTAAATGTTTGAAACTTGGATCAACATGAGAAACCACTCACTTTGGAAATCTACTCTAGTTTCCCAAAAGAAAAGATTCAATCCTCCATTGCTAGGTGTTAGCACCCAATCTGAACCTCAGGCTGAAAAGGAAAATCAGGGTAACAACTAAACCACGCTCAGCCTTGTAGCTAGCCCTACAAGGACAGGAGAGGGCTCTCTCCGTAGATAGATATTCAATAAAATGGTAATGAACTGATTTTAGGCTAGATATATGAACGGGAAAAGGGATTTTGATGAATGATTGAAATTTTTAGGGATGTATGGGACAAAAGGACAGCCCGAGCTAAGGATTTAAATCAAGGACACAGGATATTTCATGGGGCAAGGTAGGCAGGAGGTTTAGCAATCAAATTGAAATAAGGTGAAATGGAAAGACTGTTGAGGAGCTGAAAAGGGCATAATACATGGATCCTTTTCAAACAGAATAAAACACACTGAGTATGAATGGGTCCCCGAGGCAGAGCATATAAGATGGATTCTACCTTTCTAACTTGGAAACATTCAACTGAAAATGTTTGTAAATGAATGATGAAACATAACAATGTACATATGAAACACAGAAGAGAGACATTTGCTAAAACTCATACCACATGAATCCCACAAATCAGAGCTGCATCCCTTTATTAATTCCTTGCCAAACTGTACAAAGGAGCACAAAGCTCATTGCCACACTGTTCCCCTACTTCTGAGTTTTTAGGCCTCAGATTCTCCAGCCCTTACAAAATATTAGCATTTACAATAAATAGACAGATTTGCAGGAATACAAATCGATGGGAAGAGGATAAATCACAACTGAAGATGGAAGGCCAAAAGCCAACGGTCTCTCAGCGAAGGGAGAGTTGCGTTACATCCGGATAGTGAGAAGGCGAAACATTGTAACGCAGGTCTCTTTGAATTGTAACTGAAGCCAAAATAGGCAATCCAATCCTATTTTTTTCCTGCTGTTGTAGATGCCTTTATTTTATTTTGAGCTCTCGGCCTTTGACTGCTTCCTTTGCTTTCCATTATTTCTTTATTCTCTAGCCTTTTTTTTTATAGAACATTGATAAAATGAATTTATGCCTTTCGTGAAGGGAAAACTATAATTTAAATGGGAAGAGGGAAGGGAAATGGAGGCGGGAACCACATAAATCGCAATCAGAGTCGGAGCGGAGAGTTATATAATATAACAACAGTAATCGCAATCAGGAATCGGGATCGGGAGGAGGAGAGGAATGGTGTATACAATATTTCCGATGCGATTGGGGGAAAACCCTTTGTATTATAAACATAATCAAAATTTTCGGATGACCAAGGGAAAAGGCCTCTTATTTATGAATGGGCAGATGTATAGTAAGGTGTGCCCGGGATCAATCGCAATCGCAAATCGGAAGGGGAAGGTAATCGCGATCGGAACAATCGGGAGGGGAGTTGCGATTGAAAAGTTCCGATTGGCGGAGGACCGTTGGATTTGGACTAGGAGATCAACGGTGGAGGGATGATCGGGGGGTTGATCGGAGGGGGACTTATGGAAGCGCCGATTGCGATGGTGCGATTGGATACGGGCCATCCAATCGGCGGGGAAGATCGATGGTGGGGAGATCAATCGGGGATTGTTAATCGGAGGTGGGATTTAAAACAATGCGATTGGAACATTCCAATTGGCGGAGGTCTGTTGGATTAAATGATGAGATCGACGGCTCTGGTGTAATCGGGAGTATGTCAATCGGAGGGTGTCAATCGGAGGAGGATTTATGGGAGAGCCGATTGCGATGGTGCGATTGGATGTGGGCCGTCGGATCGGCGGGAGCAATCAACGGTCAGATCTACATCGGAGGTTGCAATCGGCGAGATATACAATCGGGCAATCGCATCGGAAGTTATGGCATGAATCAATCGGAGCGCATGTTATAGATGTTGCGATTGCGATGGAAGTCGGGATATACATATATATGCGGAACTTTAAAATTTTTACCATAAGGTTTTTTCGACGGGAATGGTGGGGAAGTGGTTATGAGGGTGGGGACTTTTATATATAATGTTTTTGTTATAAAGTTCTACGGGAAATGGAGGGGAAGTGGTTTAGTATAATTGCATTTGTATTTATAATGCGATTTTATAATCGGAAAGTGGGAAAAGGGAATTTTTTAAAGGAATATTAAACTTTAATAACACAAAGTTTCAAAGGGAAAATGGGGAAATAGGGGGTATACGAGGGTATAAGGGCTTTTACTTCACTTAAGCATAAAATTCAATCCAGAAGCCAGTTTTTAGAGTGTAGTATACCATTGGAAAGCTCTTTCCGGGATCTTTCTGATGGATCTACTTTGAAGATGATTTGGTGCTGAACTTCTCTGAAGGGCAGGGTGAAGATTTTGTCGGAGATGACAGCTTCTGAATTGTGACTGAAAGGCAAAGCGTTATGTTTTCACCTCAAAACATGGTTTTGAGGTGAAACTTACATCAAGCTGAATAAATGTCTTCTTTGATCACCCTGGTGCTATGACTTTGAATTTATTGACTTCCTCATGACCTTGCTGACGTTATTGACATTTGACCCATTAACTTGACCATGGTGAGACCTTAGAAACTAATGAGACCCATCCTGTGACCTACTGGTATAGTTTTGAGAACGAAAGAGACTAATGTCTGAAGACCATAGGGAGGAAAAATAGCAAGTATCATCATGAGGGAAAACTGATAAAAATTACTACCATCAATGAATCCATGACCTAGCGGAATGGTGAAATTTTATTCGGTATGAGACACCTAATATGCAAATTCAAAAGAGTAGTTTTGATCACTGATGGCAGTATGACTAGACTGACACTAACATTGGCTCCAATGGGGGTGGCAGCTCCTTGGAGGTGCCAAGAACACCGTAGACCAAGTAGCCTTATCCATTGGGCATGGAGTCAAAAATACTGAAAGACTGACACAATGTAGACTGACACTAACTCAAGACTAAGACTGAAAAACTGAAATAAAACCAGACCATACACAAGTCATCCAAGTCTTATAGCCTTCACCTCGGGCCCCAAACTTCAATTATTGTGTACTCTGCACTCTGATAAACATAACATGGTATATACAATGGTGATGACATAGATTCTGATCCTTTGTTTTCAACAATGGTAGTGCTTCAAAAGCCTACCATTCACTGCTCCTCCGGGGAAATCTTGACCATCCATTTTTTAAAGCAAGAAGGCATTTTGTCCTCTGTATGCTGAGATCCTGTATGGTCCTTTCCATAGATTGTTGAACTTACCATGCTTCCCTTTGTCTTCATTTCTGGCATCCCATTTCAACACTATATCATCCAGCTAAAAATTATCTACTTTTGTCTTCCTGTCATAGATCTTTTTAATTTTCTCCTGCAACTGAATAGCATTCTGTGACACTTCCTCTCTTGTTTGCTAAAGGTGAATCATTTGATTGATCCTTCAATGATTGTCATTGTCCTCGCTGCCAATTTCTTGCAATAATTTCATAACTGGGACTGTAAGGGATGTGGGAAAGACAGCGTCAGTACCATAAACCAGCTCAAATGGTGACATACCTATTGATATTTTACTGCTAACTCTATCTGCCCATAGTGCGTTGATGAGCTTTCGGTGCCAATTTCTTTTGTTTGCCTCCAACATTTTCTTAATTATATTCACCAATGATTTGTTAGATGACTCAGCCAGGCCGTTTCCTTGTGGATAATAGGCTGTCGAATGGCCCAGCGCGATGTTGTATTTGTCACAAAAGTCGATCATTTTCTTGGACCTGAACCCTGCTGCATTATCTGTTACGAATTTGCAGGGGCAGCCAAAACGAGATAGAATATTCGATTCCAGGAATTGAATGATTACTGTGTCTGTTGCTTGCCTGGCTGGGACGGCCTCGATCCATTTAGTAAAGTAATCTGTCCCTGTCAATATCCATCGGTGTTGTGCTGAGGACGCGGGATGAATCTCTCCTATAAAATCGAGACCCCACTGCTGAAAGGGTGCGTTCACCGAAACTGGTCTCAAAGGGAGTGGAAGCAATTTCTTCTTCCCTTGGAAGATTTGGAATTCATGACATTTCGTTACGGCCTTATATAAATCAGAGAATAATGTGGGCCAATAATATCCTACTCTCAATATCTTGTTGGCTGTAGTCTTCCAAAACAAGTGACCGCCACAGTCGCCTTTATGAAACTCGTGCATTACCTTCTGCGCTTCTTCTTCAACCAAACAATTGAGCAGAACGCCTCCTGGGTCTTTCCAATACAGAGCTCTGTCTAAAATGCAGTATTTTGCGGCTTTTAGTTTCAGGGATCTACCTTTGCTCTTGGACATGCCCGTAGGAGGTGACAAATGCTGAAGGACATAGACAATGTCTGAATACCACGGGGACTGCAGAAAAATATCAGAAATTGGAACCAGAAAACATTCATCTTCATCTTCTGCCACTGCTGTTATGAGGTTTATATCTAAAGCACGCAGATTTGATTGGGCCATCAATTTCGCCAAGCCTTGGCCTTTGATCAACTTCGTGGGCTTGATCTCCAGATCGTACTCCAACATGGCCGCTATCCATTTACCTCTCCGACCTTCTGGATCAGTTTGCATCAACACATCCTTCACTGCTGTGTTGGGGACATATGCTATAATATGTGAATGAAGAATATAGACCCTTAAATCCTTCAATGCTTTGATAAGGGCCAATGCTTGTTTTTCAATGATATTATACCTCAAAGCAGCGTCTCTAATAGTTCTACTGAAAAAGGCAATTGGATTTTCAATCTCGTCTCTCTTTTGCATTAAAACAACATCCAAAGTATGCTCAGATGCAAATGAAAATATGATAAAGTATTGAGTGTAGTCGGGACTGATCAAAACTGGGGCATTGGACAAAGAAAAATTTACCAGATTGAATGATTTGATAGCCTCCTCACTCCATTTAACAGAGCTGTCTTTTTTCAACATATTATTCATTTCCCTCAGATGCTCAGCCAGATTGGATATAAATCGACGTAAGAAGTTCATCTTACCATTGAATGCTTGGATCTCCTTCTTGTTTCATGGCAGATCTATGAGCTGGATTTCCTCCACTCTAGCTGGATCGATGCGAATACCATCTTTGGAGATGATATGCCCCAGCAGCTTGCCTTCATCCATGGCAAAGAGACACTTTTTGGGATTGAGAGAAATTCCGAACTTTCTGCATCGCCGAAAAACAACTCTCAAATGGTGCAAATGCTTATCATATGATCCTGAAAACACTGTCAAATCATCCAAATAAATAACCAAAAAAACATCTTTTTCATTGGCAAAAGCAATGTCCATGGCCCACTGGAAAGTAGCTCCTGCGTTCTTCAGTCCGAAAGGCATTTTGGCGTACTAGAAGGTTCCCTAGGGTGTTGTGAAGGCAGTTTTATCTTGTTCCTTCTCATGCACCAGATCTGGTTGTAGCCTGAGTAGCCATCAAGTAGTGACATCCTGGATGCTCCAACTACTCTCTGCAGAATATGGTCCATTTTCGGAAGTGGATAATTATCCTTTAAGGAAGCCTTATTCAGGTTCTGAAAATCTATGCACAACCTTATTTCTCTAGTCTTCTTTCGTACTGGGACCAAATTTTAAATCCAGTCAGAAAATCTAATGGGGACTATGATACCAGCTTTGTATAATCTGTTTACCTCCTTTTCAATTGATGGCAGCAGCTTTGGGTTTATTCTTCTCAGCTTCTGTCTGAAAGGCTTTTGATCCGGCTTGATAGGAATAGTATGCTGGATTATGTTCTTATCATACACCTTCAAGTCTGAATAGTCCCATGCAAATACATCAGAGAATTCGGAAAGCAACTCCACATACTTCTCCTTCACTTCAGGGGACAATGTCTTTGACAATTTGACAAACTTGGGCTGGTCAGCTGTTCTGATATTCACATCTTCAACTCCTTTTCTCTGTGGGTACCAAGCTTGGCTTCTTTGCAACATCATCCTGATCAAACAGCTCCTCTAGAGGTATGAGACCTCTAGGAATTACGTTATCTTTCAGCTATAGTATGTCCATCTGTTATGTTTCCAATTCTTGATCATCAACCACATACTCACCTTCTATGGGAGTGTCCTTGAATTTGCCATCACCCTGTAAAAATGCATTGATCTCATTATCGTCCCAAAATACTTGCCAATACCTTAAATTATCTGGAACAGTAGGCCTATGTTTGACATGAATCTCGAATTTGTTGCTGGAGTTCATCGGAATCTTCAGGTTACTTGCAGTAGTGGCGAGAGAATCAGCAATAAGATTATGCATCCTGGGTACCGCTGTCAAAGTGTATTCTGGGAATGTCTTCAAAATGTCCAGAACTGCATTTCTGTATGCCCTCAGTCTTGGATGTTTAGCTTGGTATTCTCCTTTCACCTGCTTGATTATTAACTCAGAGTCGCCATACACAAAAATCCTTTTTTCCTTCAACTTTTTCAAGATTTTGAGGCCTGCAATCAGAGCTTCATACTCTGCTTCATTGTTAGAGCATTCAAAGGCCAACTTATAAGCACATACTCTGACATTACTAGGGACCTTTTCAGGCTGAAACATAGGACTCCTTACCCATATTCCAATGCCAGCTCCATCCTTACCAACGGCTCCATCAAAATCCATACTCCACAGGCCTTCTTCTTCTTCTTGTAGATGTTGAAACTTAGCTTCTTCCTTATTTTCATCTTGGTTGATTTCTGGCTTTTCATTATCCCTTTGCTGCTGGCAGTCAGGAGGCGCATAAGTACTTGCTGCTTTGTCCTTCTCCTGCTTGAGGACCTCTCTGAAATTTTCTGAAATCTCAGGTATCTCCTCAACTTGTACCAACTGAACATCCTCATCATTTAGACCACCATCTGAATATAGGACAAACGATTCTAAATCTGTGTGGACCGCATTGATGGGATGATTCACTGGCTTGTCTTTACTGGTGATCATATATTTCATTTTCTTCTCCCTATATAACTTCCTCAAATGGCCAAATACAGGGATTGTGGCATAGGATAAATCAAGTTGTATGGTTCCTTTAAGTTTTGCACCCCAAGACCTAGATAGAAGCATTCCAAACCATGGTGGGACATCGGCCACAACTACATCCATCAAGACATTTTTGGCTGGGATTTGATCTAAAGACACTACTAAATCTTTGATGAGACCAATAGAATGGACCCTACTTGAGTCAAAAGAATACAAATCATGGTACTTTCTAGTAACATCAAGGCCTAACTTCTCCATGACAGCTTTGGGCATCAAATTATGCGAGGCCCCGGAGTCCAACATGGCGTTATGCAAGACAAACTCATGCAACCTACGACTCAGGTAAAAGGGAGGGACTTCGTTTTCTTCAGATTCTCCTGTGGCTGGACGAAAGATTAGCTCAGGGTAGTCATCTTCCACATTAACCATATCAGAAAGAGGGTCTATTTGCAAGGCTTTAGATACCTGACTCTTATATACACTATTCTTTACCAACTCGATCAAAGACACGGACACTTTCAACTTGGAAATTTCACTTTCTAAATTAAAGGAGGGAGCTTTTTCCACCTCTTTAGTAGGAGGGTCTTTCTTCTCTGTTTTCTCTTTCGCTGTGTTCTGCTTGCTTTTCTCTTTTGCAGCGTTCTCAGCTGTATTAGTAACTGCGGGTGCTTTGCTGGATGAAGGATTGGCCGGCTCTTTTCGTTTCTTCTGTGCCTCATCCTCAATTTGTAGTTATTTTATTTTTTGAATGGGGCTGATTGCGACGTTTCTGTTCCTTAGAGAATACTGCTTTTGCTGGGCTGACAGCGTGTTCATATACCCTCTCTGATAATCATAATATTCTTCTTCTAACATTATGTCATTTTTCAGGATGAAATTTTCGTCCCCTCGAATGTCTGGAGTCGCCACTATGTATTCTTCATCTTCTGTGAGGAAAATGGGCTCACCATCAGCTGTGAAAAAATGATTGGTTTCAAACAGGGGACCATTGTCATCTGAGTCAGACCCTTGCATGTAGTTCTGCTGTAATGGCGTTCTAATCTACTGTTGTGGTGCCGCTTGGTCCTGTGCCCTCTGTTCTCTCTGCCTAATCCTGAATTGTGGCTGCTGCTGACCTCTAAAATTCGGATTTCTTATTTGGGGTTCCGGTTTGTCCAAAATTGTTAATCGATCAACCATCCTTTCCATCGTACGAATTAGTGTGTCCATTTTGTTGTCCGAAGGGGATGCTTCTTCTTTCACCACGACTTTCCTTTCAGCTCTAGCTCGAGCTCTTCTAGCCAGCAGATTTTCTTCGACGCTTACTGCCATCTTCTGCATTTCTTCAAGTGACGGTGGATCTCTTTCACGTAGTTGATATGCCATATCGGCATCAAAACCATCCGGAAACCTTAGCATAGCTGAATCGACAGGAGGTTTGAGGTTAGCCGGAATAGCATTGTATACCGTATTGAATCTAAAACAATAGTCTTGCACCGTTTCACCCACATTTCTTTTAATATTCTCATATTCAGACAGAATTTGTTGTGGATTCCTTTTCACCTCCCATCGGTCTAAGAACTGTGTGTGTAACTCCTGTAAAGTGTGAATATAGCCTGCTGGTAAAGCTCTGAACCACTTTCTCACTTCACCTCCGAAGCTTTGAACAAACAACCTGGTAGCTACATTTTCTTCTTCCACTTCATGCAAGTCAAAAAAGTCATTCATCTTGTCAACATGTTGCTCGGCTATAATGCCCTGAGTGGCATCAAAGATAGTAATTTTACTCTGATAATCGGCAGGCATATCATTGAGAACCTGAGGTAAAACCAAGGGTTCATACCGGGCAGACATAATTCTGGGAGGATTTACCACAGTGTTTGTAGTGCTGGAATTTGAGGTAGGTGTTGATGGAGGGGATGAAAACTGGGAGTTGATTGATGGGAATGCTGATGAATCAGGAGGATGGAATGCTGCTCCTGACGATTTTGAAGGCTCAGGAATATAAGTTGAAGTGATGGACTGAGGTGATTTCAAAATGTAGTCATCAATGGAAGAATTTGCTCTCTGAACTTCAATATCTACAAGAAACTCCGGATCTAAAACCGTGTCTTCGAGTGCAGTTTCAGACTTATTTCTAAACAAAGAAAGCTCAAAATTATCATCACAAGAAAGCTCTTCTACAAACAACCACTCACTGGGCCAAGTATGGGACCTGAGAATAGGTGTAGGACTTAGCGATCCCTCTTGTCTTCTGACTATTCTTGGGATAAGATTTGGATTTTCAAACACAGGGGGAGGATTTAGATCAGGGTTAGCCCTTGTATATCTTCTTGAAGCCAGTGTGGTCAAATTACTACTGTACAATATTTATATCAGCCTAGAAAGCTCTGAAATATCATTATCGAGACTTTAGAAGAAAAATATTACTGGGGTGATAAATCTTCCATGCAAAAATTTTGTAATTGCGTTCCCCAGTATGGTCGCCAAAGATGTTAGCACCCAATCTGAACCTCAGGCTGAAAAGGAAAATCAGGGTAACAACTAAACCATGCTCAACCTTGTAGCTAGCCCTACAAGGACAGAAGAGGGCTCTCTCCGTAAATAGATATTCAATAAAATGGTAATAAACTGATTTTAGGCTAGGTGTATAAATGGGAAAAAGAGTTTGATAAATGACTAAATTTTCAGGGATGTATGGGACAAAAGGATAGCGTGAGCTGAGGAATTAAATCAGGATACAGGGTATTTCATGGGGCAAGATAGGCAAGAGATTTAGCAATCAAATTGAAATAAGATGGAGTGGAAAGACTGTTGAGAAAGCTAAAAAGGGCATAATAAATGAATCCTTTTCAAACAGAACAAAATACACAGAGTATGAATGATTCCCCAAGGCAGAGCATATAAAATGGATTCTACCTTTCTAACTTGAAAACATTCAACTGTAAATGTTAATGAATGAATGGTGAAACATAACAATGTACATATGAAACATAAAGGAGAAACATATGCTAAAACTCATACCACATGAATCCCACAAATCAGAGCTGCATCTCTTATTTAATTCCTGTCAAACTGTACAATGTAACGCAAAGATGTTTTCTGCCACCTTTTCCCACAACTCAGCCCCTTTTACAAATGATTGGAATTTACAATAAATAGACATAATTTGTGGGAATATATATCGATGGGAAGAGGAGAAATCACAGCTGAAGATGGACTGTTACAATTGTGTTTCTCGGCTTCTGACGTTTCGCTTTCCTTTAGCCCCTTTGAAGAAAACTGGATTTTTATTAATCTGCCGTTGAAAGAAGACAGAATGAAATTACCTGCTTTTCGTGAAGGGAAAAATGAGTTTAAATGGGAAAAGGGGGGGGGAATGGAGGCGGGACCCATATGGAAATCGCAATCGCAAGTCGAGCGGGGGAGGGATATAACACAGTAATCGCAATCGGGAATCGGGATCGGGGAGCAGGCGGAGCGATATTATATATGAAACAACTTCCGATGCGTTTTGGGGGGGAAACCTTTGTATTAAACAAATGTAACCAAAGTTTTGAATCAACAAAGGGCTAGGCCTTTTATTTATGAACGAGCGGAAGTACTGATGGTGGGACCCAAGGGCCAATCGCAATCGCAAATCGAGAGTAGAAAGTAATCGCAATCGGAACAATCGGGAGGATAGTTGTGATCGGAGGAGGGGATGCGATTCATTTGTGGGTCGTTTGATCGGCGGGGGAAGATCGACAGCTGTGGGTTAATCAGGGGCGAGCCATAGGCGAGAGTCAATCGGAGGGGGGATTTAAAACAATGTGATTGGAACATTGCGATCGACGGAGGACCGTTGGATTAGATGATGAGATCGACGGCTCTGGTGTAATCGAGCGTATGTCAATCGGAGGGTGTCAATCGGAGAGGGACTTATGGAAGCGCCGATTGCGATGGTGCGATTGGATGTAGGCCATCCGATCTGGGGGGAAGATCGACGGTGCTAGATCAATCGGGGTTGTTAATCAGAGGTCGCGATCGGAGGGGAATGTGATTGATATGTCCGATTGGCGGAGGACCATTGGATTTGAACGAGGAGATCAACGGTGGAGGGATGATCGGGAGTTGGCAATCGGGAGATCGGAGATATGTTTGCGATTGGGGCAATCAGAACTCTTTGCGATCAGGACTTTTTGCGATTGTGGTGATCGGGAGGCACACATTGCATATTGCGATTACGATTAAAGGGCAGCGGGGTTTATAATATATATGACATAAAATTTATTTCTAAATTTTACGGGGTGAAAAGGGGAAGTGGTTAAGGGGAGGGGTTATATATAATGGAAACTTTTGATTTTATAATAAATTTTCAAGGGTAATGGTGGGGAAGTGGTTTTAATTAAGTCACATTTGAATTTATAATGCGATTTTATAATCGGAAAGTGGGAAAGGGGTTTTAAAGGGAAATATTAACATAAATTTTAAAGGGTAAATGGGAAATAGGGGGTATATGAGGGTATAAGGGCTTTTACTTCACTTAAGCATAAAATTCAATCCAGAAGTCAGTTTTGAGAGTGTAGTATACCATTGGAAATCTCTTTCTGGGCTCTTTCTGATGGATCTGCCTTGAAGATGATCTGGTGCTGAACATGCTGTGGAAAAATTATTTGAAGGCAGGGACCTCGCTTTGCGGAGGTAGTAGCTTCTGAATTGTGACTGAAAAGGCAAAGTATCATGCTTCCACCTCAAAACCATGTTTTGAGGTGAAGTTTGCATCAAGCTGAACAAATGATATCTCTGATCTTCCTGGTGCTGTGACTTTGTATTTATTGACTTTATTCGTGACCTTGCTGATCTTTATTGACACTTAACTCATAAATTTGACCGTGGTGAGACCTTAAATACTAATGAGACCCATCCTATGACCTACTGATATGATTTTGAGAATGAAAGTGACTAGTAACTGAAGACCATAGGGAGGAGGATCAGCAAGTACCTCATGAGGGGAAACTGATAAAAATTGCTACCATCAATGAATCCATGGCCTAGCGGAATGGCGAAATTTTATTCGATATGAGACACCTAATATGCAAATGCAAAAGAGCAGTTTTGATCACTGATGGCAGTATGACTAGACTGACACTAACAGGAGGGACAATTTTGTAATACCTCAAGAGCAGACACAGCTGAAGGGGATTGAGCCAAATCTTCAACTATATTATAATTTTGTGCAGCTCTTGCTTTAGGATTATATGTCGATTTATGAATTACTCCCTTCAGTGGCTTAATCGTCAATTCAGGAATAACAGGAGGTGGTACTGATTCATTAGATGGATTCTTTGTCGAGGTAGTAGGTTGATCAGTAGCCAGACTACCATATTCTTTATTCCACGTCGACACCAAAATATATTGTGAAGGTTTTGTACTAGATAACATTAACACTTGGGAACTAGGAGCTAAATCCGTAGCAAACAAATTTGTGTCTGGATTTGGAAATGGGTCTGTTAACACAGCTGATGCATTAGAATTCTTGATGATTTTTGAGACTTCAGCATGGTGAGGACAATCCCTAACGAAGTGTTCCTCGTTACAGATTATGCATGGATAATGAGGTTTCTATGGTCCTGACAGTTGATCAGATGATCGTTCCTACGGGTTAGAATTTTTCTTTTTCTTAGATTTCCCCTTTTTCTTACTTCCTGGTTGCTTATCACTTTTGCCTTTGTCAAATGAGACGGCGTTGATTTTGGAAGTAGGAGCAGGATCAGATGCAGTAGTGTTGTGTGTATTTACAGTGCCTATCAAGCCATATCTGGCATGAGAGTCCTTTATTTGAGGAGGAACATTGAAATTAGATCGCGGCGCATTTGGTATTTTCTCATAGAGCATGCCAGACCGAGTATAAATCAAGTCTAAATATTGGGCACAAGCGATAACTTGTTCTTCTGTGATGACGCCTCCTTTAGCCACATCCTCTGTTATAGATGGTAACAAGGATTTGATGAACCATTCAGCAAGGAGTTGATTGGGAACAAATGTCTTAACCATTCGGCGATGGCAATGCCACTCATGAATATGATCTGAAATGTGAGTAGCATTACTCTGTTTGAAATTGGTCAAGAGTTCCGTTCCAATTTCATATATGATCAGTAACTGGAAATGGGTCAAAAATACAGTAGCCATAGTAGCGAAATTGTCGAATGAAGCTCTAGGTAATTCAATGTACCATTTATCTGCCGGACCTGTGAGCGTTCTCTGAAAAAGACATAATCGAACAAAATCATCATTTAGGGAATTTGATGAACACCATAAATGATAAGTCATAACATGAGTTGATGGGTCTTCTCCAGGGTTTCCATTGAATTTAGAAATTTTGAAGGGAAATTTATGTGGTATTACCGGCCACCATGGAGCATAATTGATAGGATCATTGGTTAACCAGTTTAAATCTGGTAATTCCAATGTTGCAAAAAAAGGCAATTTTCTATTAAGGTCAGGTTGAGCATAGCCAAGATAAGATGGAATTGCTTGGGAAACAGGTCTTTGAGCACCGACATATGGGATTTGTTGCTGGTAACCCAGATAGGGGTTGTTTTGCATAGAAAACGCTTGAGAGTTCTATTGACCAAAACCTGGATATGGTACTTGTTGATATGAAGTTTGAGGAATTTGCACCTGTGGCTACCAAGGGGTCTGTCCATCAAGATTATAACCCAAATTAGTGTAAGTTGGATTCAGTTGATATGTATAACCAGATTATGTTTGCGACATCACATAAAATGGTGGACCATCTTGTGAATAAAATGATCCCTGATATATGTTGTTGTAAATTAACCAAAGGATTTTAAGTTTGTGGACCCAACATTTGATGATATTGAGTTGAAGAACTCGCCTGATAAGGTTGATGTACAATATTTTGATTTTGTAAGAGGGGTATAGATGTATTAACAAGTGGTATTGAAGTGGGTGTAACAGGTTGAACTGGTTGATACGATTGGACAACCATTTGTGGTTGGATAGGCAGAGTGGGCTGCCATTGACAAACATGCATGTCAACATTAGTTTGACCAAAATGTGACTGAGTACTATCATATTGGGTAACCAAAGGTTGCCACCCAGCATAAGGAGGATAATAAGACGGAAAATATTGTTCACCGAATGCTGGGAGTCCAGTTGATATGGTATTTAAAGGAATTGACCCATAATGACCGGCTTGATATTGCCCTGATGATGGATTTAATGAATCAAGTCGTTCAGTACTAACTATAGGACTACCAGTTAAAACACCAGATGATGACATTGGTAAAGACCATGATCGTGAAGGTGCACCAGAGAAAGTGCCAAATAGTGATTTGTAACCTGTTGGGACCAAAGGGCCACCGTGCAAATATGACTCTAGTGATGTTGTGAAAATCGACGGAGTAGCGAGGGTAGGAGCTGACGTAATTGGAATAGCAAACCCAACCGAAGATGTTGGTTCAGACATGGTTGTTTGACCAAATGTATACTCTCCGAAATTGACGGGCGACTGAACGGAAATAGGATCAATAAAAGTAGATGGAAACGATTGAGGAAATGACTGGTACAGGTAAAGGTCTCCCCCAAAGTGGGTTTAACTTAAAGGTGTATCAGGTTGAGGGATTTATTCAATTGCGATTAAACCAGGAGGAATAACTTCACCGTCAGGCCAAAAATATATTTCAAACGGTTGACTGTGTGAAATAGGAGTTTTAGTGGCTACAGAACTTTGTGGAATGACCAAGGTAGGAACAACTTCCAGCTGTTCAGATTCAAGATTCAGAGATTCTGGCAAAGAAGAGATAGGATCTGGATCAATGTGAGTTTGAACAACTTTGGGTCCAGGAGGTATGGTCTCAACGATTGAATGGATCGTGACCACGGGTAGCTGTGAAGACTCCGTTTCGACAACGGTAGACGAACCGGGATGTGTGGAAACAATTTGAGCTAACTCTGGTTTAAATGATGATGTTTCGCCAGAGGTACGAGTTGTACTTGATTCGACAGATCGTGATTGCCTTTGCCTACCAGAAATAACTTCTGGTGGTAAAGGTGGTTTCAAAGCTAATCTACGCGAATGATGAGGGGTAGGATTGTGTTCTTCTACGATTATTGATTTATTTTATCCAAAAAAAAACAAAGAAAAAGAGGGTAATTCTAGGAAAAGTGGTTTACCAGGAAACTGTGAACTGCAGAATACCTCTCGGCGAACCAAGAAGTACAGGTAGGTTATCTCCCCAAATGTTGTGTTCGGTGTATCACAATTTCAAGGCAGCCGACTCGGTTCACTATGGATGGATAGCACCTAAAATTTGTCCTCCCAAATATACCCGAAGGTACATGGAGGCCCAAGTCCGTATTAGCGTTGTCTGATGCGAAACTGCACAGTGAGAGCACCCCTTTATACTTATCGTACTGTAACACCGCTCGATATACCCGAAAGTACATGGATGAGCTACGATATACTTACATACGTGGAGTGATGTATCACACTCGGAATGTATCACACACAAGTTAACGACAACTGCTATGTTTTACGACGTTGAAACACGTCTCTAGCCTAGACCTCTAAATGTTATCGTTAATGTTCCAAAGCATTGTTAAGTAAATTGAGATTTATTTTATGTTGATCTTGCTTAACAGTTTGCCTTTCAGGTTCACCACGATGATGTATATAGAATTCCTAAAATGCAAGCTAAGAATGATAAACAAATTTTCACTTTCAGCTTTTTCAATGAAAGACCTAGCTACTAAGGGAAGAGAGCAAATAATTTGAGAGCAAACAAATCAATGAACAAAACAAATCAATGAATCTCAAACTAAATGCAGATTTCCTAATGTTCCTTTTGCAAAAAACACACAATCCTACATGCAAATGCAAGTTTTTATTTTCAGTTTCCTTAATGTTATGAATGCAAAAAAGAAACTAGGTGCACTAGATCAATAACCGAAATGTTTTTTAATTTCGAGAAACGAAGAATACAAATAACAATTTCTCTTTTGAAGGAAAAATGCGGACTTCAACAACAATTTCTCCTAACAAGGAAATGAAGATTTTACGACAATTTCCTATTTCGAAAGAAAATGATTCTTAATGCAGCCATAAAAAATACTTTGAAATCAACTTGTCAATGATAATGAATTTTTTTTTTAAAAACAACATTGAACAAATTTTCAGTCAAAGGAGAAGAAATATATAGAGTTACTGGTCAATAGAGCATTAAAATTTTCAGAACAAATTAGCAATCAAAACTGAAGCAAAGTACAAAGTCAGATTCAAGGGGATTCGTTCCTTTTAGGAGCCAACACAGTCTCCAAAGGGAGACAACGCTCTGTAACGCAGACTGACAAGGGAGACAGTGCTCTGCAAAGCACTGTGCCCTGACCAACGGTTCGTTTAGCGCAGTAAACAAAGAAAAAACTACCTTTTGGCTCACTAAATCTACAAATTAATGTCTGAAAAAGTCTAATCTTTATGTGAAATAGCTACTAGGTGGATTTAGAAAGCATATCAAAGACTAAAACACCAAGAATCAAGAGAAATTCTCCCCAGCGGAGTCGCCAGTTTGTTGGGCCAGAATTGTAATCTACAGATAAACTACGCTTCCTTAGACCGGTGTCTAGTCTAGAACAACATGTGAAAGACTGCACTACCCTTTTTCCTAACTCAGAACAGATACACAGAGAGGATTGTATGCTTACTTGTTTCAGTCGCTTCCAAATGGCTCCTTTTTGTCGCTTCCACTACAGCCTCAACTTCAAGTGGTTTCAAATAGTTGAATGCTTCCTGCAAGAAAGAGCACTGAAACAATAGAAGATACAATAATATAGATATCTATTCAAGTTAATTAGCCAAATCAGTTAAGCATAAACTACATTCATCAACTAAGATTTTACAACATGGAAAATCAAAGTAAACATGGATGCATGTAGGGAAAAACAAGAAGTACTCTTTATTGATGATAGAAGGGGAGGTTACAACCTAGTGATTTATTCATCGTGACCTTCCAGCATAGTTCCCAAGTCTCATCACATCATAAGTCTCTCCAACAGCAGCTCCACAAACCAAACTCTCTGTTGAAAATTCTCCAGCATTTCCCTACTCAAATTCTTCATCCCTGAACACTTAGATTTGTGTTCAAATTATAGATGAACTATAGTTTTTTTTGCAATAAATTGCATTCCAAAAATAGACAAGACATGTTTTCCAGTCATGTAGATGTCAAATGGACACTTGGATCCGAAGCTTGACACATGTGAACCCTTCTAGAAGACACTGGCCAAGTGGAGATTCCAGAACAATGAGAATTTCGCTCCCAATCTGACCAACACACCTTTGAATGTTGGGAAGTGATTTGCAGAGGAGCCTTGAATGGGGCTACCTGCATATGAAATGCACTTAGGCCCCTTAGAGCCTGCGTTGGTGAGCTCCCACATGTTTAATAATAAACTTCAAACCATGGAAAAGCCTTGCTTTGATGAAAATCTTGATTGATTCATGAATGTTTCTTGTCTTAGGGCATATATCAACTGAGATGATAGGGAATGATAGACCCTTTGATCATTGGTCCTGGAGATGATGCCCAGTTAACCAGGTCATTGGGAATGGTGCCCAATTTGACCTATAACACTTAGATTAAATTAATATATCGTGAATGAAAATCAACACAAACTTATCCAAGTATGGCTGAAAAATTCCATGCATTAGACTCATGAATGTGGTAGGAGCATTGGTGAGGCCAAAAGGAAATACCACGAACACGTAATGACCATAGCGAGTTTGGAAAGTTTTCTTGCATATATCTTCTTCTTTAATCTAAATTTGATGATAGCTAGATCTGAGATCAATTTTCGAGAATACACTAACTCCACGGACTTGGTCAAACAAGTCATCAATTCATGGAAGCAGATATCTATTTTTGACAGTTAACTTTTTCAACTATCAGTATTCAATGCATAAGCGCATGGTTCCATCCTTCTTGCACACGAACAACACTAGGGCCCCCCAAGGGGACACGTTGGGACAGATGTATCCCTTATCAAGCAGCTCTTGTAGCTGCATCTTGAGTTCTGTCAACTCTGGCATGCTCATGCAATAAGGAGTCCTTGATACAAAAGCTACTCCTGGAATAAGTTCTATAGTAAGGTATATATCCCTCTTGGGTGGTAAAATAGGAATTGATTCCAAAAATACATCCGCAAAATATTGAACAATTAGCAAATTTTCGAGAGTGGAAGTATTATCTTTGGAGTTCGTATACCCCACCTCAAAAACATAAATTTGGTAGCCTTTTCAGATGCATTTTCCTAATTGATTTGCAGTAATGGGTCACAAATTAACACCTTTCTTTATGACCTGCAACTCCCTCCTAACTCCCTCATCATTGAGGAAGTTGACACTCTTCTCCTTACTGATCTAAATTTGAATGTTAGTTTTTCGGTGCTAATTTCATCTTCATATTTATATTTAAATTGCTAATAATTTTTTTCCTATGAATAGGTTTCTTGAGGTGTTTGTAAGTGTTAAACAGGTAAATAACTGAATTTTATGTTAAATTCATGAGCATAAAAACATTAAAACATAATGTTGAACATATGCAATAAAATGTACAACAAACCATCACAATGATCCATTAACATAGTTTTTTGATGAAGGAGTTTACCCCTCCTGAGATACATCTCCTTGGTCCAACTTCCATGGCTTGGACCTCTATATTAACTCAAATGTGAAAAAATGTTGTTTACATTCATCCACTGCTCCTAAAACCTGATCCAATGTGTTCAGAACATAAAAATATACTAGGATAGACTCTTCTTCAGCCAAAAATGGTTGACATTTGCTCCAGTTATGCTTCATTCAATTTTTCCCTAGAAATCTCCTCCAAAAATAGAGAGAACTCCAATTAGCGCAGCTAAATCTGGAGTCCCGCCACAAATGGTGGACTCTGCCAACTCCACCTCTAAATTTAAGCTAGATTAATTAAGCGTTAAATAAGTATTAAGGAGCGGATAATATTGACCTAACTGTGCATAAGTGTGGTTTACATAAACAAGGTTTAAGGTTTTAAACTTTGGAATTAGGAGTAATTAACCCCGTCTTAATTGTTAATCCACACACTATGAAACTTCACCACTCCTAGTCATGTAGTAAAGTCACATGGCGAGGGGGTTGTCCCCCTCCTTTTCCCCGTCGGTACATTTCAATGATTTCAAATATAATTTGCGCGCATAGACTAAGTCTCATCGTAGTGGTCTGTTGTTAGTTGTGTTGGTTGGTGCGGGAAAGGTCGCAGGGTCGACCCCCACCTCCACCCATCCCTTAATAAGTTTTTCGCCACTCCAACCTTTCACATGAAATAAACCTTTGAATTTGATATAAAATTTGGAATTGGCCATATAATATGTGATACCTTAATATAATTTGAAAATTCAACCTTGCATAAAATTGAACCTTGGAAGGGGGTGTGTGGCAGCCTTCAGGATAGCCATGTGTCCTCATGCCATCGGTTCTTAAAACCTCCAATAGAATTCAAACAAGTCACCCTCCTTACCAACCATCCACAGTCTGACACTTGGCATGGTGTCATTGGGCGAAATGGAGAAATATTCCTAGAATATCTTTTGTTTTACTGACTAGGCTACCATGTCACATGTTTGTCCTTTTCTGCAAAAAATTTAGTTTTTTAGTAAAACGAACAACAAACCATAAATTTCACATATGGATTTGGTTTTTTCTAAAACAAATTGTGCCATATTCCTAGAGACAAGCTCTTCGATGTCATTCACGTTCCAATCGATCATGAGCACTTCCATTTTTTAACCTAACACTAAGCCTTTGATCATTCCTCCCCACTAGAAGCGTTTTGGACCCCAAAATATACTATCAATTGTTCAGCAGGTGAGGGTAAAACTCCCTCACCTTCTCAATATACATCCATTTTTCCTTGGAAGGATTTTGTCCCTTGAGTCCCACTCGAAGGTATTCGACATTCCCTATCCTTGAAGTTCTGGTTCTTCTGTCAAGTATGAGATCTTGCTGAATTTCATCAAGATATTATGGTGAGAAATGATATATTGATGGCAGCTGAACATGCTCTCCTTGATCATAAATCAACAGAGGCTCAAATAATCTCAAATTCTTAGCATTAACAACAAAATATATTTTCATATAAGGAGGCAAATCTAGCTTAAATGCATTGTTGCCAATCTTTTCCAGAATTTTAAAAGGACCATAATGGATTGGCTTAAGCTTTTTACCTTCCCCTTTAAGTATATCTTTGCTGATATATAACCAAACCTCGTCACCAAATTGGAATTTATGATCAACACAATGTTTATCATGCCTTGCCTTGTAGCTTCTTTGACTCTTTTCAAGTTTTTATTGCACTGTATGATGTACCAACTGAATTTTCTCAATGAAATGATTTTTTTTATCTATGTTGCTATGACTATCAATAGCAACATCTTTACCAAATATGAAGTCCAATGGCGATCTTGGCAAGTACCCAAGACATGCCTCAAATGACGATGTGTTTTTGGAAGAATATTTTGCCCTATTGTATGCATGTTTAATGTAATGCAATTGTTCATCCCATAACTTGGGATGTTTGTTACAATAACCTCTAAGAAGATGAATGATTGTCCTATTAACAACCTCGGTCTGACCATTTTTTTGCGGATGAAAGGTTGTGCTCTTCTTCAAATTTTTCCATCATGTCCCACAATTTTGACCAAAAATTCCCAACAAATTGGGAATCTCAATCACTTACAATAGAAGTAGGAAGACAAAATGAACCCATGCATTTTGAAATAAAATATGAGATGTTTTTTTAGCTATAGTTTTATTTTTATATGGCATCAAAATACACATTTTGTTGAACCTATCTACAACTACATACAAGTAATCGTGACCTTTCCTTGACATTGGAAGACCTCCTTCAAAATCCATTGAGATAATCTCCCAAGGACGTGAAGGTACCATAAGTGGAGAGTACAATCCTAGTTTCCTATTGCAAGGCTTTCTTATTGCACACTAATAACATCCTCTAATGAAACGATATACACTATCAAACATTCGTGGCCAATAACAATACCTCTGGAGATTCGATATCGTCTTTCCTACATCGAAATGTCCAGCAATCAATGAAGTGTGCACCTCCCTTATGATATTGTTTCTTTCTCCCTGTGGAATACATAACTTGCCCAAGTGATACAAAAAATTGTTATGTACATGGTAATCTAACTCTTCAATTTGTTTTCCTTGACTCAAGATTTCATACACATCTCGAAAATCATTATCATGTGCATATTGTTCAATGTAACTTTCATGCATAACATAATTGTACTTGAGTATAATAGATGAATTTACAATAGGCCTAGAAACAATATCAGCTACCTTATTGAATATTCCCTTTTTATACCTAATCATCAAATGAAATTTTTGTAGAAATCCCATCGATCTAAAGTGTCTTGATTGCTGCAACTTTGATCGTGACTATAAGTATTGTAATGGTTGATGGTCGGTATGGATAAAGGCATCCTTCCTCATCAAATAGTGTTTCCATTTCTTTGCACTTTGTACCAATGCATATAACTATTTGTCATAAGTGGGATAATTAGTCACATCTCCATTAAAAATTTCAGAATGAAACAAAATAGGCTTACCATGTTGCATAATAATTTCTCCCATGGCGTAATCACTAGAATTTGTTTGAATCTCAAATGGCTGTCTAAGATCCAAAAGAGCCAATACCGGTGCTGAATTGATATTTTGTTTTAAAGAATCAAATTCTTTTTGATGCATATCTCCCCAATGGAATACTTTCTTGACACTTTTCAATGCATGTAACAGAGTTGCAATGGAAGAAAAATTAGCAATGAATTTACACCAATATTGTTTTTCCCAAGGAAAGCTTCTTACCTCCGTAACTGTATTGGGCTTGGGCCAATTCACAATGACCTCCACCTTAGAGGGGTCTATCTTCAGCTCATCTCCTCCAACAATGTGTCCCAAATACACTAAAGAAGTCTTTCCAAACTCACACTTCGACATCTTTAAAATAACTGTTATTTTTTCATTACATTGAGTACTTTGTTCACATGCATGACATGTTCATCTCTTGATTTGTTAAATATCAAAATATCATCTAAGTAAACAATGATGAAGTCATATAGAAATGGTATTAATACATCATTCATAACTCTCATGAAATTAGTTGTAGCATTGGTAAGACCGAATGGCATAACAAGCCACTCAAACAATCCTTGTCTATTTTTAAATGTGGTTTTCCAAATGTCCTCTTCAATTATTCTAACTTGACGATAACCACTTCGTAAGTCTATCTTAGTGAAATAATTTCCATACCTTAACTGATCAATCAAATCATCAATTCTTGGGAGTGGATAGTGATTCTTTACTGTGATTTTATTTAGTGCATGGAAATCCATGCACATGCGCAAGTCCCATTCTTCTTTGGCACCAAGACAATCGGTGAACCACATGGAGAAGTATATGGGTGTATGATACCTTTGTTCCTCAATTTTTGAATTTTCTTCTTGATTTCTATGCTATCCATTATTTACATGCGATACATGCCAATGTTTGGAAGTGGAACATCTTGCTGCAGTTGTATCTCATGTTGAATTCCCCTCTTCGGAGGTAACCCATTTGGTTCCTGAAACATCTCACCATGCTAACCTACCACATTAACAAATCAGTTTTTAATTTTTCATCACAACCTTCAAAAAATTCATATTCCACATCATTATTTTTCTTAATCATGAGAAGCACAAAATTTTTACATGCATTATCTACTCTCTTCATCTGCCCTGCATTAACCAAAGAAATATTCATCTTTTTGCGATGAGCTCTCACAATATACTCCACCACATCCTTGAGAAAATGATATTTGTTCTCATGGAGATAAAATACCACTTTCCTATCATAAAAGTATGGACTTCCCAAGATAATTCCTGAAATGTCAAGTGGAACCACATCTAACTCAAATTCATCGACAAAATTTGCAGTAATGGAAAACCTGAATATGCATTTCCTTGTAACTTGTAAATTTTCATTCTTGACTATCCAACCCAAAGGATATGGCTTATGATGAGGTATAGTTTCAAGGTTAATATTTTTGAACAAGTCTTCTAAAATCAAGTTTGTTTCTGACCCACTCAAATAATGCATCAATCTTTGTATGATTTGAGATCACCCTTACATGGAACAAATATATCCATGTTTCTTCATTTGGAGTGTTGTTGTGACAATTTGAGGAACTAGTGCTTGCTATGGCTTCTTTTCCCTTTGTGACCATGGCTATAATCTTGGTCTCATCACCAGAATCAGATCCAAGATCATGTTGTGTGGTAGAAGTCGTCTTTTGTTTCCCCTTGTTGATTGGATTCTTAGGCCTTAGTTCAGGATGTAATTTCTAATAGTGGGCTTGATCATGTGCCTCTTTGGAACAATGTTTGCAGGTAGTTTTCTCCCCTTATTTCTTAACACTTTCATTCTTCTTTCACTTCTGTTTTCCTCCCTTCTCTTTCCCCTTACCCTTGAATGGCTTCTTCTTACTACCCTCTTCTTGAATGTTCTTTCCCCTTGCTTCAAGGTGTGTGTCTTGCCACAAAATTCATCTAAATTTCTTGGGTTAAACATAAGGATATTTTGTCTCAAATAGGAATCTAAATCCCCAATGTATTTCAATAGAGTGTCTTGGGAATTCAAGTTTATTCTTAATAACAAGGCCCTTTTCCTAAACTCCTGGGCATATTCTTGAATTGTTTGACCCTTGAGTTGGCTAAAGTTTTTCCAAATCATAATGGCTTGTTGCATGTAATCTAAAGGATAAAACTGTCTTTTAATTGAAAAAATAAACTCAACCCAAGAAATAGATATCTTTCCATGGATTCGCATTTCCTCTTGAGTCTTTGCTTCCCACTAGACTAGTGTTTCTCCTTCTAGCCTCAATGAAGGCAACTGGATCTTTATGTCACCTTCTTGTAGGTTTTGAATTCTGCAATAAACCTCCAATTTATGAATCCAATTATCCAACTTATTTGCATTTACCTCACCATTCTACATGGGAAGTTCAAACTTAATGTCCAATTTGAGCAAGGGAGTTTTTCCTTTTGGGGTTTTTGAGTGAGCATGTGTAACAACTTTGTTTCCATTTTTTATTTTTTATTTTTTATTTTATTTATTTATTTATTTTATGGAATTAATACCATTCACATACAAAAAACTTAATGTGTTTCGTCACACCCCGACAAACACTATCTAATAGACATTCTATTTGTTGTACTTTGGTCTAATTAATTATCAAATTTTTGTTCTATAATTATCGTCAATTATATCTTACTCTCAATTACTGTCAGTGACATTTCTTGATCCTTGTTCCATTAGACCATGATTGAGATGTCGGTGAATTTTCTAGCATAATATACTAACATGATTTTTATTACTATTGGAATCTTCTTCTTAGGACCATAACCCAAAGACATATCACTAATTTGTTTCCATGTCATTGAATTGACCAACTCTCTTCCAATGGATAATGATAATTAGTAGTTAAGGTCTCATCCTTAACTCTCAATCTACAATTATTTTCCCAAATTACCCATTCCTAAGTTCTACCCACAACAATATAACTTCCCATTCAACACCATTCGTATTTTAAAAATATCCCTTACCTTTATGAAGGTGTTACGTTACACATTTAGAGAACTATACTTATTCCCTTTTGACATATATATATATATATATATATATATATATATATGAAATCTTAGTTTCGAGTTTTCCTTTTTGAATTTATATGTTTGGTTTAGAATTTTCCTTCCACGATGTCCGTATGAACCTACAGGAATACACATTAATCTCATATGTATATGCACAAAAATATTTCTTCTCAAGAGTTATCCACGTCATTCACTGTGGGACATGTCATTAGACATAAAACAATTTCGACAATTATGAATGGTTTAATGGATATCCCGCTCCGTATGGGTTTACATTCAATGTCTGAATCGTATTATTGTCTCGGGATATTATTTCATTTACGCCACAGTACTTAGTTATGACAGCCATCACATGGCTCATTCCCTTGTTGATTTAACCTTCCAAATACAAGCTTAATCTCCATCATCGGTTATGTTCTACGTGGATGATTGAGATCTAACCGTATTTGTGGCTAAGGTTCCTTCCTCCATTACGTTTTTGTTGTATCTCTCTTTCTTATTATTCGTCTCTGTTTAAGAAGTAGTCACTCGGCTTCAAGAAATATTTCATTTACCCTGAGCGGAAAAACCCATTTCATGGTGTCAAGGTTAAGCTCCTCGATCTCTTTATATGTCTTAGGTAACAGCTAAACTCCCACATTTTTTTTAACCTATATGATGTCGATTTAAACTTGCATGCCTCTGGATTTTTGTTTTGTTTTGATATGAAATGATTATTTTACCGCATTATCTCTGAAATCAATTCGATTTTCCTCTTAGGGTTGTAGTGATGGGTTCATCCCCATAACGTTGCATCCCTCACAGAGAGATCCTTGATCAATTTCTTATATCGCGGTGACAACGCAAATGGTAAAAATCTCCTCCAGCATGCAATGTAGAGACTCCCCTGTCTATGTATTTCTCAATTTTGATTATGCCTTTGGATACCATCGCGCATTGGTGGAGAAATTTCATTTTCTTTTTTTGACCATTGAGTTCATTTCTAGGTTCATTATGTCCTCTTTGTAGTTCGATTTCTCATTAAATTTGTGACTGTCTAATGCATTTTAGTTTAAATGCAGGTGAAGGATTTACCGCGTGAGAACCATTCCCTCTCCCACTTGCGAAATTTCTCAATTGTTCACCTCCTTGCGGCATTTCCAATCATTTTTCGGTAAGCGTCATGCCTCTATAACTTTACTTCCTTTCTTCATTATAACACCGGTTTCTCATAATTTTCTATTTTTTCGTTTATTTACTGGCTCGCTCTTCTCCATTTAGATAATCCAGCACCTTCATGGCCTACGTTCCCTTTTTCAATACTCTCAAGTGTACTTAATAATTAATGGACCATCCAACTAAATTGTTTCAATCATTTTGCTTATAATTTTGGTTTAGAATTTAATTAAATCTCAAATATAAGAATTTCTATTTTATTCTGAGTTAATGAATCTTGATTATCATTATTTCAATCTTGTATATTTCTTTCTTGAGTCTTCACCCATTTAGTCTCTATACTTTCTACTATGTCATTTATTCAGTATGTGTAGGAGCTTTATGAACTCGATTTGTTTGTACAATTATTCTCCTTATTATAATTTCTCGTCTGTAATGATTTACCTTTTATTTAATTTCAATTGTTTTTATATAAAGGGTCTAATAATTTGATTCCCTAAATGTTACAGGAATTTCACAATTCCACGTTTCCTCCAATTTGACTCATTATGCTGTCGAAGGATTTCAGGTAAGAATTTTCTTGAATTTAATTAAAAATTCTTTGATTCTTTGATTCCTCATATTCTTCATTTTAATAACTTCAAATTATCTTTTACTCACAGCTTTATCTCTCTGTGATGGTCAATAAGGTAATTATTACCTACACTTCTGTTGTTATCGATACTGCCAATTGTTGCTATTATTTGGAATCTATGCACCAGTACTAATTTCTTAATTTCTATTATGTGCAGGTAACCTCTACCATAATGCCTTGCTTTACAACTTTTGTTAGTAGTATATATGTCCAACTGTGACATAGTAACTTTGTATTTCCTCTTACAAGTTGGTCCAGTAACCTCCTTGGGGACTTCTTTTATTATACATCTGAATAATTCTCAGAGAGATTATAAACTTATAATTTCTGGGACAGAATCCACAATTTTGTATACATATTTGGACATAAATTTACTGGGACAGTATATGGATATGGATTTAAGTCTCCTGACTTAATCTAATTCAAGATAATTTAATATACTCTAATTCCAGTATTGAAGTTATGTTCACCATTCCTCATACGATGTATTCTATAGGCTCTGCATTTCAGTTCAGCTAATAATTTAATAATTCATTCATGTAATTCTTGCATAATATTATGACTTAGGTATAGTATCCAAATCTTCAAATTTTACCACAGTAGAAGATTTTATCTAAATGTTATAAATTCACATTCCTTACTAGACATAATTGCTTTCATTCTGTACTAGTTTATTTAACAGATTTTCATGGTTAGTAAATTAATTCTACTGTATTCATTTTTTGCATAATTTGATTCAGATAGTTCACCTAACCTTAGATTTAAACCTAATTCAAGGTTTAGACATTCTGAGAGTTGGTACTCTTCTCATAATTATCTTTTCAACACTACAGATCTATGTTATATTTATTATAGAATATTCTGTTAAATGCATAGATCTAACAATTTACAACAAATATAATTTTTCACATTATTTTCATACACAGAATATAATCCTTGACAGATCCAGCTAATTTCTTCACCACTATTTTAACTTCAATATATTAACACAAATACAAGATAAAATGAATTAACTTGTGCATACAAATTCTGGTAGACTATTTTCCACCCAACCTATGAGCTCTTTCTCCACAGTTCCTCCCGAGCAGAGATCAATTCCTTCCAACAATAGACAACCTCTTGTCTACCCAGAATTTTCTTATTTAAGCATGCTTTCCCATCATCTTGTTTCCATAATTGCGCCTAGTTAATCAGGATGATGTTTTCCTTTTTGCCTAAGCTTTCCTTTTGTTTTTCCACAAAAGTACTTTTAAACTAGATTTTTCCTCTTTCTAGTTTTATTCCACCTCTTCCCAGTAAATTTCCTCTTTACTGGGGTATCTTTTTAGATTTTTATTTCCAATCTAATTTTCAATATTTAATTTATTTTTTCCAAGGATTTTTGGAGAACTGAGAAAGTCTTGGGAACCTTATCCATCCTCATGGACTGGGATTCTTGATCTCTAATTATACTCTAGTCTTTACACAATTAATTCCATTTTCATTTTATTAAATTTAAATAATAAAATATGTTGACAATAATTGTTTTCCCTTCGGTCCAATTGACCCTTTACGACTGTTCAACTATCTAATAAAAGCAGAAAAACTGGGGATATTACAGTATGGGTGGTTTTTGTGGTGGAAGTGGAAGATGATGCTAATGGAGATGATGAGGATGATGATGAAGATGGTGGAGATGGAGGAGTCTTTCCTCCACTGCCCTTTGAATCCTTCTCTTCATACTTCTTTCCTTCTGAGGTTCCCTCTCCATTTGGAGACTTATAATTCTCTCTAACCATCCTGGTGTTCCTCTCTTCAAAGAGGATCATAACCCTCTCAGTTAGGTCATAGAAAACCTTCTTGAATGACTCCTCTTCTGAAATACCTTCAGTCTCTCCTACACCAGACATGATGTCCATGGATTCAAGCTCAGATTCTGGTGCAACTTGTACCTCTTCAATCTCAGCTAGAGATAAAACTTGAGGTGCTTCAAGTGCAGCTGGGATTGAAACGTTGGGTGGATATGATGGCCTTGTGGATCTCCTTATTTTGGTCCTAACCTCATGACTAGGAACCAATAGTTTCCCTTATCGTCTCTGTGACTTCAACATTGTAAGCATCGCAAATTTGCAACCATTAAAATCCTACTTGCACACAACTCAAGCAAATAACATTTTCTCTGATACCACCTTGATCTAAATTTGAATGTTTTTTTTTCTATGCTAATTCATCTTTATATTTATATTTAAATTGTTTATCATTTTATTCATGTGCATAGGTTTCTTGAGGTGTTTATAAGTGTTAAACAGGTAAATAACTAAATTTCATGTTAAATTCACGAGCATAAAAAATTAAAACATAATGTTCAACAAAAACAATAAAATTCATAGCAAACCATCACAATGATCAGTTAACACATTTTTTTGATCAAATATTTCACCCCTCCTGGGCTACATCTCCTTGGTCCGGCTTCCATGGCTTGGGCCTCTGTATTAGCTCAATTGTGCAAAAATTGTTGTTTACATTCATCTAATCCTCCTGAAACCTGCTCCAGTGTGTTCATAACATCAAAATCTACTAGGATAGACTCTTCCTAATCCAAAAATGGTCAAAATTTTATCATGTTATGATTCATTCAAATTTTCCCTAGAAATCTCCTCCAAAACTAGAGAGAAATCTAGTTAGCACAACTAAATCTGGAGTCCCGCCACAAATGGCAGACTTCGCCAACTCTGCCACTAAATTTAAGCTGGATTAATTAAGTGTTAAACAAGGATTAAGGAGCAGATATGATTGGGTTAAATGCGCTTACATAAACAAGTTTTAAGGTTTTAAACTTCAGGATTAGGAGTAATTAACCCTCTCTTAATTGTTAATCCGTGCAATTTGAAACTTTGTCGCTCCTGGTCATGGAGTAAAGTCACATGGCAAGGGGGTTGGCCCGCGGAGCTAGCCCCGTCCTTTTCCCCGTCGGTGCATTTGAATGATTCAAATATAGTTTCTGCGCATAGAATATTAAGTCTCATCGTAGTGGTCTCTTGGTAGTTGGGTTGGTTGGTGCGGGGAAGGTCGCGGGGTCGACCCTGACCTCTGCCCATCCCTGAATAAGTTTTGCGCCACTCCAACCTTTGATATGAAATCAACCTTTGACTTTGATATAAAACGCAGAATTGACCATATAATATGCGCTAACTTAATATAATTCAGAAATTCAACCTTGCATAAAATTGAACCTTGGAAGGGGGCATGTGGTGGCCTCCAAGCTAGCCACGTGTCCTTGTGCCATTGGTTCTTAAAACCTCCAATAGAATTGAAACAAGTCACCCTCCTTAGCAACCATCCATAGTTTGACATTTGGCATGGTGTCATTGGGTGAAATGGAGAAATATTGCCATAATATCATTTTTTTTGCTAACTAGGCTTCCATGTCACCTGTCTGTCCTTTTCTGCAAAAAAATTATTTGTTTAGGAAAATGAAAAACAAACCATACATTTCATATACAGAGTTAGTTTTTGCTTAAACGAATTGTGTTGGATTCCTGGTGATGAGCTCTTCGATGTACTTTAGGTTCCAATCGATTCCAAGCACTTTAATTTTTTAGCCTAACACTGAGCCTCTGATCACTTACAGTCTTCCACCGAACAATGGATTTCCAACCAATCCATCACAATCAACACATCATATGAACCTGGAGGAATCATGTTCAGATTCACATGAATGTGCTATCCTGATATCTCAATAGCACATTTTTCCGTTTTAGCAGTTACTCACTGCTTGACACTAGTAGCCAACTGTACCAACCAAGGTTTTTGAAATTTAACACTTTGCAACTCACACAGTTCTATGACTTTGGGGATAACATAACTTAAGCTAGCACTAAGGTCAATCAAAACGGAAACAAGTTGGTTAGCTATTTTACCTTCACATTCTATCATCGAGGGTTGGTACTCCACTTGATGGTCCTCTAAAGCTGCATTGATTCGAGGTATGCTCCTTGTTATCTCCTCCACAGTTGAGGCCTCTTGTACATTGGATACTTGTTTAGTCCTTTCTCTATGTGGTAAATTTCTATAATAATGGGCTTTGCCACAACCCCAAAACTATAAAGTGGGTTTTTGTACTGAGTTGGTTCTAGTTTACTAGTTGCTTCAACTATTCATGACCCTGACTGCCACTATTCTTTCGACTATGGTTTTTCTGTTACTCTATTTGTTGAGTTTCTACGAAAATTTTTAGAAGTAGACTTCGAGTTCCTGAAATTTTGAAAACTCTTTTACGTCTTTATTTGGATCCATCCTTTATTATAATATTTTTTCTTGGTATGTTGGTAGCACATACATGCCTTTTTAATCACTTCATCCATTATTTTATGACTGTCGAATTCAATTCTTTCTTTCATATAAGTAAGTAAGATACATATAAATCGCTGCACTTTCACCTTCTCCTCATTTAAGTATGGCACATACCTCAACAAGGTGGTGAATTTAGTTATGAAATTGTCCATGGTTAGTTGTCCAAGTCTCAGATCATGGAATTGTATGGATTTTTCATCATACAAATTCTTCGTCGAGAATTTATTCTTGAAGTGCCTTTGAAAATCTTCCCAATTTACTCTTTTTTCATCAATTGTTTACACATTTTTGACCTCCTCCCACCATAGAGTGGCCTTTCCCCTGAACTGGTAGATTGCCAATTTAGCACGGATATTTTTTTTATAATCATACACTTGAAAATATTTATTCATTTCTAAAATCCAAGCTCCAACTACCTCTTCCTTTTTGTCGTCATAGGTTGGTGACTTGATTTTCTGAAACTCTCCTTGCAGTTATGTTTTCTATTTCTTTTTCATTCCTTGGTCATGGACATTATCCTACTTTTCGTCATGCTCAATCCTATGTCTCTCATGCTTCTGACTTCTTTGGGTATGACTCTCCTCTTAGTCATTTTCAGTGTGTTGTTTCTCCCTTTCATATTGGGTCTCATGATCCAGGTTGGGTTGATAGGCTTTATTATTTTTCTTATCCGAGAGGCTTTTCAAAATTTTCTCTTGTTCTTGAATCAGCTTGACATTATCATTCATCCTTTGTGCCATCTCATTCTGTAGTTGTTGCACAGTTTCCAACATCTATCTAGTTTTTTGTTTCTGGTCTTCCAACATTTTGTTCATGTGATACTGTCGGTTTGCATCCAACTGTACCCACATCTTTGGGTTATTTCCTCCATAAGATGCTTCTGGTCTCCCTGATGACCTGGACCCTCTCTGGATCACTTTTCTTATGTTAATCACATAATCTCACTTTCAATCCCCACGAAGCCACAGTATTGGAACCTGGATCTGATACCACTTGTAACAACTAACTTTACCCTTCCTGTCATGGTGAAAAAAAAATTTATATATATAATTCATTGTTAACATAGTTCCGATTAATAATATTGCATCCTTCAATTGGTTCCACGTGACTACTCATTCTCACACAACATATAAATAAGGTTATGGATAATTGCATTGGATGCTAATGGTACAAGCTAATTGATTTGGGTGAATCTAATTATTGGTATATATATTATGGTGATTGACATATCTGTATGCATCATTTTAATGTTGATAACTTAAGGAAAAAACATATATTTGATGTATTATCTTCATCATAATAGTTCAATGACTAAGCGCAGCACATATTTTTGATAGTTTAACATGAGCGCCTGACGTTTTTTTCTTGGTTCACCTAGCATTTGCACATACAACTTAACAAAGTATTTAATATTGCAACCCTGCCTAGGATTCCACCATCCGAAGTTTCTGGTTGGTAAAATGGATAATGTTATGCTTGAAACTTGGCATATGATCCTCATGGATCTTGAGGTAATTGGATGGCAGAGGTTTACAGGGAAGCAGTTAGAGTTATAGCCTACCGGAACCCGCCTTGTTGCCCCTGTTTTGTTTTTTGTCGTTGCCAAGAGCCGCTCTACATAGGGCAAGGGTATCTTTCCTAACCCTTGTCACCACTGTGAGCTCTCTTCACCAGTTCTTATGCTCAAACAGGTATGCTTGGGATGCTTGTTCTATTTCCATTGCTAGTTAATTCGAGTGATTCCAGTCACAATTTCCTTTTCGTTTTAGGCCAAGTTTTATTCCCAGTTAGGTTTATTTTCCTCCACAACGTTCTCTTTTGGTAGGCATTAGAGGTGTGGTTGTATTTTTTCTTGAACGCAGTGAGTGTCTTTTCTACCAAGGAGGTTTGTGTTAAAACCCTAGAAGGGTTTCTCCTCTTCATTTTCTAGATTTGTGGTTGATGGCCTTTGCAAACCCTCTAAGTAAAATTATATTCCTTTTCGTGTTTTTCTTCTCTCTTTTAACCTTAATTGTATGGGTTCTTTGAGCCATCAGAGGTCCTGGATCGATCATAATTTCGGCCTCATGGCTATCCGGGCCAAGGGGGAATATGATATAATGGGATTGATTGCATGTTCGGTAACTATGATGGCCTTTTTTTCTCAAGTATTAGATATATTGAACCTGCTAATCGATGTCCTTGATGTTCTATAGGAACCACTACCACAGGAGGCTTCGCCCTTGAATTTTTTGCTGTAGAGCTCCAGTAACTCTTCATTGGAAGTCGAATCCGAGCGATACCATCTAGAAGAGGTTGTTACAGGAAGAGAGAAAATTTGTTACCGTTTCTACAACCTAAAGCTTCTAGAGTGGCCCATGGTAGTAATGAGGGTAGACCCGTATGAATCCAAAGTCTGTCTTGTGCACAAGCTGATGGCCTGCGCAGAAGCGGTGCAACGCGTTAATTTGGCCATCACGCCAGAAATGGTGAGAGAAGTGAGAATTCTGGCTTCGGCATAGGGCAGGAAAATGAGCAAGGTCGCCACATATTTTTCCAGGGCCCTTGCTAGGGCCGTGAAGAATACGTTCTGGAATCTCTTGAAGAAGAGAAATAGGTCCCAGCTGATAATGGGGACATGCATTCCAACATTCCAACAATGTTTAGAAAACAACCTCAGCTTTCTCAATTTACATGGAGTTTGGTAAGATAAATACATTGAGCTTTATCAACTCAACGTAGAAATGCAATTTTGGTTAAGATTTCATGTTTAGAAACTCCAAAGAAAACAAATTATGGTATTTTGTTTTTGGAATGAGAAGCATTGAGCCTAGCTAACTCAATGGAATAGTTTTGTTAGTATTAGCTACTCTAACAAATTGCGCAGGTGAATCCAAGACGAAAATTAAATCAGAAAGATGATGCAAAATGTTAGCCACCTATAAAAATTTGTCATATCAAATGGTGGCTAAATCTCTTTTAGCCTTTAAGAAACAATTCATGTCCAAATTTTTAGTTCTTAAAGTATTATGAAGATAATTATCCTTTGAGTTAATCTTCAATGCTGTTTCCCTATTTATCCTAAAGAAACTGTTGTTTGCCAAGAGAAAACTGCTTAAGAAGCTCATTTTCCATCATTTTCACTCCTCCTTTCACCCATTTTTCCCTCTTCATAAAATCCCTCAAAAACCCTTCATCTAACCTCTATATCATTCCAAAGACCCTTTTAAACTGTTTGTTCCCCTTTCATTTGGTTTAAAAAATCCTATCTCCCCTACCGGAACCTTGTTTTTTGGCCTAAAATCACCTTTTTACACTTTATAGGTCTTAAGCTCCCAAGGGCTTATTTCCTTTATCCCCTTCGTCTCATGTGTCCTTAGCCCCGCAATCGGGCGCTTAAAAGACAAAACCCCCAAGTAAAAACCTTTCCTCCACCTATATTTCTCTTCCCAACGTTATGATTTTAAAACAGATCTGGACCGTTGATCTCTACGGATCAACGGCCCTCGGGCACTCACCCTTCATCCGTTTCACTTGTTTTCCCATTTCCCTTTTAATTTCTCTACCCCATCTTGGAATCTTAGCTGTCCATTTAAAATATCGGATGGTCGAGACTTAACCTGATAACTCAAACACCCACCCATTCACTTATCAAACTTTCCTTCATTCCAAATCTCCGCCTCTTTATTAAATCTTGAACGTTCGTTGCGAAGATACAATGGTCGGGATTCAACCTAATAGACCCAACTCCTTTGGGACCTACCTCTCACCTCATAAAATACCTTTCCACTCATGCGCTACCACTTCTATTCCATTATCGCCCCTTCCGTGCAACTTTCCCATTGTGTGCGATCCACACCGTCGGATCTGGAGCCTCCGATCTGACGGCGGATGATGCGTTTCGCATTTTTTTTTCACCTGAGCGTTAACACTGAAAATTTACGTGAAATGGGTGGTTTTGAAAGGGACAGGTGTTAGCAGGTCTATGGTATCGCATTTTTTTTGGCGATACCGCCTACCCCCCCATAGCCCGCGCGAAAACCACTAATGGTTTTCTGCTATACCGCTCCCCCCTCCGCAATGAAATTCCTGATTTGATCCTTGTTGAAGAGGTTAATCCCCTCTGCGGATAAAGGTGATCCCTACTAGCCCAGACCGGGTCTAGCAACAATCAATCACGCTACAGTGCAGGTCCCTAATTGCAAATAAACCGACTTGCGATGAAGGCTTACCTGGAATCCAACATTGTCGTTTGTAGAAGAGGTGGTGCTTCCCGTTCCTCTGCTCTGGCAGATCACAATCCTCGCGATCTCCACGATCGGACACCTGCACATGCAAGAAATAAAACAAACGCAAGCATTAAATCCAGTATATACAACTATATGTCATTCGAAGAGGACATAACTCATGAACATAATCAAGAACAAGAGTGGAACCATAACCAATAGTCGCTTATCATTAATGAATCAAAAGAAGAATACAACCATAGCTTCGACGCAGCATTCTCCTTTGACGGGTCGTCAGCAGAACATGTCTTGGTAAAGCCTGTCAGGGATGAGACAAGCCTCTCTCTTCAGATGCTTTAAAATAGTCTCCTTTCTTGGATTTTTCCTTAAAGGAATCAAGAAGGCTCTTGCAGCATAAGGATGTGAAGGCTCTTGGGAACTTGGGAACTTGAAGACTAGCTTGCAATGGAGATGGGCAAGCTTTTATAGATGGAGGAAGGGGAGTTGGGATCCCTATAATTATGGGATTGGCCCTATCATCAAGGAAGCTTCCATGAGAGGTGGCAAACCACTTCCTCTCTATAGAGATCCGTAGCCAAACCTCCCAACTCAAGATAGATATCAGTCCAGGAATTTGTTAGGACGAAACTTCCACCATTTATTTTTAAAAAACACCCCTTAATATGGTTGGCGCGGGTGCGGCTCTATGACAGAGCGCCAATTGGCGCGCCCTCTTGGAAGATTTTCCCCCTTGGCGCGAGGGCTGAACTGTGGAACCGCACCAATGGAAAAAGGGCTATTTTTAGGGTTTTTTGCAAGGATATGTCTTCAGGGAAATGAAAGCTCATCTTCAGAGGGATGTTATGAAAGTGTTTTCAAGTCTTGTCTCTGCTCATAGGTCATGGAATGAGCCCTCCAATGTGCGGGATGGGGATTGGCAGGGACGGTGAAAAATTGTTGTGTAACAGATGCCCCCTAAAGAATGAGGCCCGAGAGAGAGAGAGGGGTGAAATGCTTTACGAGAACGTGTCCAACTGAAAACTTCACCGTCGGAAAACCTGCGTGAAGAAACACAACTGATATCTCAGATACATGATATATGTGCGGTATGGGCGCAGCCATCCATAACAGAGTACATAATAATCCAGATCCAAGGCATGGACACAGCCATCCGATGACGATCGATAAATAGACTCAGGTATGGTCGCAGCCATCCAGTAAGTGAGTCATGTAAATAATCATAATAATCCACAAACTCACAGCCTGGATTATAACAGACATGAATCCAGGTTCTTGCGCTCCATCTCGACCCGAACAAAGTACAAGTTCAAGCATGTGAATATGGGAGCTGAAGTCGAACATGCAAGAACATCGTCTGATTACCAGCCAATGATGGAAGCTGTTAACAGACGTGAGAGGTACCACCATTAATGTCAATGGTCCTCAAGGTACTACAGGTACAATATATGGGATGTGAATCAATGAGCTAACGTCGAACACCCGTAGAATCACTCGATCGGAGGCCAATGATGAAAACCTCACGTCGAATGCGGAGAACCTGCCATTGAGGCATGCAGGCTCCAAGGCACCAGAAGGGAGTCTCTAGATCAGCTTCCCGGATAATGAGCTGGAGTCGACAGGAAGTGACCTTGATCGAAGGTGGGCCATAATGTTTCCCACATCATCGACATGAGACAGAGGAAAATAATGTCGTTGTGAATCACGATCAGAAGAGAATCAGAGGGAGGTTGATACTTTTGCAGAGGTCCACTTCTCTTGAACATATAATGGCACAATAGTGGTTTTGGCAGTATTTGACATCAACGGATCAGAGGTCATGGTGACGAGGCAAAGAGCAGATGAGAGGTCAAAAGGGATTATCCAAACCCATGGAGGCAAGTGAAAAACAAGGTGAGATGTCCCCAACCCGACACGAATGCAGACAAGTGCCATGTTCAAGAGCGACATACTGCCGACACGAAAATGATTCTGGTTCCATTTTTCCCCACCATTTCGGCGAGTACCTCTTTATTTTTACACAAGCTTGAAGATGATACCATATGCTTGTCATATAAGTCCGTCCTTCGGACAAATCCATCCTAGTACATTTAACGAGCCCTTGGAAGGAGCGACTCGAGTAACGTCATTACGACTGAATCCAATGTCATCAGGTTTTAACGAGTCTGACAAAGGGAGAACTCGGCGTCTTTTCATGTTTAGAGAGTTTGAAAAGACAACTGAAAAGTAAACTCCAACAGTCCCTTTTCGTAGATAGTTCCTCAGATCCGAAAAGGTAGAAAACTATGTCTGAGAAAACCTCCTAGTCGCAATAGGCTAGGGTATTCCTTTTTCATAAATAATCTATCCCAGCCCGAAAAAGGGGTAAACGTATACTAAGTAGATGTCATTTCGCAGCCAATTTAACGAGATCAAAACAAAAAGTGACTCGGAAATCTTTTCAATTTTCAAGAGTCAGAAAAGAGCTGAAAGTTGACTCCTCCTGGAGGAACGAGTGGTATAAAGGGTAGCAACTGGTTCCGGTAATGGTGGAACTGCTCTGAACAAGATAAAGGTCAAGAGGCTGGCTAACAAGACCACTCATCGTAGCGGTTCCTCAGGAATGGGTAAAACAACCAAGTGAAGGCATATGATCGACCAAGCAGATAATGATGATGGAGTGAAGAAAACCAAGGCTCATCTGGAAAAAACAGGCTGATAAAATGGAAATCACAAGAGGTAAAATGGGAATGGTTTCATTTTTACACAAGCTTGAAATCAAGAAACTCTGCTTGAAGTTTGTTTCATTTTTACACAATCTTGAAACAAAGATAAACTATGCTTGAAACCGGTTTCATTTTTACACAAGCTTGAAACGAAAACAAACTATGCTTGAAAAAGTAAGCATGCCCCCAACATGGTGACTCAATTCGAGGTACATGCCCCCCAAGCTTCAGTCCATATGAAAGGCAGATGGAGTGAAGGTTCAAGTTACGAGATCCAGAGACAGACTCCACTGGGATTTTACGAGAACTTATCAAAGACTCGAATTGAACAGGAACGTGTTTCATTGTTTTAACGAGGTTGACACATTAAAAGAACTATCCTCAGGACACCTTGTTTCATTTTTTAAGGAGCTTGACACAAGAAAACGAACTCCGCTCTCACTAGCTTGTTTCATTTTTTAAGGAGCTTAACACAAGAAAATGAACTATGCTCCGACCGACCTCATCATAATGAACAAGAAGTCATCGCTTCCAAGAGTTCCACTCCTGATGGAAGGAAAACATCTCAGAAATCAAGACCCAATGCCCCCAGCACACTATGGACGACGGCATCGTCACTGAGTACAGGCACGGGGTAGGTAGCCACATAGTTGACCTGCGGTGGGGCAGATACAACGGGTGGATAACAACCAGGAAGGGATGATGGTAGTCCAGTTTCCACATCAGGACCAAAGAACGAAAGCTGATCAATGGTCACGATACGTCCTTCATGCGGAAAATAGGCCACACGAAAAAGGGAGGAGACAAGCGCTCCCATGGCATAGGTGTAATCATGCCCCAAGAGCAGATTGAAATCCAAGGGTCTTGGAACAACCATCACGTCCATATGGACGGTTTTACCTCCCAAAGTAACAGGTAACCTTGGAAGGATCCCTAACGGTTGACTAGTTCTTCTGTTAAACACCAACATATTCTGCGTAATAGGCACAAGCGGCGACAAACCGAAAGCTTGCCAAGTAGTTGAGGATAAAATACTAACAGATGCACCTTCGTCTATAATGGTGCTGGGTACAACCAGACCAAAGGCCTCTACCGTGATCTCGAAAGGCACACAAGACAGAAGGCGATATCCTAGAAATCGATTCCAATCAAAGGAAGCAACCAAACTACTTGGAGGGGCTACCATCGAACCGAGATGGTCTTCCGCTGGTGTTACAGAAGAAGGAGCACCCTCCACGACCTCCATCTTGAAGGTGGGAGGAGTATCCTCCGGGACCTCCATTACGGGAGGTGGAGGAGCAGCTTCTTGAGGTATAGGGATAGGAGAATATTTCTCCAAGTCCGAGGAATCTGAAGAAGCAAGAAGAACCCGAGGGGTGTGATATCCACTCTCAACGGAAAATACCTGGTGCACCGCAGACAGGGCCAGCTCAACCGATCCCACGACCAATGGTTGGTCGGGAACGGATTCCTGAATTTGAATTTCTGAGGGAGCGGGATCGACCAAGGATGACTCTTGACCAATCGTAATATCAAATGGTGGAGGACTCAAAGAAAGCGGTTTATAACCAGCCGGGAGGCATGGTGTAGAAACATTTGAGTTGTCCAAAACTCACTTGTCTTCATCCATATAAGGACAAAGGTGAATGGCATGGTGCCCTTCACACAACCTACAGGGATTGGTAATCTTGCCCTGCTTCTTAGGAGCCTTACCAGCAGTAGCTGAAGACGTGCCCCCAACCTGACTCCGAGAAGCCAAAAGAAACGGCGGACGACCGTTGGACCATACTTCGAGCACCTTGGGAATGCTAGGGCAATCTTGAAGAAGATGGTCTCCCGTGCACAACATGCAAGGGAACCTGAATTTTTGTGGAGGGTTGGAAGGTTTATCAATGGAAGACTTCTTATGCGCAATGGCCGCAGAGCTAGCCTCTCCTTTCGTTGACTTCTTCTTCTTTGTCTTCTTCTTCTTCTTCTTATCCACCTGGTTACTCAGATCCAGACTTTCACCAGGCGAAGTAGAAGAGGAGGACACAGAAACGGGCGAAGAAGGGGAGAGGTCCACCTTGGAATAAACATGATGTTGTTCAGGCGGAGGAACTAATTGAACAGTAGCCGGGACATGCGGGACCACAGAAGTTGAGAAAAACCAAACAGGCAACCCAACAGTTAACCCAGGAAGGGACAACGTTGCCATATAAGGAGCACCAACATTTCCAAAATGAGGAAAAGGACCCGAATTCCCATCGGAGGGGATTCCTTGGTTGGTGAACTCCGGAAAAGTTTCCATTAGAAACAACTCAACACAACACCCTAAGGAAACTAACTTTAACCAGGAATATTTCGTGGGCAGTTAATTTTTAAAACATTGAAACAAAACTCTACCGTTTCATATTTTAAGAGTCGAGAAACGAGTAAAAGGTGACTCTATCTCCTTCAATTTTGAAACAAGCGTGAAAGGAAAAGCGCTTGACGATCTTTTCAAATTTAAGGAGTCAGATAAGATCAAAATGACTGCTCAGGAATACTAGGCAAAGGGTGTACCAAATAACCGTGAACTGCAATATACACCTTGGTTTCAAAATGAGAGAGAAATCAACCAAGGACTTAACGTACGTGCAGACAATCTCCCCGAATGCTGTGTCCGGTGTATCACGGGTATAGGGCGGTAGACACGACTTCCTATGGATAAAGGATAGCAACCTAGTGGGGTCTCCCTTTATATACGCAATGGTACGGGGAGCACAAGTCCGTACTAGCGCTATCTAAAGCCAAGAGGCGAACGGCAACTACTAGATTTAAAGACGCCGGAACACGTCTCTAGCCTAGACCACTAAATATTTCGTTAATGTTTCAATGCTGCCTTAGTGTAAATTGAATGAATTTATGGTTGATCTTCAATTATTTTTCGGTTTTCAGGCCCTAGCGAGTGTCATATGACAATCTCCTATATGCAGCTATATGAGAAAAGAAAACTTTTCAATTTGATGAATGCTATCTAGTTAAGGGAAGAGATTCAAACAACGATGCAACATAAAACAACACTGCAAACGAAATCCTTTCCAAACTAGATGACTTTCACTATCCAAAAGTAATTTCAAACATTCAACGATGCGAATTATGCAATGTAATCTATGCAAAATCCTCTTTTCCGAAAACTATGCAATTTTAATCTATGCACAATTTCCTTTTCCTTTTCAAATGATAAGAATGCACTCAATTCATTTTTCGATGAAATGAGAATCTACTTATTGCATTCTTTTAATAAAAGAGAATGCAATCAAAGCGATTTCTAGTTTTCAATCATTAAACAATGTAATCTAGGTTCAGTGATGGATCTCAAAAAATACTTTTCAATGCAATGTGATCTAATGCATTTTAACGAAAAGCAAACTATGAGACGAAAACTAAAAGAACGCAAATCTCCTTAATGGAGGATGAATGCAAAAGAGATGTAAACAAACACTAAGAATGTAATCGTTGTTTCAAACACTTTGTAACGAAATTCCTCAAAAGGCTATAAGACATATAAGGTCAAGTACAAAAAGAACTTCCAAAGTATGAGATCAAAACAAGGCCTTCATTCCCTTTTACATCAAGCAATCATGGAAAGAAGACATTCCAAACAATGAGCAATGTAATCTATGCTCATATAAAGGAAATACCGGAAGGGAAAGACACACTGGTGAAGGATTTAGGGAAAAAAATCTCAATTTTCACACACCCTGAAATTGGCTCGACTTGTACATTAACAACTAGCGCCAACTGGCGCGACTTGCACATTGAAAACTAGCACCAATGGCCAATTGGCGTGGGTTGCTAACTGACAACAAGCGCCAACGCCTGAAAATGAAAAAACAAAGAATTTTTCCCAACCAAGACCAGACTCACCACTTCAAGTAGAATCTCCAAGACTCAAATGAACCATGTGATCTAGGCTCAAAGCGAGACAGACACAGATCAAGCTCAGAAAGCTCAAAACAAAGTAAACCCTAGTACCTTACAGGATTGGCGCGACTGTAAGGCTGAAACTAGCGCCAGAGGCGAATTGGCGCGGGTAATACACAAGAAACCTGCACCAATGGGCGCGACTGTCAAGCTGAAAAGCACGCCAGTCGAGTTTCCCAGTCAAAAATAAAAAAAGAAGCAATCCAGCAAGCAGACCAGTGAATGATCAAGCTATCAAAGACCCAAATTCACAGAAAGAGCCAGCCCAAAGAGCTGATCAAGCAAGCAGAATCAAGAATCAACCGAAAAGACAAGACAATGCTCAAAGGGTTCAGTTTACAAACTAAACTGGAGATTAACTGAAGCAACTTTGATCTACTTTGAAATTGCAGAGCAAAAGCATTTCGAAGGCTATCTAGCTAAATTCAGGCTCCGTCTATAGCTTACAAAGAAAGCAACAAGCTGATTCCCCAGCGGAGTCACCAAATTGTTGAAGAGGTTAATCCCCTCTGTGGACAGAGGTGATCCCTACTAGCCCAGACTAGGTCTAGCAACAATCAATCACGCTACAGTGCAGGTCACTAATTGCAAATAAACCGACTTGTGATGAAGGCTTACCTGGAAACCAACGCTGTCATTTGTAGAAGAGGTGGTGCTTACCGTTCCTCTGCTTTGGCAGATCACAATCCTCGCGATCTCCGTGATCGGACACCTGCACACGCAAGAAACAAAACAAACGCAAGCATAAAATCTAGTATATACAACTATATGTCACTCGAAGAGGACATAACTCATGAACATAATCAAGGACAAGAGTAGAACCATAACCGATAGTCGCTTATCATTAATGAATCAAAAGATGAATACAACCATAGCTTCGACGCAGCATTCTCCTTTGACGGGTCGTCAGCAGAACATGTCTTGGTAAAGCCTATCAGGGATGAGACAAGCCTCTCTCTTCGGATGCTTGAAAATAGTCTCCTTGCTTGGATTTGGCCTTAAAGGAATCAAGAAGGCTCTTGCAGCATAAGGATGTGAAGGCTCTTGGGAACTTGGGAACTTGAAGACTAGCTTGCAATGGAGATGGGCAAGCTTTCATAGATGGAGGAAGGGGAGTTGGGATCCCTATAATTATGGGATTGGCCCTATCATCAAGGAAGCTTCCATGAGAGGTGGCAAACCACTTCCTCTCTATGGAGATCCGTAGCCAAACCTCCCAACTCAAGATAGATATCAGTCCAGAAATTTGTTAGGACGAAACTTCCGCCATTTATTTTTAAAAAACACCCCTTAATATGGTTGGCGCGGGTGCGGCTCTATGACAGAGCGCCAATTGGCGCGCCCTCTTTGGATGATTTTCCCCCTTGGCGCGAGCGCTGAACTGTGGAACCGCGCCAATGGAAAAAGGGCTATTTTTATGGTTTTTTGCAAGGAGATGTCTTCAAGGCAATGAAAGATCATCTTCAGAGGGATGTTATGAAAGTGTTTTCAAGTCTTGTCTCTGCTCACAGGTCACGGAATGAGCCCTCCAATGTGCGGGAAAGGCATTGGCAGGGATGGTGACAAATTGCTGTGTAACAATCCTTGTCTTCGATCTCTAAGATCGGACGGTCCTAACTTAATCTCACCCCCATTCACTTTTCATCCAATTCACTCCCGAAATACTTGATCTGTCGATCTCGACCGTTCATTATTTTGATTGAACGACTCTTGTCAGATCGCAACCCCAAGTCTTTCGCCCTCGATCATTCTCCCAAACAATGTCATTGGACGATCTCCACCGTTGAATGTTTTAATCCAACAGCCCACATTAGCTCGTGATCTCTTTCCATTTTCCTTTCGTCCTTCTCCAAACGATCTCATCGAGCAATCTCCGCCGTTCATTGTGCTAATCTAACGGTTCTTATTCATCCTCACGCCCAAACTCCATTTGCACCCGTTTCACTTTCGCCAAGGGTTTTCTCCCTTTTCTGCTGCAAATTCCTCCATTTCACTTTCGCCAAGGGTTTTCTCCCTTTTATGCTACAAATTCCTCCATTTCGCACAGCTCCATCCCCTCCATTAAACCTCTGAAGCAGTCTTAACCCAATTCTGCAGGATTGATTAATGAGTTTGTCGTGTTTTTTGCAGGATTAAACGGTGTTTGCTCTGTGTTTTTCCCAGTCACAGTCAGGTGACAAAAAGGCCCAAAATTACGATTGTGTGGCTTAAAATCAAAGGAAAAAGGACCTGCGAGTTTTGAATCCAGGTTTAAATCATCTGGATCACGATCTAGGGTTTAGCAGAAACCCTCCAACTGCATAAATACACCTGTGTAAACAAGCCAAACAATGTGTATCAGTAGTGAAGAATCAAGGTTAAAGAGGGATTAATTAGAGCCAAATATTGAAGATCACAGTTTTAATCCTCAGGTTTAAAAGAGATAAAGACAGTGTTCAAAGACGAAGACCCGAAGATGAAGATCAAGGCCTAATTAAGCCTAAAACACAGAGTAAAGACAGATTAAAAGTGTTTTGAGGAAGAAAAAAAGAAACATATTTGTTAAAAAAGCCTCCACTGCCACATCAAAGGAAAAAATATCCTCTTCAGCTACCAAAGTGCCACCTACAGCCTCAATAAATCAAAAGAAGGCAGAGTTATTGCCTAGTCAGTGATATTTTTGCCTAAAAGACAGCCAGAGTTATTGCCAACCTACCTAAAGAGTTTTTAAAGTAAAAAAAACTGCCAAGTAGCTAAATACTTAATGAAAACCAACTAATACAGAGAAATATCAGAAAACTTCTCTATTGAACCCCTCAAAGATAGAGAAGAATTAAAACTTGTATTAATTGAAATAGAGATCTTATTTTTCATCCCACCTCCTCTTTCTTCTATAAACACTTCTGAAGGAAATGAGATGTTGTTGGTTATTGGATTTTGATATAATACTTGCTGCTAAAAATTTCTGGATGTAAATAGTTCTCAGAGGCTGTTGAAGCTCTGTTTGTAATTAAAGAAGTTAGGCTGAGAAGAGAAGTTGTTGTTGTACTGAAACATTGGACTTGAAGTATGTAACTGGATTAACATCAATACACAAGTTGATTCATGGGATCCTGTTCTATACCATTGGTGATGTACCTCTCATTGTACTTGTTTTCATTCTTATGTTTTTCATTATATTGTCCATTTTTATCTAATAAAGAACAGCAAATATAGAGCTAGGATTTACTCTTAAAAGTATCCTACTCTCACTGATAAGCTTTATCTTTATGGTTTCCTCCTTTATGTATTTGAGAATGATTTAATACAGTATAAACCAGTTGAGGAATGTTGGTGAGCCCATGTCTTACTGTCTAAGCTTTAAACATTTTTCTTGAATGATATTTTCATTACATGCTAGGTAGAGTTGGACTAGGAAAGTTTATGGTTTTCCCTGTCTTCTAGTTCTTTCTCCAAAGGTTGTTTGAAAGTTTCCCTAAGAGTATGCTGAAAGCAGGCCTAGATTTTAATGCATCTGACTTGATCTTAAGCTACACTTTGTTTTCTTATCTGTTTTCATCCCTTCTTAAAGTATTCATGTGGATTACTGGATTGTTTTTCTGATAAGTTAGCTTTAATACAAACTTGTCCAAAGAAGTCTATGGTTAGCCCTGTCCTTTGGCTGGTTTCAAACAGTTACTTAAAAAGGATTTTCTTGTTTGGAAAGTTGATAAATCCTTGTTGAAATTATTGGCTTTTTCCACCTTCACAACACTTTTAATGTTCCATTTTATCATTTAATCTAAAATATCCTTTGTTATAGATGACTTGCCCCATGGACCACTCTTGAAATTGTTGCACAATTAAAACCTTTTATGACTCCATAGCCCAATGGATTAAGTGTTGTCTCTGACCTATCCTATCAGCTGAACCTTGTTTTGATTTTTGAAATCTTCACACCTCTGAAACCCTTTCATTTTTAGGACTTTCCACTCAATTAAATATCATACCCAACCAACCAAACAAACAAAACCCTTGTTCTTAATAACGAGCCTAATATCACACTAAAAACCTTAAAAGATAAATCAATATTTGCACTTATAGAGAGATCCCTCTCTGGATTCAGGAGGGCTAGATCCTAGAATCCCAAAGTGGTTCATATGTTGGCTCTGTAGCTTTGTATTTGCCAATATTGCAAACTACAGAGACTTAACATTCTAGCGACTCCGCTGGGGACTTTTGAGTAAAATCCTTAAAAAAAAACACTCAGTATTCAGTGCAGTATAAGTAGCTTTATTCAAGCACTACCAAGCATGTTGGTTATCATGATAGGACTTATTTTAATCAGTGACAAACTAAGTAACCCTTAGGATTCTCATAGCCTTATCAAAACTTGAAGGAATCAGCTAGCTAAGCCATAAGAGTGAACTCTCTTTGTCTCATCACCATAGCTAAGTGTTGAAACAGATTTAGGACACTCTCATAACCCATAGGACTGAAAAAACTCAGAAAACCCAAAAAAAAATTAGATTGGCTTCATAATAAACAATGGTGGTGGAACCATAAAACATTTTACTTCCATAAAAGCTAAAAATTTTCCACCTGGCAACTCCACACTCTACAACTCTCAGAAGACCAAATGACTCCACTGGTAGAAGAACCTAAACTGATTGAGCAGATACAGTGACCTCTTTCCTGATTTACAAACATGATTCCAAGAATACAACGAAGATATGCCCCAATGAGTAGAGATCATATCCCTGGGTTTCCACACAAGATGCCCCAGGTGAATTGGGATGACAACCTTCCTATTTTTCAGGGTGAAAAGTTAGATAACTCACTGTTACATCTTATCAAATTTCACATACATTTATGGAGGTTAAAGTTTGAATGGCATGAAGACTGCCTAATGAAAATTTTCATGTTAAATTAGAAGGAAAAGCTAGGGATTGGTATGAATGGTTGAAATATGGTAGTTTGTTTTCTTTAAAGGACCTTGAATATGTGTTTTATGAGAACTATAAAGAAAACACTACATCATTATCATGGGGTGAAATACATTATGATCCATCACAAAACATCACCCGACACATTATAGACAATGATAAGGATTTGGAAAAAATACATCCTGAAGACCTTTTGACAGCCATTCATGAGTTTAATATCTTATTGAGAAATTATAAGAATATAAATGAATCAGTTGAGGAAGAAACCAACCTAGAAATAAAGGACATTTCTCAAGATATTCCTGAAAACCCAAATAATGATTCATCATTCCTTGTAGCTAAGGCTCAAGAAGACATCCAGCCTCAAAATTAGTCTTCATAAGAGAAAGAGGGCAGCTGTATTTCTGTTTATGCTGAGAGAGAAATCTCTCCTTTCACAAAAGAAGAAATTGATCAAATACTAAACAAGAAACTACCCTCCAAACCTTCATTTGAACAAGATAATCATCAGCATAGTGCCTATCCCATAGAACAACCAAATGGCGCTCAAGACCAAGAGGATAGTAAGAAAATTAATGATAAGTCTGGAACTAATCCTCTTTGGAGTATGAATTTTGGTGGATCATGTAGTAAAACTAGTACAGGTGCAGGAATATGGCTTTAAAATACTGAAAACAATAATTCTGAAGCCTATTCATATAAATTGAATTTTCAATGCACAATTACCATCATAGAGTATGAGGCACTTCTTTTAGGGCTGCACTTATTGAAGAAATTAGGAGCCCAGAGAATAACAGTTCATGGAAATGAAAAATTGGTAATTAGGCAAGTGAAAGAAGAATGCATGGTTAAACATCCCAAACTTAAAGCCTATAAGGATGATTCCATAGATTTGTTAAAATATTTTAAAGAATTCCAACTTACCCTTGTTCCTAAAGACCAAAACAGTTTTTCCAGTGGATTAGCCCTTGTTGCTAGTACATGTCTGAGACCTTGGGAAAGCAAACAATATGCAATTCAAGAAAAATTTAGACCAGTTTCCCCAAACAATAAAAGGTACTGGCAAGTCTTTGGGGAAGAAAAACAAATACAAGACTGTCCTACTGAGGATATATTATCTTTTCAAGAGAAATCCTTTCCCATTGTTGATATCAATCTGTCATCCAAAGAACCTAAATTCACACTAGAAACAAGCATAGATTTAGAGAAAGAAGAAATTTCACTGCTTGTTGATTTGCAGGTGAAGGATGATGATGCTTCCAAGGAACAACTGAAGGTGCAGTCCTCAAAGCTGATATCTTAGAGGCAGACAATCTACCAATCAAGGAGGGCCACAAAGAAGAGAATTCTCATATTTTCTTTGTTGATCTTATGGAAGAGTGTGTGGAGGCCCCAATTGGCTCAAATTCTCAAGCATGGATCCTTTGCAGGAGCCAAAGACATAAAATTTTGTGACCTCCTGTGACAGCCTTGATTTTAAAGATTAAGATTCACTATGTACTGTGGTTACCTCTGACTAGTAGCCAGTTTCTCTATTCCTTTTTGTCACTACTCAACTGGCTACATTGGCATTATTGTACCATATAAAGCAGCATAAATTTTTAAGTTATATTAGGTTATATAGGAATGTTAATAAAGCTCAGCCTTTGAGCATTTAGTTAGTTGTTGATTTTTTCCTTGAAACAAAAATAAAAATACAAAAACAATAGAAAAGAAAAGAGGGCAGAATGAAAACAAGAAAGGTACAACCCCATACCAAAAAGAGAAACAAAGTCTGAAAGTGTGAAAGCTCAAATGCCACTCCTAAAAATACACTTCTAGTTAGTCATACAGCCTAATCATGACTAATTAGCTTTTCAATTTACTGCTGATAGGTTAGTAAATTAGATTTTCCAAACAGCTCAATCTTAGCTTATCAGTAAGGTAGATTAGGATATAAAAATGAAGGTTCAAACAAGCTCAAAATCTGAACCTGTGAATCTTAAAAGAAAAATGGCTCTAATTAGATCAAATCTTGAGCCAAAGATAGAAAGAAAATTGGTTCTGATATGCCCAAAACTTGAACCAGGAAAGAAAGAAAGATAGCTCAAACAAATTCAAAACAGAGCTGAAGAAATAATGAAGGATGTTTTAGTTTTCAGATCTTAAGCCTTCAACATTTTGCTTTAATTTTCTGCAAATAAAAATCTATGTGAAACTTGTTTTTATGCCATAGATTTGCAGCAAGTCAAACTATTTAATCCTAGCTTGACTGTTTTTTAAATTTCCTGTTTTAGAATTTAGAGAATAAAAGTCTATCAGACAGCCTAATCCTGACAGATAGCAGTTAAGTAGAGAAGCTTATGAACTCAACTATTTAATCTGAGTTCATGGATAAATATGAGTAGACTTAGACTAGTTTTATGTTTTCAAAAGAATAAAATGTTGATGAAAAGGTTTGCAAGTCCAAGTGCACCTTATGAAGAAAAAATGTTAGGAAGTAGGTTGTGTAGGTAGCTGTTTGGGGAAGAATTTTTCTACTGATATCAAATGTTCTAATCATATTTTAAGCAGTTGATCAGAGAATAGGAAAAGGTTGTCAAAAATCCAAGATACTGATCTACATTCCAGAGATGAATTTATGTGGTTCTTGTCACCTCCAAGGAGCTGCCATCCCAAGTTGGAGCCTTTGTTAGCCACTTATAAAAATTTTTCATATCAAATGGTGGCTAAATCTCTTTTAGCCTTTAAGAAACAATTCATGTCAAAATTGTTATTTCTTAAAGTCTTATGAAGATAATTATCCTTGGAGTTAATCTTCATTGTTGTTTCCCTATATATCCTAAAGAAACTGCTGTTTGCCAAGAGAAAACTGCTTAAGAAGCTCATTTTCCATCATTTTCACTCCTCCTTTCACCCATTTTTCCCTCTTCATAAAATCCCTCAAAAACCCTTCATCTAACCTCTATATCATTACAAATACCCTTTTAAACCATTTTTTCCCCTTTCATTTGGTTTAAAAACTCCTATCTCCCCTACCGGAACCTTGTTTTAGCTTAAAAACCCTGTTTTTTGGCCTAAAAATCACATTTTTACACTTTATAGGTCTTAAGCCCCAGAGGGCTTATTTCCTTTAGCCCCTCCGTCTCATGTGTCCTTAGCCCCGCAATCAGACGCTTAAAAGACAAAACCCCAATGTAAAAACCTTTCCTCCACCTATATTTCTCTTCCCGACGTTATGATTTTAAAACAGATCTGGACCGTTGATCTCTGCGGGTCAACGACCCTCGGGCACTCACCCTTCATCCGTTTCACCTATTTTCCCATTTCCCTTTTAATTTCTCGGCCCCATCTTGGAATCTTAGTCGTCCATTCAAAAGATCGGACGGTCAGGACTTAACCCGATAACTCAAACACCCGCCCGTTCACTTATCAAGCTTTCCTTCATTCCAAATCTCCGCCTCTTTATTAAATCTTGACCGTTCGTTGCGAAGATCCAACGGTTAGGATTCAACCTGATAGACCCGACTCCTTTGGGACCTACCTCCCACCTCATAAAATACCTACCCACTCACGCGCTGCCACGTGTATTCCATTATCGCCACTTCCGTGCAACTTTCCCGTCGTGTGCGATCCGCACCGTCGGATCTAGAGCCTCCGATCCGACGGCGGACGATGCGTTTCGCATTTTTTTTTGCACCCGAGTATTAACGCCAAAAATTTATGCGAAATGGGTGGTTTTTAAAGGGACAAGTGTCAGCAGGTGTATGGTATCGCGTTTTTTTTGTGATACCGCCAACCCCCCAGAGCCCGCACGAAAACCACTAATGGTTTTCCGCTATATCGCTCCCCCCTCCGCAATGAAATTCCTGATTTGATCCTGGCCATCGATCTCTGAGATCGGACAGTCCTAACTTAATCTCACCCCCATTCACGTTTCACCCAATTCGCTCCCGAAAGACTTCATCTGTCGATATCGACCGTTCATTATTCTAATCGAACGACTCCCGTCAGATCACAACCCCAAGTCTTTCGCCCTCCATCATTCTCCCAAACGATGCCATTGGACGATCTCCACCATTGAATGTTTTAATCCAACAGCCCACATTAGCTCGTGATCTCTTTCCATTTGCCTTTTGTCCTTCTCCAAATGATCTCATCGGGAAATCTCCGCTGTTCATTGTCCTAATCTAACGGTTCTTATTGATCCTCACGCCAAAACTCCATTTGCACCCGTTTCACTTCCGCCAAGGGTTTTCTCCCTTTTTTGCTGCAAATTCCTCCATTTTGCACCACTCCATCCCCTCCATTAAATCTCTGAAGCAGTCTTAACCCAATTCTGTAGGATTTCTTAATGAGTTTTTCATGTTTTTTGCAGGATTAAACGGTGTTTTCTCTGTGTTTTTCCTAGTCACAGTCAGATGAAAAAAATGCCCAGAATGACGATTCTGTGGCTTAAAATCAAAGGAAAAAGGAGCTGCGAGTTTTGAATCCAAGTTTAAATCATCTGGATCACGATCCAGGGTTTAGCAGAAACCCTCCAACTGCATAAATACACCTGTGTAAACAAGCCAAACAAGGTGTATCAGTAGTGAAGAATCAAGGTTAAAGAGGGATTAATTAGAGCCAAATATTGAAGATCACAGTTTTAATCCTCAAGTTTAAAAGAGATAAATACAATTTTCAAAGACGAAGACCCGAAGATGAAGATCAAGGCGTAATTAAGCCTAAAACACAGAGTAAAGACAGATTAAAAGTGTTTTGAGGAAAAACAAAGAAACATATCAGTTAAAAAAGCCTCCATTGCCACATCAGAGACCAAAATATCCTCTTCAGCTACCAAAGTGCCACCTACAGCCTCAATAAATCAAAAGAAGGCAGAGTTATTGCCTAGATAGTGATATTTTTGCCTAAAAGACAGCCAAAGTTATTGCCAACCTGCCTAAAGAATTTTTAAAGTCAACAAAAACTGCCAAGTAGCTAAATACTTAATGAAAACCAATTAATACAGAGAAATATCAGAAAAATTCTCTATTGAACCCCTCAAAGACAGAGAAGCATTAAAACTTGTATGAATTGAACTAGAGATCTTATTTTTCATCTCACCTCCTCTTTCTTCTATAAATACTTCTGAAGGAAATGAGATGTTGTTGGTTATTGGATTTTGATATAATACTTGCTGCTCAAACTTTCTGCATGTAAATAGTTCTCAGAGGCTGTTGAAGCTCTGTTTGTAATCAAAGAAGTTAGGCTGAAAAGAGAATTTGTTGTTGTACTGAAACATTGGACTTGAAGTATGTAACTGGATTGACATCAATACACAAGCTGATTCATGGGATCCTGTTCTATACCATTGGTGATGTACCTCTCATTGTACTTGTTTTCCTTCTTATGTTTTTCATTAGATTGTCCATTTTTCTCTTATAAAGAAAATCAAATATAGAGCTAGGATTTACTCTTAAAAGTACCCTACTCTCACTGATAAGCTTTATCTTTATGTTTTCCTCCTTTGTGTATTTGAGAATGATTTAATACAGTCTAAACCAGTTGAGGAATGTTGGTGAGCCCATGTCTTACTGTCTAATATTTAAACATTGTTCTTGAATGATATTTTCATTACATGCTAAGTAGAGTTGGACTAGGAAATTTTATGGTTTGACCTGTCTTCTAGTTCTTTCTCCAAAGTTTGTTTGAAAGTTTCCCTAAGAGTACGCTGAAAGCGGGCCTAGATTTTAATGCATCTGACTTGATCTTAACCTGCACTTTGTTTTCTTATCTGTTTTCATCCCTTCTGAAAGTAGTCATGTGGATTACTGGATTGTTTGTCTGATAAGTTAGCTTTAATACAATCTTGTCCAAAGAAGTCTATGGTTATCCCTGTCCTTTGGCTGGTTTCAAAAAGTTACTTAAAAAGGCCTTTGTTGTTTGGAAAGTTGATAAATCCTTGTTGAAATTATTGGCTTTTTCCACCTTCACAACACTTTTAATGTTCCATTCCATCATTTAATCTAAAATATCATTTGTTATAGATGACTTGCCCCATGGACCACTCTTGAAATTGTTGCACAATTAAAACCTTTTATGACTCCATAGCCCAATGGATTAAGTGTTGTCTCTGACCTATCCTATCAGCTGAACCTTGTTTTGATTGTTCACATCTTCACACCTCTGAAACCCTTTCATTTTTAGGACTTTCCACTCAATTAAAGATCATACCCAACCAACCAAACAAACAAAACCCTTTTTCTTAATAACTAGCCTAATATCACACTAAAAACCTTAAAAGATAAATCAATATTTGCACTTATAGAGAGATCCCTCTCTGGATTCAGGAGGGCTAGATCCTACAATCCCAAAGAGGTTCATATGTTGGCTCTGCAGCTTTGTATTTTCCAATCTTGCAAACTAAAGAGACCTAACACAAAAGATACTTCGTGGATGGTAATAAGGTTGAAATGTGGAAAATATTAATTTTGTGCAAAAGCAACATTGAAAATTAGGTGATGATGGACAATAGTATTTGTGTGATTTCTTTGTGTGTTTGTGGAAAAGACTCTTGATGATGAGTCACACATTTTAATTGTTAACAAGTCTAGGATGTTATTTTATACTGGTCTTTGTAAATTATGTGCCTGGTAACTCCAAGAGTTGGAGTGTGTAATGTAATCCTGATGAGGCATGTGTACCTCCATTAAGTTCATGGTAATCTTAAAACCACTTTGTATTTGTAGTGTTGGTTTTTGGTAAACCAAAAACCATGTGTGAGAGTGAAGTGGATAGGGATTCATGTAGGCATGGTTTAGGGTCAGTCAAAAAAAAACCTTGGCATGGTTGAGGGTGAGCCAAGAAAACCCTGGGCCTGGTTAAGTCGGGTCTCTGGTGAGCCTTAGTGGCTGGAGTGCCTTAGGGGCAGATTTGTGGCCCTTAGTGGTCGAAATGCCTTATGGTAGATTTGTGGTCCATGGTGGCTAGAGTGCCTTAGTGGCATATTTTAGGCCCTTGGTGGCTAATTTGTGCCTTGGTGGAAGATTTGAGCCTTCATGGATGTGTTAAGCCTCTGTGGCTATGTTGAGCCTTCGTGCCTGAATTGAGTGCCTTGGTGGCAACGTTGAGCCTTAGTGGCTGAGAGCCCTTGTTGGCATGGTTGACGGTAATCCGATAAAACCCAGAACATGGCTATGGTTAATCTTATAAAATCCATGATGATGATTTTGGAGGGGGATTTACAGGTATAGGTACATGTATGCAGTTATAATGGTTGAAAAAACCATGTATGTGAAGGGCATCCTATGAGACTAGCGGTTGCAACGGTTGGTACCCATGCATTCTAGTGGATGGTTGGTCCTTTATAAGGATGTAGACATATTATTTTGTTATGTTTGACCACAACTATACTTTGCAGATTAATATCGAGACTAGTAGTAATTAAGGGAGTGTGTTGGAAAATTTAATTCCTACTTATCTCAGTTGTGATTCTTTCTATCTAGAGGAGTTTGTTCCTATTATGTTTCCTAGTTTGGTGTGCGCTTGAGATATTCTCTCAACCAACAGATTGTGTGTCCAAGATAGTTTCACTATCTTGAGACAACACTTCTTGTATATATGTAATATCATAATTGATCAATGAGTAAGTTAGATTTCCTTATGGAAATTTAGCAATGAGAGAAACTTGAATTATATGAGAAACAAAGGTATAAGAGAAAATTGAATTATATGAGACATGCTACCCATTTTGGGTGTTAATATTCATATAAAATAGATTATGATTGGAAATATTCAATGGATTTTATCGAGTATGCATTGTGATTTTCTTAGATGACAAGTACTCTTACGACGATGTTTTTTTTCGATAAGAAATTTTAGGTGACAAAAACAATCTCAGAGAAACACTAATGTTCGCAATGCAAAATACAATCTGTTTAATCTCCCCAAATATTTTTGATGTTTATATTCATTAATTAATTCATGTAGTGGCTCTATCTTAATTTTGAGTAAAGAATCATGGATTTCAATTATCATGTTCTTAGGTTTTATTATACATGTTAATAATGCGAATCTAGACATTTATTCTCAATTTTCATATGTTTCTATTTTTAAGTTAATATGATCTAAAGTATTTTTAGAATTCAGTCTTAGGCTATGATCCATCGTAGATTTTTAGAATTCTTTCGATAATAATCACATGCAATAGAACATTTTCGACGCGTTTCGAACCAACCAGTGTGGTTCATCATCAGGACTAGGTGAGAGATCATATAAAGACATTGAGTTTAAATAGATGTAGAGATGGCTAAACTAGATGTTGGAATAACGGCTAGTTTGACTCCAAAGGGAATACAATTTTATTCAAATTAACATTTTTTTTATTATTATTTTCTAATATTTAAATTAAAACTTTTTTTGTGAATTTTTATAATAGCTATGGATTAAATTTTTATAATATTAAATAATATTTTTTGGGATTATGTTAATGTGATTTTATATTTAAAAATATGTTTTTTAGAAGATGGGGTCAAAAATAATTAAAGAATTAAATTGATAATTGATAATCAACGAAGGAACCAAAAAACTAAGGCAAAAAATGAAGGCAGGAAGGGGTGGAAAATAACCACAATTAGGAATATAAGGCAGGGATCTAGCACTTGCTAATATTCCGATCATCATCTCTATTGATACTAACGGGCCTTTTTTCAATCTCTAAGGCCTCCCTTAACTTACGATGATGAAAATGGTCGATCCTAGCAATAACCTTCGCCTATTCGATGCAAACATGATGGTTATTATTTTCTGCATGCTCAACTAAGGAAAAGGAGCGAGATATTCAATGCTTAATGCCAATAGCATGCTCACAAATCCTTTGATTTATAGATCAGATAGTTTCACCAATATAAGGTGCCCCACAAGAGCATGGAATGATGTAGAAAAAATTTCCATCCCTAGGGTTTACCAAATCTTTAGCAGATTTCAAAGAGCTGCGAACAGTGTTAAGGGGTTTGAATGATGAAGAAAACTTATGCTTATTAAGGATCCTAGTTATCCTATTAGTGGTTCCCTGAATGAAAGGAAGGCGCACACTGTAGGACCATTCACTAGGATATTTTCTATTTTTAATTATAGGACCTTTTTCTGCTTTAATAAAAGTTATAACGCCCTGGGACCTACTATAATCATTCTTACAAAAGACATTCAGGAGGTGGGTCTTTCCTCCTTCAAGGTGGGACTCATCAGATATTCTCAACGCCATAATGGGTAAGGTGTCGAGGACACCTAATTTCTGAGCAGGGAAATGATGCGAACTAGCGTGAAGATATTTCATAGTATGAGTTTTCTTTCGAAAAACTTGATGGGATAAAGAACCATCACCATTTCTTGAAATAAGAATGTCGAGGAAATAAACTCTACCATAAAACTCATATTCCAGGATGAATTTTATGAAGAAATATTTACTATTAAGATGGAGGAAAAAGAGATCTATCTTTTCCTTTCCATGACGCCACACGACACAAGTGTCATCTCCAAATATTTTCCAAATTTTTGGCTGGAACAAAGTTGAGGAAAGGGCCTTGGATTCAAATTCATCCATAAAAATATTAGCAACAACCAAGGAAAGAGAACCCATGGCAACGCCACAGGTCTTCTCATAGAATTCACCTTCAAAACTAAATAAAGTAGAGGTTAGGCAGTGTTGTAGCAGAGTCCCCTAAGGCACAATTTTCAAAGCTCCTTTTTAGATCATTTTTCATGTGTGAGTTACGCAAAGAGAGTCAAAGGGATTTGGGGTGCTCAAAATCCCATATTTTTTTGCAAACGAACTTAAATTTAAACTGTGGGCCTCAAACTGTTAGTCATCAAAAAATTTTGCCTTCATAAATGACTAAATGATTTCCCAATATTTCTAGAAACAGAGTTCATGAACATTGTGAGTTCTAGAAATCTCACTGCCTTCATCATCCTTAAGATAATTTTTTCACTATCTCATCATCCCATCATGTCAAGCTCTACTTACTAGTCTGAGAAAACCCCTTAGGGGCTTTCTGTCATTCATTTTTTTTGTGTTTTGTCACCTTTGGCCCAAATCCTGTATTGTTTTTTGCCTAAAAACCCCCCCACAGCTACCTAAGGCCACCTATCAAACATCTCTATTGTTTCTCCCAAAAATACCCCAAGCATTGATGGTCTCAAAATTGTCTCTGTAGGCTCTTTAGATAAATCAAGTATATTGGATTTTGGATCTTCAATACATTAGTTTATCATAAACTCTGTTTTACACTTTGTTAGCCATCCATAATTTTGATACACTCAATGATGGCTAAAACAAAGCTTTTAAGCCTTCAAGAAACAAATTTAGCAAATCTGTGAGTTCTTGAAGTCTTGCTATGCCCCTTATCCTTCAAAAATCCACCTCTTTGATCTCTTCACTCAAAATCCTCAAAGAAGCCCTCCTGTCTCAAAGAAGGACTGTTTTCAGACTCATTTTCCATCATTTTCCACCTCCATTTCATTTCCTCATTCTACCATTCCTACCCCTATTTTTATGAGTCCATTTCCCTCTGAAAATAGCCCACTTTCCCTTCATTAACTCTTCATTTCCCCCAAAAAACCCCTTAAACCATAAAAAACCCTTGTTTGGTTTAAAAGCACCCTATTCTAACCTATCAGAACCCTTTTTTCAGGCCTTAAAAACCCATTTTGGCCTATTTTCCAACCCTTTTTACATATGGGCTTTCAGCACCTTTGGCTTTAGCCCTAACCCTTTCTCCGTCATAAGACCATGCCCTGTGACCAAGCGCCAAGCCCCATCGGCCATCACACTTCGCTTCGTCCATGTCCCCATTCCCATGTTCTTTGTACCGCCGATATGCGAAACCCCAATTTGATCCCGACCATAGATCTAGAACCCTTGATCTAACGGTCCACGCCTCTTCGCTTCGCCATCCTTCCTCCTGATCACCCTCTACCAAATCCTCTCTGTGAAAATATCTCAGCGGTCAATCTCCCCAGATCCTATGGTCCGGACCCTTTCCGGGCCCTCCACCTTCCATTGGCCTCCGCACTCTTGTAGTCCCCTCGGAATAGATCATAACCATCGATCCCGATGATCCAACGGCCCTCATTTCCCCCATCATCAATTGTCCCACACCTTTCCTTTAACTCCTTTTCTTCATAAAATCTTCGCCCTGACCTTCTCCTCCCATATAACCCCGTCGATTAACCCATTCGCTACTCGACAAACTAGCTTATGTCAGCCCGACCTCACCTCATTCTTCCATCACGCATCTCCTCTCCCCATCACGTCCACTCAAAGCCCTTGATCTGGATTGCCCAGATCTAATGGCTGCCGTTCATCTTCGCACTCAATCTCACCAAAACTCCCCAACACACAACTCCAACGCGAAATAGGTGGTTTTGATGGGACATGTGTCATCCCATAACATGTATCGCGTTAAATTGGACCAATACCATTTACTACTCAATCCTCGTGCGAAAACCACCTCCGGATTCACAAAACCACTTTTCATTTTCTATGCCTTTATTCGAAAATCTTCCCGTTTCTTCCTGATTTCGTATATGGAATCCTTCCCTACAATAACCCCCTACATCTGCATCGTTCCATAACCCATCCCCGAGCCTCTTTTAGCAGTCTAACCCCATTCGCAAGTTTTATATAACATTTGAATGGTTTGTTGCAGGTTTCATGGCGGTAATCATAAAATCCATCCCACAGTCAAAGAAAGTGATAAAAGAGGCCGAGGATGACGATCCTCAAAGCCTAATTCAATGCAAAAAAAGGGGCATAAAGGGTTAAAATTCCAGATTCTCACCAGTGCATCATGAACACTGATCATTCAGTAAAATCCTCGAGTGCACCATTTCCACCTGTACATGAATAACAGTGAAGAGTATCAGAAGATAAAGTTAAAGGATTAAAGTAAAAATTATGAAGATTTAAGGCTTAATCCGAAGATTAAAGATAAAGGATTTAAGCAATAAGTTGAAGATTAAGAGCCCTAATCCATAGTTTTGAAGGATAGAGCATGAAGAAAAATAAATCAAAGATAAATCAGTCAGCCAGGAAAAATCACAAGACAGAAGACCTTGTGCATGTCAGAGCAAAGTAGTTAATTTAGTCAGAATGTCTGACCGCCACCATGATCTGCGTTTTACCTACCAAGGACAAAACTGGCAGTTACTACAAACAGAGACATTTCCACTGTCAGAGTAGTTATTGTGAAAGTATGGGAAAGCCTCAAAGCCCACTCTTTCACTTAACTTGTCCCAGAAGCCTAAACAGAACTACTGCAGTCAGAAGACATCTCCAAAATAACACACGTTGGAGTTATTACCAGCCTGCCAGATATGCCTCAAAGACAGAAAAAAATACTAAAATGGTCCAAGAAATTAATGTGATATTTATTAAATAGAGTGGAGCATTCAAAATGACCCCTGCTCTATCTTAATTGATCCATTGAGACCATTTACTCCACTTCTCTTCCTCATTCACCTATAAGTACTCATTGAAGATTCATTGTAAAGGGTTGGAAAATTGTTAATTGTTTGAACTATTATGGAGTAAGAAGTTGTTGAGTAGTTGTAATATAATAGGCTGAGAAGAGAATTATTGGACTGTAGAAAGCCATTGGACTCAAACTATGTGACTGGTTTTTCACATAAAATAAACAAGCAGATTCACAAGATCCTAGTCTATATTATTGGTGATGTTTCCCTTCATTGTTATCTTTTTCCCCTATGTCTTCCATACTGTCCATTGTCTCTGATAAAGAGAAGGAAATATAGATTAATATTTACTTCTAAAGTACCCTAATTCTGACTGATAAGCTTATCTTTATTTTTTCTTCTAAATGTGTGTTTGAGAATGAATCAATAGAGTATAACCAGTCAAGGAATGTTGGTGAGCCCATGTCTTGCTGAGTAGAACTTGAGATGTTGTTCTTGAATAATATTTTCACTGCATGCTAAGTAGAGTCCTAATCAAGGAATTTTATGGTTAGCCCTGTCCCTTGTTTAGTCTTAAACATTTTTTTTTAAGATTTCCCTCAAGAGTATGCCGAAAGCAGGATAGGTTAAAAGTCCTTACTTGATCTTAGGCTACCCTTTGTTTACTTACATGTTTTCTCCTTTCTGAAAGTAGCTTGTTGGATTACTGGATTTTTGTCTTTTAAAGTTGGCTTTAGTAGGAGTATTTCCCAAAGAAGTTTATGGTTTTCCCTATCCTTTGGCTTGCTTCCAAATTAGTCACTTTGAAAGGCTCTTCTTGTTTAGTGAAGTTAATAGATTCTTAATTGGTTATTAGCTTTTCTTCTTTCACATAATTTCTAAATGTTTCATACCACAAACTCAACTTAAAGAGATCTTTTGATATAGATGACTTGCCCTATGGAAACCCTTGAATATTTTTTGTGCTAGTAAACCCTTTTATGACTCCATAGCCCAATGGATTGACACTTTTTCTTAATCTATCTTCCCATGCTGAAATATCCTTCAATTTATTCCCTCCTTCACATTTCACATGACCTTCTCAGTTAATGATCCCCAACCAACAAACAAACAAATACCTTGTGCTTCATAACTAGCCTAATATCATATCATGAGCCTATAAGCATATCATTCCAAAACACATATAGAGAGATCCCTCTCTGAATCTTGGAGGGATAGATACTAGGATTCCAAAGTGGTTCTGATGTTGCCTTTTCATTTGGTATGCCAATCTGCCAAATCACAGGACCCCAACACACTTGATGACCCCAAAATTTAAGTTTTTAGTCCAAAGCCAAGTCCAAGGAACCTTCCACTAGGTTCCCTAGGGTTTCACAAGTCATAGGGTGGATTTGGTATCCTAAAAACTCTATTTTTTCTATGTAAAGAGACTACATTCAAAGAAGAAAACGAACAAGTGACTTTGTCCAAAACTGATCAAAGGGTCATTCAAGAAAGGCCACCTTGGCCTAGTGCACAAATTCTACAAGGGACAACTGCCCTTGCTCACATTACTACAAAAGGATTAAGATGGCCATCAACCTAGAAAAGAGGTAAGGTAATAGGGTGAAATCACCATTGAAGTCATCCACAACAAAGAAGAAGGAAGCAAGGCCTGTGTTTGAATAAAATCAGGGTTTGTGACTGATTTGGAAAAATAAGTGAACCGGTGCAAGGAATCAGTACAAGGGCTACAAGGATAAAGGTTACCTCAACTCCATCAGTGCACATTGAAGATTTTTAGAAATAATTAATGAGTTTTGAAGGTTTAGAGAACTTAGAAGACAACACTATTTACCTTTTTCTAACAGCCCTAAAACCTAGGAGTTTGGGAAGAATGACAAGATGGTAAAAAAAATGACGATAAAGCATCCTTCATAATAGAAAATGGCATTCAAAAGGGTTTCAAGCTGCCCTCTAAGGGTTTGAAAAAGAAGCACTGATTCCACCTCACCAAAAGGACAAAATGACAAAGAGTATCAGTGCAAGGGCCTAACTTTTCAAGGTACAGTTAGAGGCATTAAAAGGATCAAAAGGAGGAAGACATAAGGTAAAGTGCCAAAGGATAAAATCATTCCTAAGCATAAGTATACTATTGGGAAAATAAGGTGTCAAAATTCCAAAAAATGCACTAAGGGATCAAAGGAAAAAGTTGTGTAGGCACCTGCAAAAATAGAAGTGGCCAAGAGGAGACACAAAATGGTTTAAACTGTTAACTTTTCCCACCAGAGATGTATCACTGTCAAAATGATCAAAGGAACAAACATGTAATTGGTCTAAAAAGCAGAGAAGCCTCCAAAAATGGTTTCCTTATCAAAAGTATATTCTGCAAGAGATAGATTAGCCATGAGTGACACTTCTACAGGGCTATCAAATATGGCTACCTACAGAAAGGTTGATAAGGACAAAAAAACCTAATATTTCTCACAATGGTGGAACATATGGAAAATAAAGAAGTTGTTGATACCAACTGCTAGGGTTTTCACACCAAGAGGTTCTCATTACTTCAAGGAGAAAACATAATAGAAGGTCAGTTGAAAGAAGGTATAAATTATTCTTTTAGGTCTATTCACCAAGCAATCAGAGGCATCAAAAATACATGACTGAAGATTCCAAGGTAAAGGTGCCAAAAAGATCACAAGCTTACTAATTATAGGTGTTGAAATCCATGAAAAGGATAAAGGGGAAGACCTTCAAAAAGCACTAATGTTACTGTCTACCTTTTTACTCAAAAATTTGTCAAAAGACCTTCTACTTTTCAAGAATTGGTTCATATTTCCAAAATATGGGTAAAAGGAAAAGAATAAGCTTGTTGAAAGTTTTGTAAATCCAAGAGAGGCATCAAGATGCTCCAAGCCAAGGAAAAAATATCATTTTTTTCAGATTTCTGCCACCTACAGGACAAAAGGACCAAAAAGACAGTGAAAAATAAAGAATGGAAAACAAATATTAGAAAGTGGGTTTGATCATGAAATTATTTTTCAAAAGGAAGTATAAGGGTCTTCTTTCCCTCTTCCCACCTCACTTTTGTCTTTACAGGAGAGGATAGCTGTTGAAAACGTTGTTTTAGGGTTTTCTGCAAAAAATGTTGAATTTTTCAAGCGCTACACACCGACGAAGGTGCTACGCATAGAGGAGGCAGTTACAGTGCAAAAAAGCACCACGCTACGCACTAGAGAGGTGGCGCTATGCATTGGCGGAGGTGCTACACACAGGCCTAGTTTCATCCCGACTTGCCCACTGTTCAACAACATTGTGCACAGGGAAGGCCTGAACCGACCTGGTGCTACGCACATGGAAGCCCCGACAGGAACGGTCAGTCGGGTGTAGCTACGCACAGAGGAAATTTGGCAAAACTTGCCCAAAAATTTCTCAAACTCACTTTTTCTCCTCCTCAAGTTTTCCCTAGGCTCCTGCATGAGTTATACAAGGTTGGTATCTATTTTCTTTGCCCTCCAAATTGATATTTTTTCATTCATAATCAAAGGAAAATATCAAAAACATAAATTTGTCCAAACCCTAATCTTCATGGAAATCAAATATTTAACCTTCTAGGGAAAGAATTTCCAGTTGGAGACTTGTCAATTGCATAAATACACTCAGTAAAAGCTAAGCCTCCTCCTAAAATCTTAAAGCATTCCTAGACTTACTTCATTTTTCCCTCATTTGCTAAAATCTGCCCTCACCATCACTCATTTCTCCTCCTTCGACCTAAAGCTCTCACCAAGCTAAAAACCATTTTGTTCAAGGATATAATCAGCCACCATGTCCGGAGAAGAGATCAGTACCAGTAGTGATGAGGGCCAAAGGCCTATCAAGCCAAAACACAAGGGAGGAAGGGCTAATAGGTTTGAGCCTTTAGATACCATTCAAATCAGCTCTTCTCCCATGATCCTTGCATGTTTTCAAGATGTTGGATGCTATCAGTTCTGTGAGAGGGTTAAATAGGTCCAAAGGCACTTAGATTTGACTAGGTTATTCATTCTCAGCCTACAAAACCACCAGGTCAACCTAGCAGGAGTAAAATTTGAGTTATCATCCGAATCCATTGCTAAAGCCACAAGGTTACTAGATGTAGGTGAGAGATGGTTCAAGGAGAAGAAATTGGACTTAAGCTATTATGAGCCCTTCCTCAAGCCTAGTCATCAACAGGGCTGCAAGACTATTTTCCCCTTCTCCCACCTGCTAGAGAGATATGCCCAACTGATGAGACAGATCATCAAGTACTTCATTTGTGAGGGGAGGTACTCCAGGATTTATTCATATCACATAAGGCTGCTAATGCACTTCACCAGAGTTTAATTGCTAAACCTACCATACTATCTCTACTGGAGCATTGACAAAATGGATTTAATGGTCAAGAAAAGGAGTTATGCCCACCAAATGCAAAGCCTTTTTCACCACTCCTTGGTTAAGATGGGTTTTTTTGCACCAATTAGAGTAGCATGGAATTCCTTGGTAAGTTTTTATCTCACATGATCTGTTTGCAAATCCCCAAGCCTTCATTCAGCAAAATTTTCCTTCCACTTCACACCCACTTGCCTCCACTCCTCCATCACCTCCACCTATGCCTTATCCACAAGGAAACTTACCTCATGCTTCTTCTCCTGATGCATCAAATGAAGATGATGACATTGATAATGAGGAACAAGTAGATGACAGTGGAGATAATTAAACAATTTAGGTAGAGACAGAATTTAATGAGGAACAAGAGGATGACAGTGGTAATAATGGACAAGGGGTTAACAGTGGAAATTATGAACAAAAATATGATGGTGGAAATGATGAAAACAGTGAGACAGACACATATTTTGATGAGGAAGAGCAGGATGATGATGATGACGAGGAGGGAGATGAACATGGCAGTCATAAAGACAAAAATAGTGAAGACATGGAGGAATACAGTGATGGTAGTGATACAAATGAATCACTCCCAAGTACATAAAAAGAAGGTGATGATGAGCAAGATGAAGACCAAGAAGATAGTGATGAAAATGATGAGCATGACAGTCAGCAAGAAAGTGAACATGACAGTCAAGAAGAAAATGTGGATGAGCATGAAAATGAGCCTAGTCATAGTGAAAACAATGACACTATGGATGAAGATGATGAACATGAAGAAATAGAGGATGATGATGAGGAAATAGAAGATCAAGAACAATGAAATGATAAAGCTAAAACAAAGTTTGAAGAGGCAAGCAATGACCAAGGAAATGACACTGATAAGACAGTCAGTGATGAGAAAAATAGAAAAGAAGAAATTCATGACTGTCATGACAGCAGTCATGACAATCACGACACAGATCAACCTTCTAATCATGAACAGGGCCAAAGTGAAGCTGATGCAGAGGTGGATGATCAAATCCAAGACCAAGGTAACAGCACTAAAGAGAACAAGGACGGTGATAATGATGAGGGTGTTGAAGGCAGCAGTGAGGCTCACAACTCTCTCAATGAACAAGATGATGATGTACATAGTGATGAGATATCTAGTAGTGAAGGTGAAATGGAAGAGAAGGCTACACACAATAGTACAAAAAATGAGAAATATGGCTTTCTAGCAGATGATAGCATTCATGACAAGGACCCTAGAGTAGAAATCATTAGACCTTTTGATTTCTCATGTCAGAGGGGGAAGAGAGATGTGTTTGCTACCTCAAAAAGGCAAAGGGCCATCTCTTCTCCAGCTATCAATCCATTGGACAAGGGCAAGAAAAAAATGGAAAGGGGTGAGGAGCAGGTAAAGGTAAGGATAAGTAAGAGAATCAAGAGAACTACTCAAGAGCCTCAATTCATTGATCTAGACAGTGACAATGAGGACAAGGAGATGACCACCAAATTGCTACACCAAGGATGCACAGCTGAAAGAGTGGGAAATATATTTAGAGATGGCACAATGTGTCATTTAGTATTACAAGAATTAGCACAAGCACTTCAAGAAGTTGAAAAGGGGCCTTACTCTCCAGAAGAAGATGACCAAGCACTATGCAAAGAAAAACAAGCTTGCTTGTGCCAAACTAAAGGAGGCCCTTATGGAGATAAAAAACCTAAAAGAGGCAAAAAATTATGATAGCCTTGGATTTTTGGCTAAGGCTTCTCAACAGGGGTCCAAGACCTCTTGAGGGACCTCTCCACAAATTTTGGGCCAAATTGAACAAAATTTTGTTTTTTTTGAAATTTTGAGGCCTCTGTGCACAACACCCTTGGCGCTGTGTATCCTAAGCTTTCAAACTTTACATTTTTGGTTTCCTCTCATCCTCAGTAGTCTACTCACAAAATTTCAGATCATTTGGAGGAGTTTTAACCCCCCAAAAGGTCAAAAAACACCAAAATTTTGACCATTCTGCCTCATTTTCAGGAAAGGTGCTGCGCACAGAGTAGGATTGGGAGAATGGATTTTTGGACAGGAAAATGGCACTCATTCAGGAAACCTCAAGAATTTATGGAAGTTATACTCATCACGCTTTCCAATGAGCCATCACGAAGCCAAATCCGACATCAAGAAGGGGTCCAAAACATAGTCACAAAAGACCTTATTTTATGCTGAAGTGGCGCTGCGCACAGAGACTATCTAACTGTGTTTTGGACCAAAACTCAACAAAACACACTCATTTATTTCAAATTAATTTTTTTTTAGTTCTTTGACGCAAAACACTCTAGAATTATGTGCAAATAGTTATTTTGGCATTTATTTCTTAGGATATTATGTGCCTTGGGCCTTGCATGGTCTCTTGGCCATAAATGATATTTATGGTTGAATTTGACATTTTCCTACCATATTTAGGGTTTTAGTCCTCCTTTTCTCCATAAATAGAGCATGAGACCCTCATGTATTTTGTTGGCTTTTTATGAACTTGGAGAGCAATACATGGTTTCTATTAGCTTGGTGAAGAAATTGGTTTTGTGAAGTTGATGAATGTCTTGTTTGGCTTGATGATGGAAAAGCTTGTTTGCAGGATTCCTTAGCTTGGTGAATGGTGATGTCTTCTTAACTTGTTTATGTTTTCTTGTTCTCATTATGTTTCATCCTTCTTGGTTGCTATAAATAAAAAAGTATAGGTTGAGACATGCTCTTTGAGGCACCTCAGTCCTCCTGTTCGTTATAGCTTTGATGTTTTCCTTTGTTTGGTCATCTTAAGGAATTCTTAATTGCTCCTTAGGTCAACCAGAACTTGTTTTTGTTTCATGTATGGTTATTATGCTAGTTTACAAGTATGATTCATGGTATACCCTGCTTATTTGAAGCTTTCAAAACTCTATCTTGAAACCTTTCTTTGGAATATTGTTTGCTAGGTTAAGTCAAAGAGGTCTCGTTCGATCTTTCCCTTTGTCCATGCCTACCAACTTGTTTCATAGTTCTCAATAGCTTGATATATGATGTTTAAGAGTTCCCTCTTCATATATTGAGTTCTTTGTGTTATATTATATGTTTTCCCAAATTCTGAAGGTGAATTTACTAAAGTTAGAAGCTCTTATGCTTTCTATCTTTCACTGGAATGTTTATCTTGGATATTTATCAGTTTAAGTATTGTTCATTGATATTAATGGTTTTCCCTACCTCATGAGTTTTAGCTTTTAACTATATGTATTTAAGACCTCCTAGTCTTTCCCAAATCTGATGTTCACTCCACCTCATACATCACCTTAAGGATCCATTAACCTTGATAAATTGGCCCTACAACACACTTTGTTTCATCATTTAGACACCCATGAATTTCATTGAATCCATAGCCGAATGGCTCTCATAAACTCTCACTCCACCTATTCCACTTGACCATCTTACCCAACCAAAACAATCAACAAACCCTACACTTAACAACTAGCCTAAAATCAAAACCCTAAAGAAAAAATAACACATCCTTTGCACCCAATAGAGAGATCCCTCTCTAAGTCCAGGAAGGCTAGGTCCTAGGACTCCAAAGACTGGTTCCATGTTACCTTGTCATTTGGTCTACCAATCTACCAAATCACATGACCCTAACACAAACCATGGTTTGAGACCATAGTATCTACGCATTAGGCGCATATAAATAGATAGAAGATGTCTAAGATAAGTAGTTGATGATTGTGAAATATAGTTCATTATTTTTCTAGCAAATAGTCTGTAAGAGTCTCGTCAGGTTAGGGTTGGGTAAAAGTCTCCTACTGGTTGTGTGCATGGAGACCTAGTCCTAGTTGTATGCGGACTCCGTTGGTTGTGGGTGCGGAAGGGTTTTGTAAGGGTTTGGTAAGGGCTATTGTGTAAATAAGATTGATGTATTGAATGATATATCTAGAGCTAATATAAGGAACTATTTTGTGAAACTCTTGTGTTATGAATCTGTGCTAGTTATTGTTATGATTTGTTGAGACCGCACTGCTCTAAGCTACTTATTATCTATTGCGCAATATATCTGGATAAATTGTGATTAAATGTTGATAAATAATAGATTTGTTTAAGTATTTTTTGCGCTATGACTTGGATTGACTTCTGTTCTATTTGTCTATGCCAAAGTGATAATGATTTTGTGGTTAACGTTTGCGCATTCTATGTGCACGCATCTGTATAAGTTTTCTTCGGGTCTTTACCGAGGGCCACTCATTAATTTATCCCTTAGGGTTTCTCGGTTTATCCATAAACTTTGAACCTGGTAAGGACCCATCAAGCCAATAAATGGTTCCATTTCTGGCATCAGGATTATTATTTTGAGGGAGATTTGATGTTATGGAAGCCCTAGTGAAACAAATTACAAGATTGGTTGGATAGAAAGATCCTGGGATTTGTGCTTCAAGAGAATAAGAGAAATAAGCTATCTGCTAAATAGTGGGTTAGAAAATATATTTATACAAAATTTTATGAAATTTTCTTTAGTTCCTTCGCATACAAGATTCAGGAGTGGTTTTCGCGCTTAGCTGAATTCCATCGTTGTATAAGAGATGATACAGTCACTGAGTGAACCTATGAATTGATCCAAAAAGTAAAGAAAATTGATAATAATATCACTCGTGCGGTATATCATTAGATTGAATGGCTCTTGGGTGGATTTATGACTGAATTTTCCATTGATCATTTTGTGTCCTATTATGAAGTAGAGAGAATATTTTTCAAAGGCCCTAGAGGTAAGTTCCTGCGCTCATTAAAATTGTCGCTAAATATGCTATTGTGTGAAAAGTGTTTTCTATGCGAACAAACTGCTTGAATGCGTCAAAAGGGTTCAGTTATGCGCAGTGGAAAAATTTACCGTGAAGAGTCTGAAGAAGTCCCTTATAGCCCTCTGAAGCTTAGATATGATAGTGAACCTAAACCAGAAACCACTAGCTCAAGTGATTCTGACGAAGAGAGATTTTTCCAACATATACCTTTAAGTTTGTTTACTACCCCATCCACTCCACTTCTATCATCACAGCAGAGACCACCTACTCCATCGTGCAGTCCATCTTCTCATCCTCTCCTAGAATTAGTAATGGTCACGTCAATGAAGCTTCCTAATTTCAAGGGTATTGGGAATGAGGACACTAAACACTTCTGGTTTGTGAATAAGGCTATGTGGCAAATGAAACAGGTTCACAGTAATGATATCAAGAAAGCACATCTCATTATTTCCTTCCAGGATAGAGAATTGGATTGGTATGAGGTATGTTCAGGATAAACTTGATGCTACCTTGCAACAGATATAGGCATCCCTAAAAGCGATATTCAAAAAGCCTAAATCATACTCACATCTGGTAATTGAGATGAAATATATCCACCAGGAGGTTAATGAGTCTGTATGGGAAGCACACCAACGGTTTAAGTGTGTCATCAAGGATGGAGGGTTTGTCATTGACGATTCTCAGCATAAAGAATGGTTCATTGCTATGTTTCTCCCCCATCTGCTCCAACCATTAGGATAGAAAAATATTTCCACATTAGTTGAGGCTATAGAGGTCGCAATGAAACTAGAAGCTACACCAACACCATTTGTGCTTAGGACTCAAAAAATAGAAAATCAGTTGGAAGCCATGCACTTGGAAATTCGAAGCATGCACAACAATAAGGGCAAGGAAGTGTGCGCAGAGATTTGGAGTATAAAATGCAAAGCTTCTATTATCACAAAATTTCACTTTATTGGCTATTTATCAGACAACTCTATGTAACTGTTTGAAACCAACTTTTGAATAAATCTTAGCCTCTTCAGTTTGAGAGGGCTCTCTCAAAGGGGTTTATGATATTAGATAATAATGTGACTATATTTCTAGCTCTATTTGAAAAGTAACTTGATTTTTGTGTATGTAGGTTGAAAATAATGCAGGCTTGCTACCATTGGGCTTATGGAGTCAATAAACCAGTAAATTCAGTGGCAAGGCTTATTGACATGGAATTTGAGGCAGATAAAAATCTTTAACAAAGGAAAATCACACATAGAACATAGGGAAACACAATCATTTCATAAATAAAGGAATTCAAAGAATAAACATATGAATTCTCAATAATAAATATGAAATATACTGCAAGTGGTAAACATAAAGATATAGATCAGAAAGACATTAGAAACTCCATGAGAATCTTAGGTCTGTCAAGAAGAAGTCTTATGTATTACTGATATAAGTCAAATTACATAAAGCAGCAATATGGTGCAAAAAATATCCAAACCCTTACAACTTGGATAATTTTTCTTTAAATATAAATTCTTACAGCAGGGATGATCTGCCTCTTGGCTAAATTCATCGAACTCTTCCTATGACACCTCATATAACAGAAAAACATCTCTTTTAATAAGAAAATGACAGCTACACCCTAAAGATGACATTTCCTAATAAGACTCAAACTCCTATTTATTACATCATTCTACCTTATCTTTGAAATATTTACTTGTTAGTTACAACTAATAATCGCATGCTCGAATAGGCTATGACATAGTTCATCACTACTTGAAATATTAAAGACCCTCCTAAACATATGGAACGAAACCCTATCTTTTAGGAAAGCAAGACCCTTATCTTCAACGAAAGCTTTAACTGATGAATTGTCTCCACAACACTGTTTTCAAGTCATAAATGTTTGATGGTAAGGTCACTTGACGTGTTGTATGTTTCCACCTATCCAAAACTGCCACTGGGATGCTTCAAAATCTTCAAAAACAGCTCGCTACGAAAACAGGACAGTGTCGTAGCTTCCAAAAAATAGCTTTTGCACCTATAATTTTGCTCTTTAGTTGTTCCAGGATGTCAACCAAGACATGGAACCTAACCACCATTAAAATCCCTCCTTAAAAACTTAAAAAAGTGATTTTGGAAGCAAATAGGCTGCTACAGAAATTTTCGTAGCGTTTTCCTGGCTTTAAGCCTAGGAAATGCTACGAAACTGTGAAAAAGTGCAGAAATTCCAGATTTCAAGATTTTCTTCAAAAAGTGACCTCCATCTATTAAAACTTGACCTTCAACATACCATGAACCTCTCTGCATGTGATGGACCTCATCAAACTAATGAAGAACACAATCACCATCACCTTACATATTTAAAACATCTTTGCATATTTTTCTTGTTTTTTTCTGAAAAATAGGTCTTATAATAGAGCTTATATCTCTGAATCCATGATGTATTTTTGAACTATAGAGGGGGTTTTTTTCAATAATAATGTTATGAAGAAAAAAATCTCTTGGTGTTTTGAAAACCATCTCCAGCTAACCAGACCCTGCATTTGAAAAACATGTATAAAACAGGAAAACTTTGTTTTCTGAAAATAAGACCCAGATACATCTTTGTATCTCCCAACTGATAGCACCTGTGAGAAAAGTGAAAGAGGTTATTTTTCCTTGTTCTTTACTTGGAAATAAACTCTCTCAGTATTTCCAAATTCATCTCTTTTCATCCATAATACTCTCTTTAAACTTACTACTCAAACAGTCCAAAAACACCGCAATTTCCTTGTTAGCTCCAGCAAAAATTTTGACAACTTGAACTGATGCATGCTTCAGTAAAGCTAGGGTCCTCCATGAATAGCTTAAGGTACATGAGCTTATATATTGTCCACAGAGCCTCCTTTGTGTGCTTTCTTGTACATTACCATCTCCTTGTATAACCAAGTTTCCCTCTTTAAAAGGTGACACTTGTAAAGCCAAATTAGACAGTAAACTACTTGGTGTGATGAGGCAGCTCTCAAACAGTGACATTGAGATATTTCACATGCAAGAATGAATTTTTAGTGACAAATAGTAGCTTAGGATAAGGTTTTTTGTTTTAAATGACAGCTCATGCCTTAATCATGACACATACATGCCAAAAATGTAATGGTGACCTCATACATGGTTATGTACCTTTGAATTAACCATAAAAGACTTGAATAACCTCCATCCTATCTCCTTCTAATCATTGAATGACACCTTGCACCGAATTTGAAAAGACAAATAGAGAAAAAAAAATTGTGGCGTAGTTATTTCATTTCCTGGCAGTTTAGCTATGAAACTATTAGGCAGTTTCGTAGCGAAAAATGCCTTTTTATTGTGTAATTCGCTACGAAAACAAGAATTCTTGGCTAAAGTGACCTTTTCGAATTAAAAACCTTGGGAAATGGAATATTTCAGAAAATGATGAATGATGGACATGATGTGACCTATATGGAGGTGGTTTCGAGATGAAATGAGGGTGTTCTTGAAACATAGGATAGGTTAATTATGAAAAAATGAAATTTCCTATGCGAAATTGAAAAAGGTTTAAGGAGACCTTACCCTTTTTAGGAGTGAACTGTATGACCATGTCAAGTAATGAATCACAAAATTATGAGTGATAACAGCTTCCAAGCACCATAAGGGTCTATTTCATGTTTTCATTGATTATTTGAATGTTGGAGGTTACAACCCCTTGACAACCCTTATCTGGTGTACCATATGTCAGGTTGTTGGATTGCATGACACAGATTCCTGTACAAGGATTAGGAAGTATCAACCTAACCTAAAGCAGTTGTTTTGTAGGTTATGTTCATCATAAGGGCATGATGAGCAGCACTGTCACACCTATGAGATGATGATGGATAAATCTAAATTATACAAGGTGCAGGCTAAGTCCTTCTCACTAGCATCCCCTTCTGGTCACGGAGGATCTTCGGGCAGAGGAAGAGGTCCAGGAGGTGGATCAGATGGTCGAGGAAGAGGAAAAGTCATTTGTGATAATTTCAAAGATGTTGACCATTATGTGCACGATTTTCCGAATCCTACGCGCCAATCTTGCAAGTATTGTAGGAAACTTGATCATGTGCTTGAAGATTGCCCTATCTTAATTGCTAAGATGTAGGAATGAAAGATGTGAACCCCAACACAAATATGCAGATGGTGCTTTTTGAACCCCGTGGAGAGGTTCCAAGTGTGAATGTAGTAACAAGGAGCGACATAGCTACCAATGAAGATAAGGGAAAGAAATCAGCTATTGGTGTCTCGATCCGTAAGGCACAAGAGCATAAAATAGGAGTTGATCATCAGTGCGAAAAATAAATCATTATCTAGGCACGGAAAGAATTCACCGAGGGTGGTGTATCAACATCAAGTAGACCGTTGCAAGGCGCTGGAGGAGATGAATAGATTAAGCCCTTCCTACAGGCATGTATGAAATTACTACACAACAAGAAGGTAGTGGAAAATCTGCAGGCTTTGATAGATAATTCTGTAGAGAAGGGATCACCAATGGTAGAACAATGCACAGTCAATAAAATCTACAAAAACAAGAAAAAAACGGGTAGAGAGATGCGCCTAACTACGCATATAGGATCTTATGAGATGGACCAGGTAATTCTTGATATGGGGTCAAATGATAATGTTCTTCCAAAATAGACATGGCAGCGCATGAGAAAACCCAAGATGGAATTGTCTACGATCCAACTACGCATGGCCAATCAGCAGAGGATCATTCCTCTTGGGCGATTGCCTCAAGTCGTAGTCAGTATTGAGGACGTTAATGTGGAAACCAACTTTGAAGTGATAGATATCATGGATGATACAAATCCCTATCCTGCATTGCTAGGATTAGATTGGGCTATTAACATGGATGGTGTCATAGACTTGAAGAAAAGAAGGATGGATTTTGAGAATAATGGAGTTTGAGTTATCATCCCTCTAGAACCCATATGCAACCTGCGCGCGCTGAGGATGACATTGCCCAAATCTATAAGTTGAGCTTGCATGAAGAGGATTCGCTTAACCAGATAACAGATGGAAGTCTTAAGTGGGAGAAGGAAAGCTCTTCTTTTTCAAATTCTGATGAGGAGATCAAGAATCGTAAAAAAAAATTGCATGAGGTGTATGCATTGCGTTGTAATCGTGTGACTAGATACTTGTGTTGTATAAAATATGAGGTACGTAATCTACCACACTAGGATGTTTGGTTTGATGTGAACATGTTTATCATGACACTGGAGGCAGCTGTGCCGGAAGAACATATATTTCATGCTTTGAATCAAGGGTTGTGCGTTATTCCCGCCTGTTGGTGGGAGACCCATAAGAAAAACCTGCGCACATGGGATGAATGCAGCAAAATGATGTAGTTGCGCTTTAAGCAGCCTATTTCCCGAACAACCAAGGTTTTTTGTGTCCAGGGTGATCCTCGTAAACACCTGGCTATGTTGATGGAGGTATGGGATAAGAAGCCCAGGTCTGAATGGGTTCACATGTTTATTCATACGTTGGGACCGATCCCTAATTCTTGGTATTTGGAGAAGGAGCTGCATCGAGGAAATCTCAATTGGGTTACAATGATAGAAAGCTTTATGTTAACCTTTAGCTTGGACAGTGGATCAAAGGGATTGGACGAAGCCTTGTAGGATATAGAGGCAGTTATCTTTTATGACTCCTGACCATGGGTAGAATGTGTTGCACTGGCATGGGATGCGTAGATGCAGGACATTGCAAACTACCAGAACCTGACCATTGAAGAACATGACAATAACCCTAGGAATATCTTGATCCCAGAATATAAGAAGAATGTGAAAGAAGGTTGAATCCCCAGTATAAGAAGAATGTGAAAGAATAATTGGAAAAAATGGTTGTGGCATGCATCATTGAGCTAGTAGAAGAATATGAATGGGTCAGCCCTATGGTAGTGCAAGACAAGAAGACTAAGGGAGAAATATGAATCTGTGTCGATCTAGGAAAACTAAATGATGCTTGTGTGCATGATCCATTCTTTACCCCATTCTCTGATGAAATATTGGATAATGTTGGTGGACAAGAGGCCTATTCCTTTAGCAATGGTTTTTCTGAGTATCATCACATCCAGATTGTGCTGGAAGATCACAGTAAAACTACCTTTGCTACAGAATGGGGGTGTTTCCAATATACAGTAATGCCATTTGCATTGAAGAATGCTCCTGTTATTTTCTCGTGTGCAGTTGTAGCTGACTTCAAAGAATTTATCCACGAGTTCTTATAAGTATATTTTGATAACAGGACTATATTTGGACTCTTGAAGAACCATGTCTCAAACTTGTGCCTCATGTTGGACACTTCTAGGAAATACTATATATCCCTGAACTTGAAAATTTGTATCTTCTGTGTACCATTTTGGATACTACTGGGACATATTGGGTGTCAACAAGGGTTAATGGTTGACCCTGCCAAGATCGTAGTAATAGTTAATCTAGAGGTACCCATGAACGTGAAGTAGTTGCACTTGATCTTGGGGCACAGTAGGTATTACCAGAAATTTATTCAGGGTTATGAAATTATCATTGCACCTATGGAAAATATACTTAAAAAGGATGCAACATTCTGCTGGGAATTTGAGTGCTAGAAGAGCTTTGAGTTGCTAAAAGAAAATATGGTTACTACACCCATCCTGGTCTTCCCAGACTAGTTGAAAGAATTCCATGTATGCGCTCAGAGCCGTGTTAGCACAACCACGCGCATGAGAAATAGATCACCCCATTGCCTATGCCAGTCAAAAAATCTAAAGCACAGAATGAAAATATTCAACCACGGAACGAGAAGGGCTAGATATGTTGTATGCGTTGTAGAAGTACCGCCACTACCTGTTAGGAGGCCACTTTAAAATGTTCATTGACCATTCTTCTTTGAAATATCTGGTCAAAAATCCTTTGTTCAGGGGGGGGATATTCCGATGGTTGTTATTGTTTCAGGAGTATGATTTTGAGATTGTGCTAAAGCTTAGATTCATAAATTCCAGGCCAGATCACCTGTCGTGCGTTAAAACTAGTGAAGAACTGACCAACCTAGAGGATGGCTTGCCCGATGCGCAGTTGTTTGCAATAAAGGTAGTTGATGAGAATTTCCCGAATATCATTCAGTTCTTAACTACTGGACACGCACATGACAAATATACGGTCCAACAAAAGAAATAACTCGTAGCACACGTAGTTGACTTCACCATCATCACCGGGCAATTGTGAAAAATGTGTGCAGATGAAGTTTTGCGTAGATATGTCCTTGAGTATGAGAGATGCGCAATTCTAGATGAAGCCCGTGGAGGAATCCTTGTGGGTCACTACGCCGGTAAGGCGATGACACAAAATATTTTTCAAGCTGGTTTCTGGTGGCCCACGCTGCATAGTGACATTGTTTCACATTGTCGTGCATGCGATGTTTGCCAAAGGACAGGAAAGCCCTCGCGTTGAGATGAAATTCCCCTGCACCCCCAGATGGCCCTGCAGGATTTTGAAAAATGGGCTATTTATTTTGTTGGCCCTATCAATCCCCCTAGAAAGCACAGTGGCGCACACTACATCATCATGACAACATATTCCATCACAAGCTGGGTTGAAGCCAAACCTGTAAGGGACTGCACTGTCAATATCACCACACAATTCATCTTTTAAAACATTGTGACATGGTTTGGTTGCCCCAAGATTCTGATCAGAAACTAGGGCATGCATTTTGTCAATGAAACCATCAACGCACTCATAGAATATTTCAAGATGTGCCATCAGAAGAGTACCCCATAACACCCATAGGAAAATGGTGCGGTTGAAGCTTCAACAAAATATTGGAGGCATCACTCACTAAGGTATGTAATGCTAACATAAATGATTGGGATGAATAGGTACCTGCAGTTCTATGGGTGTACAGGATGACCTACAAGAAGTTGAAGGGACGGACACCTTTCAGACTTGGTATGGGCTAAAGGTTGTGTTTCCAATGGAATTAATCATCCTGAGTCTATGCATTGCAGCATTTACAAATATGGTGGATGAATATGCTCTGGCAGAATGGTTGGCACAACTAGTTGCTCTTGAGGAAGATCGATTTATTGCAAATTATCACCAGCAAGTCCATAAGGCACATCAAAAAGCATGGCATGATCAGGATATCTGAAAGAAGGTATTCTAGGTCGGGGATTTGATCTTATTATATGACAATAAGTTTGCGCGCTACTTCGTGAAATTTCAAATGCATTGGCTTGGTCCTTATGTTGTGAAGGAAATAACTGCTGTCGGTGTTGTGCGACTGGCCACCTTTAATGGTCAATTCCTCCCCAAATATGTTAATGAAAGTCACCTGAAGCCGTACATGGACAACCATGTGACCAAGCGCCAGTGGCTTGGGACAAGTCACATGTTTGTGTTGGGGGCCTATTGGAGCAGAGTCCCCTAAGGCACAAGTTTCAAAGCTACTTTTTGGATAATTTTGCATGTCCGCATTGCGCAAAGGGAGTCAAAGGGATTTGGGGTGGTCAAAGTCCCCTAATTTTGTGTAAATTAACTTAAATGTAAATTTTGTGCCTCAAACCATGGTTTGAGACCATAGTATTTGTGTGTTAGGAACATATAAGTAGATAGAAAATGTCTAAGCTAAGTAGTTGATGATTGTGAAAGATAGTTTATTATTTTTCTCGCAAATAGTCTGTAAGAGTCTCATCGGGTTAGGGTTGGGTACAATGCTCCTGTTGGTTGTGTGCATGGAGACCTAGTCCTGGTTGTATGTGGACTCTATTGGTTGTGTGTGTGGAAGGGTTTTGTAAGGGTTTGGTAAGGGTTTTTGTGTAAAGAAGATTGATGTACTGAATGATATATCTCGAGATAATATAAGGAACTATTTTGGTGAACCTCTTGTGTTATGAATCTGTGTTGGTTATTGTTATGGTTTGTTGAGACCGCACGGTTCTAAGCGGCTTATTATCTATTGCGTAAGATATATGGATAACTTATGATTAAATGTTGATAAATAATAGATCTGTTTAAGTATTTTCTGTGTTGTGACTTTGATCGGCTTCTTGTTTTTTTGTCTAAGCCAAAGTGATAATCATTTTGTGGTTAATGTTTGTGCATTCTCTATGCGTGCATCTATATAAGTTTTCTTTGGGTCTTTGACAAGGGCCAGTCATTAATTTCTCCCTCAAGGTGTGGAAACCTAGTTCAATCACCCCCCCATACTGCTTCGGGTGAGACTTTGGTCTGCGCAAGTAGATCACTACCAAAAGGGCCAGTAGTTGGACGGTTTGCTGGTTTATCCATAAACTTTGAACCTAGGTCAGGACCCCTCAAGCCAATAGGTAGATCCCGACTAAATGGGACGTATCTAGATTAGTAATGCGATTAATGACATCAATGGCCTCATTAATGCAGATATTGGTGAAAATAGAAACAACATCAAAAGTCACAAGTCTATCATCTAGATCCATTATAACTTCCTTTAAATATTTAATAAAATAGGAAGAATCCTTGACAAAGGATTCGGTACAACCTACTAGAGGCTTAAGCTTATGGGCTAAATATTTGGTGAGAAGATAATTCAGACCGCGTATAAGTCACACAGCGTATGGTATTAACAATGACCCGAAGGGGGGCACCATCCTTATGGATATTAGGAATACCATAGATTCTAGGAGTAAGAGGGTTGTTTTCGATCAACTTCTTACTCAGGGAGCTTACCGAGTTGCTAGATTTAATGGCAAGAGCGACAACTTTGGAGACCTTTTTTAAGGGATTTTTAATTAGTTTCTTGTAGCTCCCTCTATTATCCTCTTACTCCTAGAATCTATGGGCCTCCTAAGATCCATAAAAATGGTGCCCCACTTCGAGCTATTGCTAATACCATAGGTGGTCTGACTTATCTTCTCGCCAAATATTCAGTCTATAAGCTTAAGCCTCTCGTAGGTCGTACCAACTCCTTTGTCGACAAGGATTCGTCCTCTTTTGTTAAAGAGTTAAAGGACGTTAGAATGGATATAGATGATAGACTTGTAAGTTTTTATTTTGTTTCACTTTTCACCAATAGCCCCATTAATGAGGCCATTGATGTCATTAATCGCATTATTGATCCAGATACGGCCGATTTAGTCTGGATCTGCCTAACATCTACTTTATTTAGTTTTGAAGGTGAATTCTATGAGCAGACATGTGGTGTTGCCATGGGTTCTCCCCTTTCCCCGGTTTTTGCTAATATTTTTATGGAGGACTTTGAATATAAGGCCCTTTCCTCAGCTTTTTTCTAGCCAAAGCTTTGGAAAAGGTTTGTAGATGACACTTGTGTCATTTGGCCTCATGGAAAGGAAAAGTTAGATCTATTTTTCCTTCATCTTAATAGTCAATCTTGCTCCATAAAATTCACCATGGAATATGAGGTTGATGGTAGCCTTCCTTTCCTAGAAATTATTATTCCAAGAAAGGGTGATGTTTCTTTCTCCCATCAATTTTTTTGAAAGAAAACTCATACTGAAAAATATATTCATGCTAGTTCGCATCATTTCCTTGCTCATAAATTAGGCGTCCTCAACACCTTAGCCACTAAGGTGTTGAGAATCTCTAATGAGTCCAACCTTGAAGGAGAAAAGACCCACATCCAGAATGTCTTTTGTAAGAATGGTTATATCAGGTCCCAAAGCCTTAGAGCTTCTCTTAAAGTAGAAAAAGGTCCTATAATTAAAAATAAAAAAGAGCCTGGTGAATGGTCCTATAGTGTGCGCCTTCATTTCATTCAGGTAACCACTGATAGGATAGCTAGGATTCTTAAGAATCATAAGGTTTATTCGTCATTCAAACCCCTCAACATTGTTCACATCTCTCTCAAATCCGCTAAAGATCTGGTAAACCCTAGGGATGGAAAAGGTGTCTACACCATTCCATGCTCTTGTGGGACACCTTACTTTGGTGAAACTGGTCGGTCTGTAAATCAAAGGATTTTTTAGCATGCTTCTTACATTAAGCATGTAATATCCTGCTCCTCTGCCTTATTTGAGCATGTAGAAAAGACTAACCATCATATTTGGATCGAAGAGGTTAAGGTTATTGCTAGGATCGACCATTTTCATCAACGTAAGTTAAGGGAGGCCTTAGAGATTGAAAAAGGAAATGTTAACTTCAATAGAGATGACGGTTGGAATATTAGTAGGTGCTCTATCCTTGCCTTATATTCCTAATTTTTGTTTTTTTTTTCTGCCTCTTCCCACCTTCATCTTTTGCCTTAGTTTTTTGGTTCCTTTGTTGATTATCGATTTTCAATTTATTTCTTTAATTATTTTTTACCCCGTATTCTAAAAAAAATATTTTTAAATCTAAAATCACACTAACATGATCCCAAAAAATATTATTTAATATTATAAAAATTTAATCTAAATTTATTATAAAAATTCACCAAATTTTGTTTAATTTAAATATTAGAAAATTATAATAAAAAAAATTATAATTTGAATAAAATTTTATTCCCTTTGGAGTCAAACCATTTTTTATCCCAATGATTAGTTTAGCCATCTCTACATCTATTTAAACTCAATGTATTGATCTAATCTCTCACCTAGTCCTGATGATGAACCACACTAGTTGGTTCGAAATGCATCAACAATGTTCTATTGCATGTGAATATTACCGAAAGAATTCTAAAAATGGTCTAAACTAATATAGATGTATTCTAACTTTAATTTTTTTAATAATAACTCAATATTTTATATTAAAAAGTTGAGTTTTATATTTAGGTCTATGGGGCCTTGGATAGAGGGTGATTGGGTGCTATGTTAAGGCACTATTTGACGTGAAGTCATAGGTTCAATTCCTTACCCCAATTTAGGTGATATGTTGGACATGATCAAGATGTAGTCCTGCCAAGCTTACAAAAAACAATGCTGAATTTTACATCAAGAGACTCTCTCCATGATTCCTAAAAAACAATCTCCTATTCAATCTTCATTTAAATTCTTCTGTATCATACACACTCTTCTTCTTTTGTATCCATATCAGTTATATTTCATTGTTGTTGATACAAGAGTATGTATTCTCCATTTTTCATAGAGGCTTTCATGGATTTGGTCTCTTTCTTATATGCCTCGATTTTCTTGAACTAGATTTTAAAGTGGAGAATTATCTTCTAATATTTCTCATCAAAATGGGTATTCTCTTCTGTTAGCCACCTATAAAATTTGTCATATCAAATGGTGGCTAAAACATTTTTGAAGCCTTCAAGAAACAAGTTTTATTGCTAAAATTGTCAAATTCTTGAAGTCTTATGAAGACATCATGCCCTTGTTTAATCTTCACTATTGTTTCCCTTTTAAAAATCAGAAATTCTGCTGATTTCATGAAGAAAAGATTGCTGCAAAAATCCCCTTTTCTCCCTCATTTTACTCCTTTTTCCCTTCGCCAAAACCTCCATTTTTTATCCCCTTTACTCCCATAAATTCCTCTATTTTTCATTCATTCCCTTCTTCCCTTCATAAAATCCATTTTATAAGGTTTAAAACTCACTTTTAAACCTTACCAAAACCCCCAAATCCATCAAAAAACCTTGAAAAAATCATAAAAATACACATTTTTTGTATTAAAGTATTAAGCCCCTTTGGGCTAAGTCCTAACCACTTCCCCACATATGCCCATGCCCTAGAACTAGGCGCTAAACCAGTCGGGCACTTATCACATCGGAAACAATTGATGCGCATAAGTCTTTTTATCATATTAAAACCTCTGATCCGATTGGCCTCTGTTTATAAGCCCCAAGCCTTTTTTCGCTTCATATAACCCTTGGGCCCGCAATCGGGCGCTAAAAGCATTGTATAAACCATTCTCGATTTGATTTTTCCTTTGTAAAACATAAAAACCCCTTTTTCCTATGTTTTTAACTAAACACGCCAGTGCAATATTTTTTAATGAAAAGGACCGTCGATCTAAAAATCCGATCGACGGTCAACATGATATCGCATCGGAGATTTTCTAATGGGTAGATTGAAAATCCCATCTCCTACGTCCCGATGTTGATTGGCTCTTTGTATTTAAGCCCCAAGCCTTTGCTTTTCCATATACCCTAAGGCCCCATAATCGAGTGCCAAGCCACATATATATAACCCGCCCCAAGCCATTAAACCTTTGTATTTAATAAAAATCCGCCTTTTTCGTATTATAAAGGGGCCCGTCGTTCATTGGTTCAACCCTTTCCCCCACCGTTGATCTTGGACCAATCAACGGTCTGTGTAATCTCGTGTCAGAAGTTTTCATTGGGCGTGTTTCATATTTTATTCACAACCTCTGATTAGCAATCTCTCGATCAATTATTAGCCATTGATATCCTCCCCACAATCCTAGATCCGACGGTTGCCATTGCTCCTGCTCAAAGCCCTTTCCCCACTGAAGAACTCCTTTGATTCATCCTCCACCGTCGATCTGATCTACAGATCGACGGTACAAAGCCAATCACATCGGCGCCATTAAGTTTTTCCCCCCTGCCAATCACAAAGCCCCGATTTCATCTGGGCCGTCCACGTGTCAACATCCGACAGTCCAGATCTTTCCTCCCAACCTTGGCTAAAATCATATACCCCTCTGTAAAGTTTTTCGGCCAATCACAGCCATTTATCTCTACAGATCAACGGCCCATATTGACCCTTTCTCCACCTCGCATATATATTCCATTTAAATATTTCATCTCAGGCGTCGAAATCTCTGATCCAACGACTCAGATTGAAACCGCCCCACCTGCTACCGCTCGTGCATCTTATCAATATCGCTCTCACTCCCCGCCGTTCGATCTAATACCTTAGATCTAACTGCCTGTTAGGGTCCCGTGATTTGGCTGATTGGCAAGCCAAATGACAGTGTAACATCAAACCAGTCTTTGGAGCCCATGGACCTAGCCTTCCTGGACTCAGAGAGGGCTCTCTCTATATGTGTAAGGGATATCTGTGTGTTTGCTTATTGTGTTCTGATTTTAGGCTAGTTATGAAGTAGGTTTTTTTGGTTTTGGTTTTTAGGTTGTGAGGGATGAAACTGATCAAAGATATAAGATAGGTAAAAAGATGTCAGATCAACTGGGCTATGGGGTCGAAAAGGTCAAGAAAGCTATTAGATGGTGATACAAGGCTGTTGAAGGGCCGATTTGATTCAAGGTAGAAAGGATCTTTGGGAAAAATGGAGTAAATGGACATCAAGTTTTTGAACAACAAAGGATTTCAAGCATAACTAGTTTAATAGCAGTCATAAACATGGTAGGGCAAACCATTAATCATGCAAATGTAACTATAAGCTAATCAATACATATAAATAAACATTCAAGCCATGCATAGAGGCTTTTAACTCTCTAACTTCAGGAAATGGATATCAGACTTTGGGGAAAACACTTAAGACAGACAAACAACTCAACTCACTATGCTGGAATGCCTAAAAACAGTACTTCAAGTTATTGGGCACTTTGATAACAAGATTTGCATAGTCTTAGACAAAGGGCTAGGTCGAAACTAGGCCTCCTTGGTTCAACAAATGAGAATCTAATCAGTCAAAGAGATAATTTCATGGATGGAACTATGACTAGCCATAGGTAAGCAGGGCGTACCATAAATCATACTTAGCAATGCATAGAACTATGAATGAAACAAGCAACAATATCCTCAAGTTATTAAAGAGCAGCTAAGAATTCTTTAATGTGACTAAGGAAGAAGAAAACATGAAAGCTATGAAGAAACAGGAAGTTTGAGGTGCCTCCAAGGGCATATCTCAAATTTTTTCTCTACTGATCTATAGCAAGAAAGAAACATGTATTCATGAATGAAAACTAGAAGACAACAACAAAGCAAGAGACACTATACCATTCTACCAAGTCATGGAATCCAACAACAATCCTTCTTCATTCATCCAAGAGCATCCAAGAGGCAATCCAAAAACATAAGACAAGTATTTCTTCCAAAGCTTATATGACCATATATTGCTTCTCTTCTCAAGTTCAGCCTTGTTTTACAATGAAAGCCTTTGGAATAAATAGGCCAAAGTGAGGAAAACCTCATGGTTCAACTTGCCATCCTATTGGCCTAATCAAAATATCTAGATTTGTCCTTGAGGCTTTGCAAAGCCCAAGGCACAAAAATATCTCATAAAATATCTAAAAAATGCTAAAAAAGGGAAAAAACTTGACTTTTGATCACTTCTCATGTGCAAAAATAGCTAAACGCACATGAGGAAATATCAGTTTTTAAAGGTTCAAAATTTGCAAAAATATTCAAAATTTACATCAGCAAAAGGTCCCCTGACTTGCCGGTAACATTTGGAAGCCTTCCCGATGTCGAAACAAGGCTCATGATAGCTCGTTGGAAAGATCTGAGTGTCTACTTTCTGGAACAACTGAAATTTTCTCAATCTGATGCCTAGAAGTCCTCCAAAACTAGGCCTGTGTGTAGAAAACCAAAAACTACAGTTTGGTGATAGACCGGGCAGAGTGTGCAAAAAGCGAACATTTTTCGCCACTTTGGGGGAGAAAATGATCTCCAAATTTCCTAAAAATTGCTGAGTTTGTGATCCTAAAATTATGGCATCCAATGATACCATTCTCCTCCTTTGACGATTCCCCAAAATTAAATGGTGAATTTCATGAGTTTTGACCAAAAACTCAAAAATGCCAAAAAACCAAAATATGTCAAAATGTGCCCAAAATCGGTGAGTATGACCCTCAAGGGTTATTAGCAATATGTTTTGATGCAGAAGCCAAAATATGAAGTCCTGATGTGTCTTTTCTCACTTTCTGTGTCGGGCGCTTCCCTTTAGCTTCCTTGAGTTTTTCTTGGTTTTCTTCTTTGTTGTTTGGTATTCTAGCTTTGGTGAAGAAGTCATGGCCCCTTGCCTAGGAGAGGCAGCTAGCACATGCTTTGGAGGATGCCCTTCATGATCCAGGTTTTGTATTTGCTGGCCCTTATCATTGCTTACTTGAGGGCTGCCTTGTTTGTCTTTCATCACTGCCTTACTTCCCATCACTTTGCTCTTCGTTATCACTGCTATGTTTAGCCTCTTTGCCTTGTTCTTCATCATCACTAAAGTCATCTCTTTTAGTATTTTGTTTGAGTCAAGAGGCTTTTAATAAGAGATTTCTGTGGTTTCTTGAAAATAATACCCCTTTGTTTTAGCACAACAACCTTCCCTTCAAACACTGCTTTTATGAAATCACTGTCATTTTAAAAGACTGAACAAAACAATTTTTAAACTGATAAAAACACTCTTCCCAACCATCATCTTTCCTTTATGAGATCACTGCTTCTTTTGGATTTGATTGGACATGGTGTTCTTTGAGATCATGTTTTCAAAGACTCCTTCAGATCTGTTAAATACCCTCTACACACATTTTGTTATTATTAGTCTTTGAAAAAACAAGTGCGCTTTCCCTTTAACTGTCTCCTAGCCCTTTATAAACATTCAACAAGCCATTACCCTTCTATCACTGCTTGGGAGGCATCTTGACTTGGATGTGCTTCTGAAAAACCAAACTGCCTCAAAAGTTCTTGAAATGTGTTTTTTAAACAAAATTCTGCCTTCCCTGTCAACTTACTGTTTGATCAAGCAACAATGGTTTCAAATGCTGTGTGAAATGCACTCCTTTGCTATTAGGTCTATGTTCCTCTCAAGCACTTCCTTTTTCCTCCCTTTGTATACCAAACAACCAATATTTATAATGAACACACAGTCAATGAAGATAAACACAGTCAAAGTGACTTTTTTGTGTTAGTGGTAAGGGCACCCAGCTTTGGTGTTTTGAGGCAATAGGACAGCCTTGTTTTCAGAGTAAGGCAAAAAAAAAACCTTCTTAATTCAAAAACACTGCTCTTTTCTTTGCAGGCAACTCAATAAGTAGATTTAAAAACCATCACACAGTCAACAAAAATCATATACACAGTCAAAGGTCACTGTGTTATAGGATAAGGTGACAGAGCCCTATATCATTCAATCAACAATAAACTCCTCTTCAACCAAAATACTTCCCTCTTTATACCTCACTGCTTCTCATACCCAGTTTTGAAAATACCTCCAAGTGGTGATTTGCAGCTTTACACACTAAAGTTGGTTTTATGGAGTAAAAGGAGACAATATTGTTTTCCGCCCTTGTTTACCACATAGGAAACCTTTGAAAAGACAAAAATGCTCATATGATGACCACTGCTGTTTGAACATAGACCTACAGGTGCACCTTTCAAAACTTTGTGTTTCTTCTTTCAATACTGTTTGAGGGCAGTTTGTGAGGTTTTGAATCATCAATAAGAACCCACCACCTTTTCTATGCTCCCTGCTGGTTAATCACAAACTATAGCAACTCAAGAACTCAAACCTCCCAAGCACCTTTTCTTTGTTACATACGGTTGACAGAGTTATGGGTTTTATGCCACAGCAGTTTTAAATGTCTCAAATGCTTGACAACCGCCTTAGAAAAGAAATGTGATGTTTGAGCAATTTAATGATAGTTTCAAGCTCTTTGCAGCTAGGACTATCATTTCACTCCCCTCAACAGCTTTTCTTTTCAAAATATTCGCTTAAAAAATTTGACTTATATCACAGCCTTTACTGCTTCAAAACCCTGTCTAGTAGTTTGAATTCAAGGGGGGTAAGACAAAAATACCTCAAAACACATTTGCAACCTTTGTTTGAGAGTTGGAGCAGCTCTGGAAAGCGTTTTTGAATTTTTTTTGGTGATTTTTTGACTGATGCTACAGGCGCGCCGCGCATCAATACATTCCTTTGGAAATTTTCTGCCTGAACGCGTCGCGCAGCTTTTTAAACGTGTCGCGCAACTTTACAGCCCATTTTGAAGGCCTTCCCGGTGTCAGAATGGGGAACGAGATGGAGTTTTGGAAAGATGTGGAAGTACAATTTCCAGAAAAACTTGAATTTTTTCATTTGGAGTCCATTTGGTTGTTCAAAATTTCATTTTCCCAACACTGGTCAAAACTGGTGAATCCCGGTGCAGAAATGCATAGTGCTGCTTGTAAGCCACTTTTGGATGCCTTCCCGGTGTCGAAATTGGGCTCGAGATGACTCGTTGGAAATATATAGAAGTATAATTTCCAAATATGCTTTATTTTTTTCATTTGGTGTCCATTTGGGTGTTCAAAAACTGATTGTCCCATCACTGGTAAAAAATGGTGAATGCTGGTGCAGAAACACATAGCGTTGATTGCAGGCTACTTTTGGATGCCTTCCTGTTGTCGGAATTTGGTCCAAGATGACTCGTCAGAAAGCTATGGAAGTATAATTTCCAGAAAAAATTTAATTTTTTCATTTGGAGTCCATTTGGTTGTTCACAATCTGACTGTCCCATCACTGGTCAAAACGATGAATCCTAGTGCAGAAATTCTCCCGTGACATCTGTATTTTTCACATTTCTCACGAACCATGAGACCTATGTAGAAACGGAAGGAGGTTTTTCTTCTTAAACATATGAAGGACAAAAACCTCTCTCACTTTTGTAAATTTCATCTCCTTTTTGTCAGAAACACATTTTGAAAAAAAATGCCCGGGCGCTCCTTAACCCTAATTTTACTGTGGCAGAGGTTTCATGATTCAACAGCCATGCAAATTTTAGTATCCCTTTGTATTTTTTGAGATGAGATATTTGAGCCTCTCTTTGACTGTGGGTGCAAAGAATCAGTTTCATTTACTCATGTCTTCCCATCCTCTGTCCATTAAAAGGGGGTTTCTTTTAAAACTCTGCTTTCACTTTCTTTCTCCAATGATGATGAACCTGTCAGTTTATAGGTTTTTCCTTGTGATTCAAAGGTAATGAAACTCCTGCAGACCATTTTAGAACCTACTGCTTTACCTCTATTCAAAATGTAACAGCAGAGTGCCTTGACTTGTTTTCATAGGGAAACTGCCTTCCTTTGTGACAGTGGCATGCAAACTTTGCTTTCAATGAGTTTCAGATCCTGAAAAATATGCCAAAGTCTTTCTTGCATTTAATGAACAAATGTGTCTAGTTGCAATATCTTTCTTGGGAAGAACTAAACTCAAATTTTCCTTTTTAAACTTATGATGAGTAATCAGAAGGACATTCCCTTATGAGTAGGAAGATCAGTAATATTTGAAACATGATCATCATCATTGGCCTGTGTAATGACCTGTCCCTTAATCATCAGCAAAATTGTTTTATTTTGGGCTTCAGACTGCTATATTGGAAAGAAAACTTGATAAGAGACAAGTTTAACATTTTGGATTACAGTGGTACCCCTGCTTTCCTTCTTTGTCCTTTTACATTATTTCTCTGTTTCAACTATATCTTACTGTTCTTACCACTCATCTTTTGATCAATCAATACCTTGACATCAATCACTGACCTGGCCCTCTGCTTATGAATGAAGGAGGCCCTTCACTTGACAAAGTGTCTGATGTTCTTTCAACCTCTTTGGCCCTCTGCTTGTAGATGAAGGAGGTGCTCTTAACCCTCTGCTTATAGATGAAGGAGGTTCTTAGTCATGTCATATCATCAACCTCTTGACAGTGTTGTTTTTCCTTTTACTGTCATTTCAGGCTTTGAATGTGGTCGCAAGAGCTTGATGAAGAACTCTTTGCTTTGTAACTGTATTTTAGGCTCAAGATCACATTGAGAAGCAGCTATCTTCTCATGTGGAGCCAAAAATTGTCTTCTGAGATGCTTGTATGTTTCTGTCCTTGAAAGATCCATCACACACTGTAAAAACACCTAATAATCAGCTTGAATTATGGTCTATGTATTGCTGAGACTTAAGGGTGTATTAGTGGCGTGACCTAGGGCTGTAACCAAATTCATTAGCAGAGTAGGAAGGTCTGTTATGGATGGTCTATAGCCGATGGAGGTTTTTTGGCTCTTGGATAGTTTTCCAAGGGAGAAATGCCTTAAAGCGCCACTTCCTAACTTAGGGGAGACTTTTTTAATGGATTTGGATTGTCTCTTTAGAGCTGATGGGCAGACTAGTGTGGCTGAGGCTAGGTAGGATTTGATAATGAGTTTTCATCTCATCATGGGCGGACTGAAAGGTAGGAGGGAAAAAAAGTTTTATAGGTGTTTTCCCAGCTGGAAAATTTGACAAATTTTTAGATCGGCTGTTGGAAAACTTGGCTGTTACAACTAGTCATCACCAACAAGTGAAAAATACTGATCACTAACAGTGGCTCTATTTGGGGATGGCAGCTCCTTTTCAGGAGGTGTCCAGAATTTCAGATCTTTGGCTTATGAAGACCAGTGCCTTACCCATTGGCGCAAATTTCATTCCTCTTTGATGCTACTTCTAAAAAATGACAGCATGATTAGCATCAATGATATTTCTACCTACCCCACTACCTTTCCTAACATTTTTTCTTCTCTTTGGCGCATTTGGACTAGCAACCTTTTAACAATGCATATTGTTTCTTTTTTGCAAAATGAACCTATCTAACTCTACACTTATATCTGCCGGGAGTTCAGATTAAACTGATGAAGTCCTTTATTACTCTACCTATGCTAGATCGACTGTCAAGATCAAGCTGTTTGACAGGATTTTGTTCTCTAATCTAAAACATGAAATTTAAAATGATCAAATCAGGGTTAAACAGTCTGATTTGTCATGTATTTGCGGCATGAAAGGAAAAACTGCACACAAATATTATTTTGCAAAAAGGAAATCCAGAAAAACGGGGCTAAGATGTACAATTTTTTTTTCATTCCCGTTTCTCTCTTTGGTTCTGTTTTAGGCATGTGGAACCAGTATCTTTTCCTAATCTACTCTCTTTGATAAGTCAAGCTTACACAATGTTGACCATCTTATTCACTCACTAACTTATCAGCAAATAAATGTAAACATGTTCAGCTATGATTAGGCTAGATAGCTGAACAAGACATTTGAGTACTAGTAGCGGCATTTAGACTTGCGCGCTTTCCGAAGGACTATTTTTTGGAACATGGGGCTTCACCATTGCTTTTTAGAAACTGCCCTCTTTTTCTACTTTTTACTGTTTTTGTATTTTCTGCTTTTTCACTTTTTCTTCAAACAAACTAAAACTGAAAAGATGCTCACAAGGCTGAGCTTATTTTTCACAGCTATCTATCTATCCTAGTCTAAACTATACACAACATACATTCATTTGGTGAACTCTTCTTTCCAATATAGTCAGTCAAGTAGATGATTGCATGGTTGCTCTTGGTTTAGTTCTTTCATGATGCTGAAGTAATGAAAAGGCCACTCCCATTTGGCTTGTTTTCGGACAGTAGTGCTTAAGTTTTTCCTCATTCTTGGTAGCAACTTGTTCATGATAGAACCCACTACTCCTTCAGATTTCTCAAGGAAAACAACAAATGGATCTTGGAATAATACCTGATCTAGATGATTTGATATATAGGCTTCTTTCAGGACTACTCTTTCTTCCACTTGGCTATATTTGGGACTCTCCTGGTAAAGCCACTCTTCCCCTTGCTCATGATTACTTGAACTGTCAGACTCATCATATATTGCAGTGTAGTTCTCTTGCCAAGCTTATGTGTTTTGATAGGGCGGGCTGAAAACTGTGTGAAGGTCATCAATTTGATGGGCAGGGATACTCTTTGGCAATAAATCTTCTTGAGAAAGAAAAGAAGCAACTTTCTTGTGATCATCAATTTTCAAGCCTTCATTTGCTTCCAAATTTTCTGAGCTTTCCTCATCACTGTCATAGCTGCTATGTTTTGTTTGGTCACTTTCCTCAAGTTTATGAAACTGAGCTTCCTCCCAAAAATAAAAAACTGAGTATTCTGCAAAGTTAGCTTTTGTTTGGAAATCATAATCATCAACATATTGATCAAACCTTGGAGAATCATTAATATAAGTAATGTCACCAGCCATGCATATTGGACTATCAGATTGCTTTTCTTCAAATTGATTTACAAATCTATTTTTTGACTTATGACATGCAAGTTTAACAGGAGAAAGATCAGAAGAGTTTTGGTTATATGAAGTTTCAGAGGCTGTCTGCATGTTTATAAGTTGATCTATTTCCTCTTTAGTTAAAAAGGGAGGCATTTTCATTTCTCTAAAATAATCCTCTTTCTCTTGGGAAATCTGATTTGAAGGATGAATTTCTTTTTGGGCTTCACCTATGAGAGATGATGAATCATCACTTATGCCCTTAGAGAGATCCTGTGGGTTCTCTTTCATTTCTTGCTTGTTTTCATCTTCAACCAATTCTTTGTGATGTTGAGGATAGTTAGCATGTAATTCATGAGTTTTTTCTGATAGATTTTTAGGAGGCCAATTTTCTTTTATGAACTCAAATGACTCCCAGCATAAAGGTAGAGATCCTACAGGTTTTGATTTATCTTCTATCTCGGATCTGAATTCATCCTTACTCAACTCTTCTTGATGCTTAGGATAATAAGCATGGGATTCATGAGTTTCCTCTGATGGATTGTTAGGAGGCAAATTTGCTTTTATGAACTGAAATGACCCCCAGCATAAAGGTAGAGATCCTACAGGTTTTGATTTATCTTCTATCTCAGATTTGAATTCCTCTTCAATCAACTCTTCTTGATTTAGGTGAGAGTTAACTTGAGCAGGGTTTTCCTGAATAACTGCTGAGAGATCTTTAGGATGCAAATTTTCTTTCAAAGTCTGGAATGATTTAAAGCATAAGGGTAGAGAACCTAAAGGTTTTGATTCTTCTTCCATTTTAGAATCTGTGATTTCAAAATGGCTGATAGTTTCTTTAGAGCATTCCTCTATGTTTTTATTTGCAACTTTCCCATTAGGCACATTTTCTTTATAACTCTTGTCTTGTAATAGTCGAGTGTGTTCATCCTGAGGAAGAAGTGTAGGTTGCTTTGAATAAGCAGTGTTAACTTTGTGTTTTTCTCTTTTCCTATCAAGTAGATGCTCTAGTTTTCCTAACATACATACCAATTTTTCCAACTTTTCCTCTGAAGATATTAGTCTCTCTTGATTTGCTTTGTCTTTCTCTATTATTCTTAGTTGTGCCTCCCTATTTAGTATGTTGAATTCTACATCAACTGCTATCCTTTGCATTTCTTCTAGGGTCAAAGGATCTTTTTTTCTTATCTGGAAAACCATCTCTGGGTCAAAAGAATCTGGGTAGTGTAAGAGAGCACATCCGAGGGGTGGCTTTAAGTTGGCAGGCATTGCATGGTATACTTTATTGAACCTGGCTGAAAAGTTTTGTATTGTTTCCCCTGGTTGTCTTTGTAACTGATTGTACTCCTTTATGATGAGAACTTTATTACCCATGACCACCCACCTATCTAGGAAGATTTGAGTGAACTGATGAAAATTGGTAATGCTTACACCGGGAAGGTCTTTAAACCAACTCTTAATTTTTCCTTGTAATGATAAGGAAAACATTCTAATACGCACATCATCTTCTTCTATTTCATAAAGGTCAAGTAAATCCTCAATATTTTTGGCGTGCTCTTCAGCGGTGACTTTGGAGCTTTCTCCATCAAATCTGGGTAATTTATTTTGAAGATTTGCAGGAAGGGCTTGAAAGATGGGAGGTAAAACCAGAGGCTTGTATCTTTCTGGGACCTTTGTGGATATAGGTAGTGTAAAAAGAGGTTCGTGACTATTTGAGGTTTCAGCCAGAGTGGGAAAGGTAGCATGAGGCTCATGTTTTGCTAGGTTTTCCATAGGTGAATCTCGGGTAAGCACAGGTGTACAAGCCTGCTCATGGTCTGAAATTTGAGGCTTAGCTTTTTGAGGTTTGAGATCTTTCCAATGATCAATGTAGATCTCATCGGTGTATTCCTGATCAGGCTCAAAGTAGGATAGAACATAGTTATAGATAAATTCAATAATTTCTTGAATCCAACTAAGGCCTGAGTGTTTTTTCTTTCTAGGATGACCGGTCATGTTTTAGGTTCTTCCTCCAGTGGAGTCTTTAGGTCTTTTGAGAGTTGTGGAGTCGCCAGGTGGAACTTGGTTGTTTTTATAGAGATGTAGCTATGGTCCACCACCAATAACTAGGAGAAGCCAATCTGGGGATGTTTTTTGGGGTTTTCTGAGTTTTTATGTGCCTATGAGGTTTGGAAGAGCTTCCTATAACTGAATCATCATTTTGCTAAGATGGTGAAAGAGCTAGCTTCTACTCTTCAAACAACACTTATGTTTTCTAAGTTTGATTGAGACTTCGAGAATTCTAAGGTGTACTTAGATTGTCACTAACTCGGAAGGTCCCACTGTGATCGTTACTATGTTAGTGAGCGGTGGGATAAGTCAATCAGATAGTATTGTTAAGGCTGCTGGAATGTTTAGGGAAACTAAGTTTTTTTATCACTCAGGGTCCCACCGTGATCGCCATTATGTTAGGGAGCGGTGGGATAGGTCGATCAGATAGTAATCTAGAGTTCAGTAAAATAGTAAGGCCTACTGGAGGTTAGTGGAGTCGCCATGTGGAACTTGGTTGTTTTGAGGTATGTGTGTATGGTCCACCACCAGTACTGTCAAAAACCAATCTAAAGGAGTTTTTTGGGGTTTTTGAGTTTTTATGTAATCCTAAGGTTTGGAAGAGTGTCCTATAGCTGAGTCATCATTTTGCTAAGATGGTGAAAAAGATAGCCTTTACTCTTCAAACAACACTTAAGTTTTCTAAACTTGATTGAGACTTTGGGAGTTACTAAGGAGTACTTAGATTGTCACTAACTCGGAAGGTCCCACCGTGATCGCCACTATGTTAGTGAGCGGTGGGATAAGTCAATCAGATAGTATTCTTAAGGCTGCTGGAAAGTTTAGGGAATCTAAGTTTGTCTATTACTTAGAGTCCCACCGTGATCGCCATTATGTTAGTGAGCGGTGGGATAGGTCGACAAGATAGTATTCTCAAAGGTATCTGAATGTATAGGGAATCTAAGTTTGTTTATTACTCAGAGTCCCACCGTGATCGCCATTATGTTAGTGTGGCAATGAGGTGGCTCAGTCAGATATTAGCTTAGATTTTAGTAAAGTAGTAAGGCCTACTGGAGGCTAGTGGAGTCGCCAGGTGGATTTTTAGTTGTTTTGAGGTATATGTGTATAGTCCACCACCAGTACTGACAAAAACCAATCTAAGGGAGTTTTTGGGGTTTTTTTAGTTTTATGTGCAGCCTATGGTTTATTAAAGTATTCTAAACTTGTCTCATCACTTTGCTAGGGTGGCGATAACAAAAAAAAGTTTACTCTAAATGATTCTATGGACTGCTTGCCTGTGAGGTTTGGAAGAGCTTCCTACAACTGAATCATCATTTTGCTAAGATGGTGAAAGAGTTATATTCTACTCTTCTAAGTTTAACTGAGATTTTGAGAGTTCCTAAGGGATACCTAGGATGTTTTGACTCAAAGTCCCACCGTGATCGCCATTATGTTAGGGTCCCGTGATTTGGCTGATTGGCAAGCCAAATGACAGTGTAACATCAAACCAGTCTTTGGAGCCCAAGGACCTAGCCTTCTGTGGACTCGGGAGGGGCTCTCTCTATATGTGTAAGGGATATCTGTGTGTTTGCTTATTTGTGTTCTGATTTTAGACTAGTTATGAAGTAAGTTTTTTGGGTTTTAGTTTTTAAGTTGTGAGGGATGAAACTGATCAAAGATATAAGATAGGTAAAAAGATGTCAGATCAACTGGGCTATGGGGTCGGAAAGGTCAAGAAAGCTATAAAACGATGATACAAGGCTGTTGAAGGGTCGATTTGATTCAAGGTAGAAAGGATCTTTGGGAAAAATGGAGTAAATGGACATCAAGTTTGTGAACAACAAAGGATTTCAAGCATAACTAGTTTAATAGCAGTCATAAACATGGTAGGGCAAACCATTAATCATGCAAATGTAACTATAAGATAATCAATACATAGAAATAAACATTCAAGCCATGCATAGAGACTTTTAACTCTCTAACTTCGGGAAATGGCTATCAAAATTTGGGGAAAACACTTAAGACAGACAAACAACTCAACTCACTATGCCGGAACGCCTAAACACAATACTTCAAGTTATTGGGCACTTTGATAACAAGATTTGCATAGTCTTAGACAAAGGGCTAGATCGAAACTAGGCCTCCTTGGTTCAACAAATGAGAATCTGATCAGTCAAAGAGATAATTTCATGGATGGAACTATGGCTAGCCATAGGTAAGTAGGGCGTACCATAAATCATACTTAGCAATGCATAGAACTATGAATGAAACAAGCAAAAATATCCTCAAGTTATTAAAGAGCAATTAAGAATTCTTTAATCTGACTAAGGAAGAAGAAAACATGAAAGCTATGAAGAAACATGAAATTTGAGGTGCCTCCAAGGGCATATCTCAAATTTGTTCTCTACTGATATATAGCAAGAAAGAAACATGTATTCATGAATGCAAACTAGAAGACAAAATAAAGAAAGAGACACTATACCATTCTACCAAGTCATGGAATCCAACAACAATCCTTCTTCATTCATCCAAGAACATCCAAGAGGCAATCCAAAAGCATAAGACAAGTATTTCTTCCAAAGCTTATATGACCATATATTGCTTCTCGCATCAAGTTCAGCCTTGTTTACAATGTAAGCCTTTGGAATAAATAGGCCAAAGTGAGGAAAACCTCATGGTTCAACTTGCCATCCTATTGGCCTAATCAAAATATCTAGATTTGTCCTTGAATGTGAGGCATTGCAAAAGCCCAGATTACAAAAATATCTCATAAAAGATCTAGAAAATGCTAAAAAATGGAATTAAATTGACTTTTCACAACTTCTCATGTGCAAAAATATCTAAACGCACATGAGGAAATATCAGTTTTTAAAGGTTCAAAATTTACATCAGCAAAAGGTCCCCTGACTTGCCGGCAACATTTGGCAGCCTTCCTGATGTCTAAATGAGGCTCATGATAGCTCGTTGGAAAGATCTGAGTGTCTAATTTCTGGAACAACTAAAATTTTCCCAATATGATGCCTAGAAGTCCTCCAAAAATGAACCTGTGTGTAAAAATCCAAAAATTACATTTTGCTGATAGACCGGGCAGAGTGTGCAAAAAGCGAGCATTTTTCGCCATTTCAGGGGAGAAAATGATCTCCAAATGTCCTGAAAATTGCTGAGAGTATGATCCTGAAATTATGGCATCCATTGATACCATTCTCCTCCTTTGACGATTCCCCAAAATGAAATGGCGAATTTCATGAGTTTTGACCAAAAACTCAAAAATGCCAAAAAACCAAAGTATGTCAAAATGTGCCCAAAATCGGTGAGTATGACCCTCAAGGGTTCTTAGCAACATGTTTTGAAGCGGAAACCAAAATATGAAGTCCTGATGTGTCTTTTCTCACTTTCCGTGCCCGGCGCTTCCCTTTAGCTTCCTTGAGCTTTTCTTGGTTTTCTTCTTTGTTGTTTGGTATTCTAGCCTTGGTGAAGAAGTCATGGCCCCTTGCCTAGGAGAGGCAGCTATCACATGCTTTGGAGGATGCCCTTCATGATCCATGTTTTGTCTTTGCTGGCCCTTATCATTGCTTGCTTGAGGGCTGCCTTGTTTGTCTTTCATCACTGCCTTACTGCCCATCACTTTGCTCTTCGTTATCACTGCTATGTTTAGCCTCTTTCCCTTGTTCTACATCATCACTAAAGTCATCTCTTTTAGTACTGTGTTTGAGTCAAGAGGCTTTTAATAAGACATTTCTATGGTTTCTTGAAAAGAAGTCCCCTTTTTTTTAGCACAAAAACCTTCCCCTCAAACACTTCTTTTATGAAATCACTGTCATTTTAAAAGACTGAACAAAACACTCTTTAAACTGATAAAAACACTCTTCCCAATCATCATCTTTTCTTTATGAGATCACTGCTTCTTTTGGCTTTGATTGGACATGGTGTTCTTTGAGATCATGTTTTCAAAGACTCCTTCAGATCTGTCAAATACCCTCTACACACATTCTGCTATGATAAATCTTTGAAAAAACAAGTGCGCTTTCCCTTTAACTGTCTCAAAGCCCTTTATAAACATTCAACGAGCCATTACCCTTCTATCACTGCTTCAGAGGCATCTTGACTTGGATGCGGTTCTGAAAAACCAAACTGCCTCAAAAGTTATTGAAATGTGATTTTTAAACAAAACTCTGCCTTCCCTGTCAACTTACTGTTTGATCAAGATAAAATTGGTTTTGAATGTTGTGTAAAATGTCTCATTTGATATAAGATCCCTGCTATTCAAAACACTATCCTCTTTTTGTATGTCAAACAACAAGCAGTTTCAAGAATAAGCATACCGTCAACAAAATCAAATGATTTTCTAAGTTTATGGTAAAACCATCCAGATTTTAGTACTTTGGAGGACATAGGATAGCCTTGTTTTTTGGATAAAGGCAAAACAATAATCTTCTCAACTCAAAACACAGCTCTCTTCTTTGTAGGCCACTCAACCAGCAGACTCAACAACATAAACACAGTCAACCAAAAGGTATATACACAGTCAAAGGTTTTTGTGTAATAGGATAAGGTAGCAGAACTTATGATGTTTTTGATGTGATCATAAAAGAATCTGTAGCAGTCCAACAACAATAAACTCCCCTTCAAATAAAACACTGCCCTCTTTATACTCCACAGTTCCTCATACCCAGCTTTTCCACACACACCTGTAGACTGCAAAGGTATCTTTACTCACTAACTATGCTCTATGGAATGGAAAATAAAAGCCCTGTTTTTTCCTTGTTAACACATAGGAAACCTTTTGAAAAAGGCAAAAACATCATACAATGACCAATGCTGTTTGAACATAGACCCATAGTTGCATCTTTCAAAACCCTGTGCTTCTTCTTTCAATACTGTTTGAGGGCAATTTGTGAGGTTTTGAAACATCAACAAGAACCCACCACTTTTTCTATGCTCACTGCTGGTTAATCACAAATTATAGTAACTCAAGAACTCAAACCTCCCAAGCACCTTCTCTTTGTTACTTACGGTCGATAGAGTTATGGGTTTTATGCCACAGCAGTTTCAAATGTCTCAAATGTTTGACAACCGCCTTAGAAAAGAAATGTGATGTTTGAGAAATTTACGGATAGTTTAAAGCTCTTTGCAGCTAGGATCATCATTTCACTCCCATCAACAGCTATCCTTTTCAAAATATTAACTTAAACAACTCAACTTATATCACAACCCTTACTGCTTCAAAACCTTGTCTAGTAGTTTGAATTCAAGAGGGTTGAGACAAAAATACCTCAAAACACGTTTGCAACCTTTGCTTGAGAGTTGGAGACACTTTGAATGAGTTTTTGAAGGTTTTTTGGTGAGTTTTTGACTGATGCTACAGGCGCACCACACGGTGCTACAGGCGCGCCGCGCATCAATACTAACCCTTTGTATTTTATCTCCCAAACGCGCTGCGCAACTTTTCAAACGCGTCACGCAAATTTGCAGCCCGTTTTGGAGGCCTTACCGGTGTCAGAATTGGGCGCGCGATGGCTCGTTGGAAATATGTGGAAGTCTAATTTCTATAACAACTTGAATTTTTTCATTCGGTGTCCATTTGGTCCTTCAAAAATTGATTTTCCCAACACTGGTCAAAACTGGTGAATCCTGGTGCAGAAATGCATAGAGCTGTTTGTAGGCCACTTTTGAATGCCTTCCCGGTGTCGGAATTGGGCCCGAGATGGCTCATTGGAAATATATGGAAGTCTAATTTCTATATATTCTTGATTTGTTTCATTTGGTGTCCATTTGGGTGTTCAAAAGCTGACTGTCTCATCACTGGTAAAAAATGGTGAATGCTGGTGCAGAAAAACATAGTGTTGATTGCAGGCTACTTTTGGATGCCTTCCTGTTGTCGGAATTTGACCCGAGATGGCTCGTTGGAAATTTATGGAAGTATAATTTCCAGAAAAAATTGAATTTTTTAATTTTGAGCCCATTTGGGTGTTCAAAATCTGACTGTCCCATCACTGGTCAAAATGATGAATCCTGGTGCAGATATTTTCCCGTGACATCTGTATTTTTCACATTTCTCACAAAACATGACATTTGTGTAGAAACTGAAGGAGGTTGTTCTTTTTAAACCTATGATGGACAAAAACCTCTCTCACTTTTGTAAATTCCATCTTTTTGTGGTCATAAACACATTTTGAAACAAAATGCCCAGGCGCTCCTTAACCCTAATTTTACTATGGCAGAGGTATTATGATTCAACAACCATGCAAATTTTACTATCCCTTTGTATTCACTGTGATGAGCTATTTGAGCATGTATTTGACTATGGGTGCAAAGAATCAAGTTTCATTTACTCATTTCTTCCCATCCTTCTGTCCATTAAAATGGGGTTTCTTTTAAAACTTCTTGCTTTCACAATCTTTCTCCAATGATGATGAACTTGTCAGTTTATAGGTTTTGCCTTGTGATTCAAAGGTAATGAAACTCCTGCAGACCATTTTAGAACCTACTGCTTTACCTCTATTCAAAATGTAATAGCAGAGTGCCTTGACTTGTTTTCATAGAGAAACTGCCTTCCTTTGTGACAGTGGCATGCAAACTTTGCTTTCAATGAGTTCCAGATCCTGAAAAATATGCCAAAGTATTTCTTGCATTTAATGAACATGTTAGCCCCCCCATGAAATTCTTGACAAGAAAGCTGGTGTTAAGTCCCTATATTAATAGTATAGCCACTTATTATGTTATTGTAGCCCCCCTTATTGTTATTATTGTACCCCTGTAACCCCCATATTGTTATTATTGTGCCCTTAAATGATTATTGTTAGGTCGGCTAGGATTACATTGTGGCCCACTAGGATTACATTATGGCCCCATGGACTCCTATATATAGAAAGGAGGTTTTGTGAATTGTATCATCCAAGAATTGTTCATTTATGTAATGTATTGGAAGTTGCCCCCTCGAAGTGGCTCATTTCTAAGGCGTTGATATCTCTTTTCTTCTCTTTTTGGAGCTGGTTACACAACATTTGGTATCAGAGCTTTGGATTCTAGGGTTTCGCTGCTCCAAACAGGTCATCGTGGCATTTTCGCTATAAATTTTTTCTACGAAGTTTCAGAAGCTGAAATTTTTAGGGTGCGAAGAAAAAATCCTGAGGAAGCTTGTATAAAAATTTCAGAGTTTGGTTCGCAATAATTTCGGAGATATGATCTGTGGAAGTCAGGTATTTTTTCAGGCTCCTAAACAGGTCATCGTGGCATTTGCGCTATAAATTTTTTTCTACGAAGGTTAAGAATCTGAAATTCATATGGTGCGAAGCTGAAATCCTGAGGAAATTCATCAAAAAATTTCAGAGCTTGGTTCGCAATATTTTTGGAGATATGATCTGTGGAAGGTAGTGCTTTTTCAGGCTCCTGAATTTCATCTCAAATAGGTGATCGTGGGAAAACTTCAATAACTCTCTCTCTGGGAATTGGATTGAAGTGCCGTAAAAAGTGGTCGCAAGTACATAGACTGAAGTTTCTTCGCTATCAATTTCAGAGACAAAGGACAAAACAGTGACACGTGGCAATTCGTACAAGTTCGCTCTACTGAACCAGTCCAGAACTAGGTCATTGTGGGAGATTGGACACAAATTTGTCTTGGAGAATCCAAATCAGGTCAGACCTGTGGCATTTGAAAGAAGCTTCAGATATCTACTACAGAGCTGAATTTCAGATATCGAAGATTTTCAAATACAGAGATAATTCAATTTCAATATCGAGCTCCTCAAAAGCAAGAAAAGGTGTGTATTTTTTTCAATTGCATAAGTCTTGTTTGAAGAATCAATTTGAATTGATTCCCAAGGGCATATTTTAGAATTTTTATCAAGATTAGGTTCTATAATGCCTCCAAAAAATAATTCCATACCCATTAATCCCTCAAAATCTATACTATACTTTTAAAGAGGAAGAGCTGCGATTTTTACATCAAAATATACTGGCAACAAGTTTCAATCTTACGAAGAGCAATTGAAGATGAAATAGATGGTTTAAAAGCAGAAATGGAGGCTAAGTTGGATGGTTTGAAGGATCAAACAATAGCAAATATGGATGATAAATTAATGGAGGATCACATCGAGCATCAACAACAAGTTCTCCAACTCTCAAAGGATAACCCAACTTTGGTGCAGAATCTAATGAAACAACAGGAAGATCAACATCACATCGAAAGAAGTTATGAAGCAGTCATAGAAACAAGAACTCAAAAAGTACGATCAATTTCAGAGTATCTCAGCAAGTGGAAGAACTTTCCCGTAAAATATTTCACATGGGAGGATGATAATTTTATACAGAAGCATCAAGAAATAATCAAGCGTTGAGGACAACACTTGTTTGAAGGAGAGGGGCATGTTAAGTCCCTATATTAATAGTATAGCCACTTATTATGTTAGTGTAGCCCCCCTTATTGTTATTATTGTACCCCTGTAACCCCCATATTGTTATTATTGTGCCCTTAAATTATTATTGTTAGGTCGGCTAGGATTACATTGTGGCCCACCAGGATTACATTATGGCCCCATGGACTCCTATATATAGAAAGGAGGTTTTGTAAATTGTATCATCCAAGAATTGTTCATTTATGTAATGTATTGGAGGTTTCCCCCTCGAAGTGGCTTATTTCTAAGGCGTGGATATCTCTTTTCTTCTATTTTTGGAGCTGGTTACACAACAGCTGGGGGGCTAGATTGTTTTGGAGCCTTCAAGGAATTCCTTTTCCCCTGAAAACCCATCCTCCTCGAAGTCTCTGAGGGCTTTTCCCAATGCAAATCCTATCCGCTGGTCCATTCCTCAAAAGGCCTACATTACCCCTTGTCCCCTGCCAATTTCAAATTTTTCCCCTTTCACTCCCCTTTTTCAAAATCCCCTCAAAATCCCCTAAAATCCTATTGCTGCCCCTTGTTTGGCCTCATTCACCCATCATCCTTCTATCGTTACCATTTCCCTAGCCAAAAACGCATTAAAATTGAGCTACAAGCCATGCACTTCACACAGTGGGCTTTAGCCCCTGTCGGCCTGGCTCCCGCGCCCTTTCTCCTCCATGTGACCCGACCTCGGAATCAACCGCCAGCTCTAAAAGCGCCTATCCTATGAGATGATCGGGCGCGACATCAACCATTGATTTGGGTCGATCGAACGATCCTTGTTAACCCCATTTCCTCCGTCGTTTTCCACGTTCAAATCCTAGATCGCATCTCCACCGTCCATTGCCCGACAGATCAACGGCGCGGAGCCCATCCTCCCTGTGGTCCCCGCTTCCACTGTTTCGAAACCGCTTGTTTATTCCGCACCGCCTTTGGGCGATGGGCGATTTTCCCTCGTTGCCCAGCGATTCCACTGGCCTTCCGACGTGTGTCTTCGGTACGGCGGCAAAACCACTTTCTCCCCGCGCATTATCTTTCGACCAGAGTCGCGCAGCGAAATGTATACCAGCCGTCAGATCTCGCGTGCTCCATCTGACGGTCGCCCATCAACCAAGCTGCGCACAAGTTAAATCCTCTCTGTCGTGCCCCTGCCCACCGTCTGCCGCCCCGGATGCGTTTCCCGCCGTAGATCGCCACCACATTCAACGGTCCCGATTAGTCCTCCCGTACCATTGACTGTTCCACCATCACCTGGACCTCCACCTCACCCGTCCACGTGTCTTTTCTGATGCCATGTCACCTCCACGCGTCCCGCCGTACTTTCGCCCTCCTGTTTCATATATTCGTTCATAAGTTAGGTTTATTAAGGTTTTTATTTAAAAACTTCCACCGCATCCCACTAGCCTATGCCACCTCTGATCACCACCATTCCAGAGCATTTCTCGCCATCTCTTCGCGTTCTTCCTCCATTTCCTCACCTACATGACCATGCTCTTCGTCCACATCATCCGCCACCCCATCCGTTGTTTTCTTCAAATCTTTTGTGTTCTTGCAGGGTTTGCAACAATTAGCGGCCGCCATGATCGCCCGGCTTTCCATGCAGCGGCCAAGAAATGCAGGGGAGCCTTATACCTAGATACATTTAATGAAAATGGCCCGGGAAGGTGATGAAAATACATTCATTAAAAAGAACAAGGTTGGCTCTGTGGAAAACCTTCCAGCACCATTAAAAGTTCGAGCTAACATGTCAGAGGCAGAGATGAAGCAGAAAAGTGTTTAAGGCACACTAATGATCAACTTAAGCCTTCAATCAGTGTTTTAAGCGGCAAAGCACCAGTTGAAGACCCCGAGGATCAATCAAAAGATCCTGAGCGCAAGCAAAAGGTAATACCAGGGTTATTTATCAGCAGAATGTTTTTCTTCAACTACAGGGCGCCCATACAACTTTTATTATACACAGTGTCCGTGAAAGAATTTCCACCCTAGCAGCAGTTCAAAACAATCAGAACATTAATGTAAGCAAACTTCTCAGCAGTATTTACCATTTTTTTATTCTCCACAAGTACAGCAAAGTACTGCAGCCAAGAAGCATCAAATTCATGTCTGGAGTGAAAATGAATCTGAAGAATATCACTCATCCATCAAAGAGTGACATGAGTTAAATGCTAAAATAGGCTTCGGCCCTCTCCTTCTGTTTCTGAGTTTAATGCTTCATTTAGTGCTACACCTAACTTCTCCTGCTCCTCTTCAGCGATAAAAATCAGGAGAAAATATTGTAATGGTTGTTGATGAGATATCAGAGAAATGCAAGTATTTTCCTCTTGAGACAAGTTCTCTGTGTGATATTGTAAGATAGGCTGAGATTTAATGTATTCAGACTGAATGTTCAAGCTGTGGGCAATGATGTACCTGATTGGTGTTGTTTTTGATATGACAAGCACATTTCTTTGGATCCTGATCTAAAGCAGCTGGTGATGTTTTCCTTTCTCTGTATTTGTGATTGACTTGCTTTCATTTCATTATGTTTCTTCAGGCTCGCATCAGAAGTTTGGTATAGGATTCACCCTTGCTAGGTGCCCTATGCTTCTGCTCTCCCTACCTTCAATGTTTTCTGCTTATAGGTGTATCTGAATATTGATTTCATTTTATTTAACCAGTGTAGTGGATGTTATTGCCTGCTCTCTGATGTATGAATTAATGAAATCTATGTTTAGATGTTCTTGTTAAGATTTAGTTAGATGATTTGAGAACACTGGGAGGTCTAGAACTCTGTCTCTGCCTCACTAGGATCTTTCCATCTCATTAAGCCTTTCTAAGATCCCTTGTCTTGCCTCCGGTTCTGTCCAAGAAGTTCTGGAGTTAAATGACCTCTGACCTGATCTATAGACAGAGTTGGCTGATTCCCCTTCACTCACTTTCAGTCCTTAATGTCCCATTCCACCTATCATCTTTAAGATCCAAATGCTCTAGATGACTAGCCCAACTGAAAGCTTGCACATTGAACACAAGTAAATTCTTTCTTAACTCCATTACCCAATGGCTCTAATGTTCTCTGAGTTATCTACCTTTGCCTAAATTCCCTCTTGCTCATCCTTGTCTTATATTGGACCTTCCTTTCTTGATTCCCAACAACCAAACATAAACAATTAAACAAACAACCCTGTGCCTATAACTAGCCTAAAATTATTATCCTTGAGCCTCAAAGACACATCTTTTGACTCACATAGAGAGATCCCTCTCTGGACCTAGGAGGGCTAGATCCTAAGGTCTGAAAGTGGTTCTGATGTTGTCTCATCTTTTGGTCTTGCCAATCTGGCCAAAACATGGGAACCCCAACATAATGGCGACTCCGTTGGGGATCTGAATGCATTACACTTTGAACATCCCTAGGCATTCAAAAACCTTCAATCTCTGGTTAGGTTGGCAGTTAGTCACACCTGTTCTTGAACAAGCCTCAGTATAATTTGTTGTGTTCTTTTGTACTCTTAGACAGAGCCTGGACAGGGCCAGGTAGCCTCCAGATCTCATCCTCTTCAGGAGGTGAGACATCCGGTAAATGCCCTCCCAATCAATCTCTGGTTAGATTTTGTTGTGTTCTGAGGTTATCCTTGAGAGTTGATAGTAACTTAGCACTGTGGTGGATAGTATACCCCTTAGACATACCCTAAACCTTCCACCTGGTGACTCCATAGCTCCTCAATGATCAAAGACTCCACTGGTGATCAGTAGGCCTGCTGGTTATCTTGGTTTCACATAAGACTCCACTGGGAGACCTGCCTTCATAACAACATCAACCACAACAAAAGTAGTGAGTAGGGTAAAGCTGTTTAGTTTAAAATATAACATTCTGGCTTTCAGGACCATTCATACAAGGGCTTACCCTAACCCAAACCCACCTAAAATAGTTGATGACCCTGAGAGCATCCTCAAAGGAGCTCCTACACCTAAGAGACCAACTATTTCCACTCACATCCATAGAGCTAATTCCGCACCAGAAGACCTTACAGCTCTATCACGTTTTCATTTTGACCTAGACCCACCAAACAAATTACCCAGAGCTAGGTCATTCAATCATTTAGACCAGTCAGACCCTGAGCCTCACGGTTCACCATCCAATAGTGGTCAACACACTAGGGACAGAGGAACCCCTCCATCTACTCCACCCGATATACACTTTGTTCAAAACTTGGGGCTCTCCCACCCTAGATCTGCCCAGCAAATCTCTGTTGGCCCTAACATACTTGTTATTCAAATACCAGTTGCTTAGGTTAATCCTTTGCCTCATCAGAACATCATCATGGCAGCCTGGTATGCCCCTCTGGTTTTACCTCAGCCTCTAGTACCCTTACCAAACGACTATCAATCAAAAATCCCCCATTTCACTGCCAAAGATTCCATCACAGCTCAACAACATGTAGACAAAATGGAAGACTCTTTTGACTATATGGAAATAGATGATGAGACAGTCAAAATGAGAATTTTTGCACAGAGCTTAGGGGGAGATGTGAAGAAATGGTTTAAAGGCCTACCCCTTAATAGCATCCAAGACCTGCCTGCCCTATATCAGACTTTCATTAACAAATGGGAAACTACGGCAAACCCTCACCAACTTCTAGCAGAATATTTGAGCCTTTAAAGAAATGCAGGAGAGAGTGTCCATGACTACACAACGAGATGTAGCAGCATTTACAATGCTCTCCCTCCACATATGAAACCTCCCCAAGGTATGGCTCTAGCAAAATACCTCGAAGGGTTTGATGTTGACATGGCTTATGAGCTTAGTGACAAAGAGTACACCACATTGGAGGACATGCAGAAAGGGGCAGTGAACATAGAGGCTAATCTGATTGAGAAAAGAGCAAGACTGAGAGCTGAGAGAAGGGTAACATACAAGGATGACACAATAGCTTCCACATCAGATCCAAATTATGACAGATTATCTAAGAATGTGGACAAGATATACCAAATGATGGAGAAAACGGTTGTCACTCAGAACAAAAACCAAAACTAGAACCAAAACTTTAGGAGAAACAACACCCCTCCCAACAGACAAAAGGAATTAGATCAACAAGTTATTCCCCCATTCCAAAAATTTCTTGATGAAGATGAGGGAATCATAGAAGAGTCTGAGGGGAATGCAATAAACATGTTTGAAACAGAGGACTCAATCCATAACTGTGATTCAGAAGAAGATCAACCCTTATCCACATATTGGGATGAGGAAGGATCAGAATCTGAAGCCTACAGGCTTGGATTTGAAAATGCTATAATGTAGGTCAGAGAACAATATGAACTTAGGAGTAAAAAGAACCAGGACATTTCCAAACCAAAGAATCCTGAGGTGACCATCAAAAAGAGGCCTGAAAAATATTCTAAAGTAACTGCTGAGAATAACAAAACAGCAGCTGAAGGTTCTGGAAAAAACAAAGAGAAGGACAACCAAAAAAATGATAAACAAGATCAACCAGCTAGCAGCACTAGCACCGCAGTTAGTGCTCCTGATAGAACTGTCCCTACACATGTACATAGTGAGAATCAACCTACTGATTCAGCTACTAAGGTACTGGCTAACAAAACAGACTTGAACATTTCGAAGAGTCAATCCACTTTCAATTTAGAGAGTGAGATTGCAAAAATCAAAATCTCTGTACCATTATCTGAGCTGGCCACTCAGGATGTATATAAGGGCCAAATTTTGAAAGCATTAAATCTGGGGGAAAACAACGATACTGTAAATTTGAGTGATGATCAACCTGCCCTCCTATTTGGTCCAAAGATTTAAGGTAAGTTTCAAAAGGGGGTAGTCCCACCCTTCTATATCAGCCTCAACATCCATGATAAAATCTTACATAATGCAATGCATGATTCTGGAGCATCTCACAACCTAATGCCTAAGGTAGTCATGGAAAAACTAGGCCTAGAGATAACCTGCCCTTACAAAGATTTATACTCATTTTACTCTAGTAGGGTAAAGTGCCTTGGCCTAATCAAAGACTTATGTGTGAGTTTGACCCAGATCCCAGCTAAATGTATGGTCATGGATGTGGTGGTGGCCGATGTGCCCCCCAAGTATGGCATGCTATTATCAAGATCGTGGGGAGCCAAACTACAAGGAACAATGCAGATGGATGGCACATATGCCACTATCCCTATCTTTGGCCAACCTAGGAGGCTATATAGAGAAACACACATGAAATTCTTAGTCAGTAGCCCCGAGAAGCCTGAAAATTCTCCTCTATACTCTGTACATACAGATCTTGACTCCTTCATCCTCTGTAACGATGAATCCTCAGAGGAGACAGAATATAAAAACAGAGATACGAATGTAGAGGCTGAAAGCACAGACCTGAACATAATGGCCACCTTGGAAGAAATCGAAGAAGAAAATAGTAATGAAACCTGTAGGATATGCGGGGGAGACCTAACACCGAGTGAGCAAGAAACAGAGCGTGAACAACCATCCAACCAGATACCTAAACCACATACATTTCACGAGGAACAAGTCAACTCACAACCTAGTACAGGCCCCATAACACAACATAATAGCGAACCCAGCTGTAGGGAAGGTAACGATGATAAAACTAAAAATGAACCCCTGTGGGAGATGAATTTCGATGGGTCTTGTACTAGGAAAAATGCCGGAGTAGGGGTATGGCTACGTAACACAGAGAGTGATCACGCTGAGAGCCATGCTGTAAATCTGCATTTCAAATGCACAAATAATATTGTAGAATACGAAGCTCTTCTCCTTGGTTTAAATCTGTTGAGAAAATTAGGAGCTCGTAGAATAACCGTGCTAGGAGACTCAGAGTTGGTCATAAAACAAGTAAATGGTGAGTATTCAGCAAAACACCACAGGCTTAGGGCATACAGGAATGACACTTTGGATTTACTGAAAGCATTTGTTGAATATGAATTAGTGTTCATCCCTAGGGGTCAAAACGCTATTGCTAATGGATTAGCTTTCCTAGCTAGTTCATATCCTAAGACTCCCCCTGACCAACAAATCATCATTCAAACCAAATTCAGACCTGCAGTGCCAGACAACGAAAAATATTGGCAGGTCTTTGAAGGTGACAAATAGATTGAGGATTTCTTAGCAAGCAGAAATGAGTTTGAATTTTCTAGTTCAGACTCCAAATCTAAAGACAACTGCCTTAGTGAGGAATCCTCTGACGAAGAAGCCCCACCTCGTAGCATAGAAATAAATTCTTTTTCTGAAAAAACTGGAAATTCGACTACAGAATGTGAAAACGCAGATAGTGAAGAAATAGAGGTGTTGCAGGCCAAGGACAAGAATATACCCAGAGGCCTGGCACCCTTAGAGGACCTGTTTGACTTTGACGACGTAGCAAAAAAGCCCACTATAGAACATGCAGATTCAGATGTGGAAGAATGCAACATTGGCACTGAAGATAAACCCAAAATGATTAAATTGGCTAAGTCTTTACCTGCAGACATGAAGATAAAATACATAGATCTGTTTAAGGAATTCATTGACGTGCTTGCATGGAGCTACGAAGGCCTAAAGGCCTATGACACGAGCATAATACAGCACAAAATACCCTTGAAGGAAAATCAGAAACCTTTCAGACAAAAACTTCGAAGAATAAATCCAAAACAATTGCCTGTTGTTAAAAAGGAAATTGAAAAGATGTATGATGCAGGCATAATAGTTCCTGTAAGGTTTTCTGATTGGGTATCAAACTTAGTGGCCGTGAGAAAGAGAACAAATGTGTCTAGTTGCAATATCTTTCTTGGGAAGAACTAAACTCAAATTTTCCTTTTTCAACTTATGATGAGTAATCAGAAGGACATTCCCTTATGAGTAGGAAGATCAGTAATCTTTGAAACATGATCATCATCATTGGCCTGTGTAATGACCTGTCCCTTAATCATCAACAAAATTGTTTTTTTGGGCTTCAGACTGCTATATTGGAAAGAAAACTTGATAAGAGACAAGTTTAACATTTTGGATTACAGTGGTACCCCTGCTTTCCTTCTTTGTCCTTTTACATTATTTCTCTGTTTCAACTATATCTTACTATTCTTACCACTCATCTTTTGATCAGTGAATACCTTGACATCAGTCACTGCCCTGGCCCTCTGCTTATGAATGAAGGAGGCCCTTCACTTGACAAAGTGTCTGATGTTCTTTCAACCTCTTTGGCCCTCTGCTTGTGGATGAAGGAGGCGCTCTTAACCCTCTGCTTATAGATGAAGGAGGTTCTTAGTCATGTCATATCATCAACCTCTTGACAGTGTTGTTTTTCCTTTTATTGTCCTTTCAGGATTTGAATGTGGTCACAAGAGCTTGATGAAGAAATCTTTGCTTTGTAACTGTATTTCAGGCTCAAGATCACATTGAGAAGCAGCTGTCTTCTCATGTGGAGCCAAAAATTGTCTTCTTAGATGCTGGTATGTTTCTGTCCTTGAAAGATCCATCAAACACTGTAAAAATGCCTAATAATCAGCTTGACTTATGGTCTATGTATTGCTGAGACTTAAGGGTGTATTAGTGGCGCGACCTAGGGCTGTAACCAACTTCATTAGCAGAGTAGGAAGGTCTGTTATGGCTAGTCTATAGCCGATGGAGGTTTTTTGGCTCTTGGATAGTTTTCCAAGGGAGAAATGCCTTAAAGCGCCACTTCCTAACTTAGGGGAGACTTTTTGAACGGATTTGGATTGTCTCTTTAGAGCTGATGGGCAGACTAGTGTGGCTGAGGCTAGGTAGGATTTGATAATGAGGTTTCATCTCGTCATGGGCGGACTGAAAGGTAGGAGGGAAAAAAAGTTTTATAGGTGTTTTCCCAGCTGGAAAATTTGACAAATTTTTAGATCAGCTGTTGGAAAACTTGGCTGTTACAACTAGTCATCACCAACAAGTGAAAAATACTGATGACTAACAGTGGCTCCATTTGGGGAGGGCAGCTCCTTTTCAGGAGGTGTCCAGAATTTCAGATCTTTGGCTTATGAAGACCAGTGCCTTACCCATTGGCACAAATTTCATTCCTCTTTGATGCTACTTCTGAAAAATGACAACATGATTAGCATCAATGATATTTCTACCTACCCCACTACCTTTCCTAACATTTTTTCTTCTCTTTGGCGCATTTGGACTAGCAGCCTTTTAACAATGCATATTTTTTATTTTTTGAAAAATGAACCTATCTAACTCTACACTTATATCTACTGGGAGTTCAGATTAAACTGATGAACTCCTTCATTACTCTACCTATGCTAGATCGACTATCAAGATCAAGCTGTTTGACAGGATTTTGTTCTCTAATCTAAAACATGAAATTTAAAATGATCAAATCAGGGTTAAACAGTCTGATTTGTCATGTATTTGCGGCATGTAAGGACAAACTGCACACAAATATTATTTTGCAAAAAGGAAATCCAAAAAAACGGGGCTAAGATGTACAATTTGTTTTTCATTCCCGTTTCTCTCTTTGGTTCTGTTTTAGGCATGTGGAACCAGTATCTTTTCCTAATCTACTCTCTTTGATAAGTCAAGCTTACACAATGTTGACCATCTTATTCACTCACTAACTTATCAACAAATAAATTTAAACATGTTCAGCTATGATTAGGCTAGATAGTTGAACAAGACATTTGAGTACTATTAGCGGCATTTAGACTTGCGCGCTTTCCGAAGGACTATTTTTTCGAACATGGGGCTTCACCATTGCTTTTTAGCAACTGCCCTCTTTTTCTACTTTTTACTTTTTTTGTATTTTCTGCTTTTTCACTTTTTCTTCAAACAAACTAAAACTGAAAAGATGCTCACAAGGCTGAGCTTATTTTTCACAGCTATCTATCTATCCTAGTCTAAAATATACACAACATACATTCATTTGGTGAACTCTTCTTTCCAATATAGCCAGTCAAGTAGATTATTGCATGGTTTCTCTTGGTTTAGTTCTTTCATGATGTTGAAGTAATGAAAAGGCCACTCCCATTTGGCTTGTTTTCGAACAGTAGTGCTTAAGTTTTTCCTCATTCTTGTTAGCAACTTGTTCATGATAGAACCCACTACTCCTTCAGATTTCTCAAGGAAAACAACAAATGGATCTTGGAATAATACCTGATCTAGAGGATTTGATATATAGGCTTCTTTCAGGACTACTGTTTCTTCCACTTGGCTATATTTGGGACTCTCCTGGTAAAGCCACTCTTCCCCTTGCTCATGATTACTTGAACTGTCAGACTCATCATATATTGCATTGTAGTTCTCTTGCCAAGCTGATGTGTTTTGATAGGGCGGGCTGAAAACTATGTGAAGGTCATCAATTTGATGGGCAGGGATACTCTTTGGCAACAAATCTTCTTGAGAAAGAAAAGCAACAACTTTCTTGTGATCATCAATTTTCAAGCCTTCATTTGCTTCCAAATTTTCTGAGCTTTCCTCATCACTGTCATAGCTGCTATGTTTTGTTTGGTCACTTTCCTCAAGTTTATGAAACTGAGCTTCCTCCCAAAAATCAAAAACTGAGTATTCTGCAAAGTTAGCTTTTGTTTGGAAATCATAATCATCAACATATTGATCAAACCTTGGAGAATCATTAATATAAGTAATGTCACCAGCCATGCATATTGGACTATCAAATTTCTTTTCTTCAAATTGATTTACAAATCTATTTTTTGACTTATGACATGCAAGATTAACAGGAGAAAGATCAGAAAATTTTTGGTTATATGAAGTTTCAGAGGCTGTCTGCATGTTTATAATTTGATCTATTTCCTCTTCAGTTAAAAAGGGAGGCATTTTCATTTCTCTAAAATAATCCTCTTTCTCTTGGGAAATCTGATTTGAAGGATGAATGTCTTTTTGGGCTTCACCTATGAGAGATGATGAATCATCACTTATGCCCTTAGAGAGATCCTGTGGGTTTTGCAGGAGTTGAATGGAGCTGAACTGTTTGGGGGTCCTGTCGATGGAAGGATGCTTAAAAATTACTTCTCTTGATCCTATCATGTTCTGAAAGCCTTTTTATCTTTTTCTCATTATAAATATTTCACCCATCATTGCATTCAAAGTTAGAAAAATCAAAAATACAAAAACAATAGAAGAAAGAAAAGAGGGTAGAATGTAAAAACAATAAAGGTACAGCCCCATACCAAAAAAGAGAAACAAAGTCTGAAAGTTTGCAAGCTTAAATTCCACCCCTGAGAAACACACTTCTAGTTATTCATACAGCCTAATCATGACTAATTAGTTTTAAATTGACTGTTGATAGGTTAGTGAATTCGATTCTCCAAACAGATTAATCTCGGCTTATCAGTTAGGTAGATTAGGCTAGAAATAAAGGTTCAAACATGCTCAAAATCTGAACCTAAGTGTCCAAAAGAAGAATGACTCTTATCTGTTCTAATTTTGAGTTAAAATCAGAGGTAAACTAGTTCTAATCAGCTCAAAATCTGAACCAGATAACAAGGAGAGAACAGCTCAAACAGAAGTAAAAACAGAGCTGAAAGAAGAGAAGGCCGTGCTTAGAACTTTCAGATATTAAGCCTTCCATTTTGATTCAATTTTCTGTAAATTAATGTCTATGAGCAGCTTGTTTTTTATGCCATAGATCAGCAATAAGTTAGACTGTTCAATCCTGACTTGTATGCTTTTAAATTTCTATTTTAGAAATTAGTGAATAAAATCTGTTAGACTGTTTAATCCTAACAGATTAGTAGATTAGGTAGAGAAGCTTATGAACTCAATTGTTTAATCTGAGTTCATGGAGAAATAAGGAGTAGAAATAGATTAGTTTTTTGCTTTCAAAATAATAAAATGTTGTAAGATATTTTTCCAATCCAAGTGCACTCTAAAGAAGAAAAAATGTTAGATCAGTAGGATTGGGTACGTAGAAAGCTTGTTGGATAGATATCCATTGTTTCTCATGGCTGCTAACATTTTCAGAGCAAAAAACGATCATCCAAATGAAGAAAAGGAAGCCCAGTGGATAAGGCACTGATCAGCCCTCCAGAGAATGCAAGTATGAAGTTCTTGATGCCTTCAAGAAGGCACCATCCCCAAGTGGAGCCACTGTTAGCCAACTATAAAATTTGTCATATCAAATGGCGGCTAAAACATTTTTGAAGCCTTCAAGAAACAAGTTTTATTGCTAAAATTGTCAAATTCTTGAAGCCTTATGAAGACATCATGCCCTTGTTTAATCTTCATTGTTGTTTCCCTTTTAAAACTAAGAAATTCTGTTGATTTCATGAAGAAAAGATTGTTGCAAAAATCCCCTTTTCTCCCTCATTTTACTCATTTTTCCCTTCGCAAAAACCTCCATTTTTTATCCCCTTTACTCCCATAAATTCCTCTATTTTTCATTCATTCCCTTCTTCCCTTCATAAAATCCATTTTATAAGGTTTAAAACTCACTTTTAAACCTTACTGAAACCCCCAAATCCATCAAAAAACCTTGAAAAAATCATAAAAATACACATTTTTTGTATTAAAGACTTAAGGTCCTTTGGGCTAAGTGCTAACCACTTCCCCACATATGCCCATGCCCTAGAACCAGGCGCTAACCCAGTCGAGCGCTTATCGCATCGGAAACAATTGATGCACACGAGTCTTTTTATCATACTAAAACCTCCAATCCAATTGGCCTCTGTTTATAAGCCCCGAGCCTTTTTTCGCTTCATATAACCCTTGGGCCCGCAATCGGGCACTAAAAGCATTGTATAAACCATTCCCGATTTGATTTTTCCTTTGTAAAACATAAAAACCCCTTTTTCCTATGTTTTTAACTAAACACACCGGTGCAATATTTTTTAATGAAAACGACTGTCGATCTAAAAAGTCGTTCGACGGTTAACATGATATCGCATCAGAGATTTTCTAATGGGTAGATTGAAAAGCCCATCTCCTATGTCCCGATGTCGATTGGCTCTTTGTATTTAAGCCTCGAGCCTTTTCTTTTCCATATACCCTGAGGCCCCACAATCGGGCGCCAAGCCACATATATATAACCCGCCCCAAGCCATTAAACCTTTGTATTTAATAAAAATCTTCCTTTTTCGTATTATAAAGGGCCCTGCCATTCATTGGTTCAACCCCTTCCCCCACTGTTGATCTTGGACCAATCAACGATCTGCGCAATCTCGTGTCGGAAGTTTTCATTGGGCGCGTTTCATATTTTATTCACAACCTATGATTGGTGATCTCCCAATAAATTATTAGTTGTTTATCTCCTCCCCGCCTTCCCAGATCCGACGGTTGCCATTTCTCCCGCTTAAAGCCCTTTCCCCGCTGAAGAACTCCTCTGATTCATCCTCCATCGTTGATCTGATCTGCAGATCGATGGTCTAAAGCCAATCGCATCGGCGCCATTCAGTTCCCCCCCCCCCTCCGATCGCAAAGCCCTGATTACATCTGGGTCGTCCACGTTTCAACATCCGACGGTCTAGATCTTTCCTCCCAACCTTGGCTAAAATCATATACCCCTCTCTGTAAAAAAATTTGGCCAATCAGAGTCGTTGATCTCTGCAGATCAACGGCCCATATTGACCCTTTCTCCGCCTCACATATATATTGCATTTAAAGATTTGATCTCAGCCGTCCAAATCTCTGATCCAACGGCTCAGATTGAAACCGCCCCACCTGCTACCGCCCGTGCATCTTATCAATATCACGCTCACTCCCCGCCGTTCGATCTAAGACCTTAGATCTAATGGTCAGCGCGCATTTTCGCGCAGATTTAAGCACGAAGGATAATTCTCAGAAGGCTACGCAATGTAGGCGGTTTTAGAGTGCCACGTGTCGACTGATAATGCATATCGCGTCCAAAGAGCTAAAACCACTTTCCTGCCCTTCTACTGCGCGATACTGCTGGTTTTCTCCTCCGAAACAATTTTACCTTGTTTTCATTTCGTTTTATCGCGTTCCTCCTTGATCGTTGATCTCTGCAGATCAACGGTCCCAGATCATTTTCGCGTTGTTTCATCGCCCTCCGCCTTTCACCAAGGGGCTTCTAAAAGCGATATTTATCGTTGATCTCGGGCTCTAATATGATCCAACGGTCCACAATCATTCACGAAACCCCAATTTCCTCAATGCATATTTCCTCCGCCCAAAGGATTTTTTCATCTATTTCCTTTTTTTTTCTTCCTTTTCACGAAAAAGCGGCCCTTCTCCATTATGTTTCCCTGTTTTCTCCCCACCATTGATCTTTGTAAGATAGACGGATCTAACTCAATTTTCTCCACCATTTGTTCCAAATTTCCTCTATTAAAACTCAACGCACAAATCTCCACCATTGGATGCATTCATCCAACAGCCATGCTCCTAACCGCAGCCTCCTAAGCAGCTTTACCCAAATATATGCAGGATTTTCTAATTTTTATTGGTTTATGCAGGTTTTAAAGGTTTTTCAAATAGTTTTAAAAGAAAATAAAAGCCGAGGATGACGATTCTCCAGGATTTTGTTTATCAAATAGTTTTGTTCCACAGGGTTGCTATACCACGTTTGTCGGTGTCTCATGAACGCTGGCAACTCTATAAAGCCCCTGTAACACCTGCACATCAACAAGACACAGTGAAACATGATTAAAACAAAGAGTATCAGTGTTGAAGATCAAATTAAACCAGAGACGAAGAATTGAAGGATGAATAGCAGTTTCGGTGGATTATGGCTAAGATCGGAAATCAAAAGCCTAGCCACTAAATTAAACACAGTTAAAGAGCAGAAGACAGAGTTTAGGCTTGATTAAGCCTACTACATAGAATAAAATTAAATTAAACACAGTTAAAGGCAAATCAAAAATATTTATCAGACAGGGGATGCCTCCACTGCCACATCAGAGGCTAATTGATTCCTCTCAGCTACCTAATGCCACCTGTAGCTTCACAACATTCAACAAAGGCTGAGTAAAGACCAGAACAGAAGATATTTTCCTCAATATAGTTGAACAATTATTCCAATACAAATAGATTTATTGCAAATATGACACAAAGCCTTAAAAGTCAACAAAATCATCCCACCGAGCTTAATTCTTAATGTAAAACAATCAATACAGAGGAAATATCTATAATTTTCTCCATCGAGCCCCTCAAAGGCCGAGAAGTATTATTCTGTATTAATTGAACCTGGGAGATATTTTATCCCATCCCACCTCCTCATATCTTCTATAAATACTTATGTAGAAGATGAAACAATGTTGGTTGCAGAACTTTGAAATATACTTGTGCTTGAAACTTTCTTTGTGTAAATAGTATTCAAAGGCTCTTGAAGCTCTATTTTTGATCGAATATTTAGGCTGAGAAGTGAAGATGATTGCTGAACTGAAACATTGGACCTAAAGACTGTAACTAGTTTGACATCAATAACAAGTTGTTTCTTGGGATCCTGGTCTATATCACTGGTGAAGTGCTTCTTTCTATGTTCTTGTTTTCCTCTTATGTATGCCATTTTGTCCATTTATTCTCTGATAAATAACAACAAACATAGAGCTAGGATTTACTATTTACAGTACCCTTCTCTGACTGATAATATTTATCTCAATGTTTTCCTCTAAATTGTTTATTTAAGAATTATTCAATACAGTTCAAGCAGTTAGGAATTTTGGCGTTCCCTCATCCTAATGTTTGCTTTAAACGTTATTCTTGAATGTTATTTTCATTATCTTCTTAGTAAAGTTAGACTAGAAAAGTGATGGTGTGCCTTGTTTTCTAGTTTCTTTCTCCAAAGGTAAGTTCTGAAAGTTTCCCTTAGTGTTTCCTGAAAGCAGACTAGATTTAAAAGTATCTTATATGATCTTAAGTTGCACTTTGTTTCTCTTATGTGTTTTTCATCCTTTCTGAAGGTAATTATGCGGATTACTGGATTGTTTGTCAATTGAGTTGCTTTAATATGGACTTGCCCAAGGAATTTATGGTTAGCCCTGTTCTTGGTTGGTTTTAAACAGTTGCTTAAAAGGCTTTTCTTGTTTGGACAGAGTATAAATCCTAGTTAAAATTATTATCTGTTTCCACCCCTCCAACACATTATTGTTTCCATTCCATATTTTTAATCTCAACGATCTTGTGATGTAGATGACTTTCCCCTTGGATCACTCTTGAAGTTGTTGCTCAATTAAAGCCCTATTATGACTCCATAGCCCAATGGACTAAAAACCAGCGTTATATCTATCTAATCAGCCAAACCTTGTTCTAATTGCTTGCAACTTCACACCTTTGAAACTCTTTCATTTAGGACTTTCCACTCAACTAATAATCATGCTCAACCATCCAAAACAAACAAAAACCATCGTTCTTCATAACTAGCTTAATATCATTACCCAAAAGCCTTGAAGATAAATCCATCTTTGCACTTTATTGGAGAGATCCCTCTCCAGATTCAGGAGGGCTAGATCCTAGTATCCCAAAGTGGTTCAAGTGTTCTCTCTGCAGTTTGACTTTGCCAATCTTGCAAATTACAGGGAGCTAACATCTTCAACATATATTTCCTTAAGAGGAATGTGTATCAAAAATACAATGTAGCCCTTAAAACTGCACACGATATGCACCCTAAATTTGATACCCACTAAATTTTCTATATTATATGTTTGATTTCCTTATGTAAGCTTGGATTTTAGAGAGAATTCCATCAATTGTTCATATATGTGAATCATGCAATAGAGGAAACAAATCAATTGATATTGCAAATCTATATAAGGACCAATCCAGATAAGGTCCACTTCCACCGAATAAATAGGAGAAACTCAGACTAACAGAAGCAACAAAACCAAATGCACAAATATCAAAAGGATGCCATAATGGGACCCAACAAAAGCTTGATATGTAAAGACACATTCGAGGACAAAACAAAGAGGGTCATGGATTAACATTGAAATCCAAAACCTATAGCTAAGAATCCAAACCAAATGCACCCACGAATACAATATTCAAACCTTTAATAGGTGCTTCTCTTGGCCAACGAAGCCTTTCCACCATCCTCCACTACCTAGCTAAATCATGCTCCTCTATACTATCCTCCTTCTGAGTGATTATCGAAATTAGATTGTTCTTCCCATTGTTAACACTGGAAAATCGTACAATAGAAGACAACATCAATTAATGTCGAGCCCAAGGATTTACAGGACAGGAATACTTTATGGAATCAATAAGTATTTAAAATCTCTAAGGTTTTGAGAAAATCAGATTTGAACTAGTCGTAAATGCTCAAATGTGTGCTTTTTCCTTCTAGAAGAGCACCTTCTGCGCGCCTTTTTTCCCGATAAGCATGCATTCCTGGAAATGGAAAAAATTCACTTTCTGGGACCACGAGAAGCAAAGGAAAGTTACTCCTTATGTGAAAGCCGCCTAAGGACAACCACCAGTGCCTCCTTAGACATTATGTGAGCACACAAAATAATATTTGAGCACACAATGGAATCACACCTCTCCCTTGGGTCACCATCCATAAGGTACCAAGGTAGGGAAGGAGGATTTTAAGCTCACCTATATAAACCCACCAAGAGATGAAGAAATGGTGATCACAACGTTATGCTGGCCAAAGTTACCCAAGCAACACGAGCATTATGTGTGACCCGGTGCTGGAGCTAAAGAGGACTCGATAGTTGGCCACCCAACATCTTAGTCCACCACAGTAGAGAGAGAGAGTTAGACTGCATCAGAGGCAGAACTTGGAAGGCAAACATCCTTGCATCGGGACCTAGAGCCATTGCCTAAGGGCCCTTTGGAAAGTGGGTAAGATTTCCTTTTATTCCGAACATTTAATAAGAAGAGGCCACCGAGCCGTCGTTTGCATTATTACTGTTTGGAACTCTCTATATAGCTTCTTTTGTGTTTTTAGTTTTAGTTTAACCAGAGCATACTTCAGCATATTATTTCCATTAAGTTTTATGCTTTTAAGCTCCCCCCAAATTCTTCCTGTTACCAATAGTTTTGAGAGTAGACCACACTCTCTAAGCTCGTGTGATTTCGTACACTCGTGCGTCGAATCCACAACAATAGGATTGGCAACTCCACTGACATGTTTCAAGTTTATGTGGTTGTGCCATCTTTTGTAGGAGACCCTTTGTCTATGCTGGAGTGGAGCTGATAGTCCTCTGACCCATATTGTCGTCCCTAGACTCACTGAGGTAACAGACTGAAGAAGGCAGCTCCTAATATTTTTACTTGCAGGATTTTTGCGCGTAGTTTTTCCACACAGAGGCACATTGCGCATGTTCAGGAGTGACCTGCGCGCAGGAAGGCGCACCCGTCAAGGGCTTTTGCACGCAAATTGCAAAGAGATTTTTTTCTCCCTATTTTATTCATTTTTTCTGCTTGTAAGTGTGTTGGGCAGACCCTAATGTATTTGCCAACACCTTTGTTGATACCCCACAGCTTCTAAGAACTCATTTTTTGCTGCTTTCTATAGGCATTTAGTTAGTTTTCATTTAAGTTGGTTTTTGTAAAAAGTGTTCACATAGTTTAAGTAGGGGGAAAATTAACCATTTCTTTCCGAACTATTTATGTTTTTTTCACATTCTGGTATGCACACTTAGCTTAACTAGTCCAAGTAAGTGGCTCAAAGCCACATATGCATAAACTAGTGTAGAAATTGTTTAGTTTAAATTCAATTTTTGCATTTAGAAAATTACGGGACTAGGATTGAATCGCCAATTAGAGAAAGTAATCTATGTTGTCTTTGGACCATTTTGTGACCCTAGACAAGCATATGAACTCTCTACATTCGTGATTCGCCATCTCCCTTTAGTCACTCACATAGACTAACTAGGAGGACTTGGAAGCGGCCCATTATCCGTAAATGCTTTCTATTTTAGCAAGGAACAACGTCACATAGTTTAACTAGGGGATTTTTGTAAAGGATCACCGATATCCATATGTTCAAATTATGAGATTGTTCACCATACGATCACACACATTCACTCACTAAGAAAAGAAAGCCACCTAAAAATAACTTAAACCAACTCACTAAATTCTCCCCACAGGGGCCACAAGAGAATTTATAGATTAAGTTAGGATAAAAGGGGTAGGCATCCAAGAAGCTGCCTTGATCACACTTCACATTGAAACATAGAAGTTTTTTTTTTAAGGAGCTTTAAAATCCACCTATCACCCCAAGGAAAATAAAACCCAAGTGCAGCAGGGACCCAATTCAGAGGGGGTTAGGCTTAGGCGTAGTGCGTGTGGTATCAGTTGGGGCTACCTGACCCGGCTGATACTCGGTACTATTAGCTGACTACCAAGAATTCCATGACTCGAATGCTCACATGGGACAGTGGTTCATAGTGGCCAAAACTAGGGCATCCTTTACCCTATAGGTGATGGTGCAGGCAAGCACCAGACCCTCTACCCTTACCTTGGTTGATTCTCTTCGGCTGACTGGGGGCGTCGCCAGCTCTTACGGGACGTTGTGCCAGCACTCGCAAGAAATCCTCTCAAGGCCCAGTTACTTTTGAGTGTTTGAGGACGTATTAAGTCTTCTAGGATTTTGAGTATCACGTGCAAAAAAACAAAATGTTTTTTGCTTGATTGATCACATAGATTAAGTTAAAGGAAAATTCATTTCATTTTCGCTTTGTTTTATGTATGTGGCCATAAATGTTTCGTGATCAGAGACTCGATCCCCTCAAAGGTTTTTTCCAAAACCTAACCTAGTCGACACTCAAACTATTCCATCGGTACCTCGTCGATCCTGGCGTCTTTTTGGACCTCCCCCCATTACCGGGAGGGGTTCCAGGTCTTTCGTCATTTAGGTGTCAAAGACGAAACATTTCCACAGTGGTTGGTTCCTCCTTTCTTGGAGCAACCTTAGTTGGGAACCCTAGTCGTTCTCCCAACACCACACCGCACACCACTCCCCCCTCGTCCCCTGGGGGGCAGAGGAGTGCATCCCATACGAGAAGCCAGCTGAATTCACAATAGGGTACGTCACAAAATAACCCTCGTTCTAACCAGAACTTCGTGTCTTCACACGTTGCCATAGCGTAAACCTCCCAGTCACCCTTCTTAGTGGCGTTAAACCTACTAGATTTGACCACGCTCACAAATTACCCCATCGCACATGACCCCAATTGGCCTCCCATGCCCATGAAGCTCCCTTCAGACATACTAAATTTTAAAGGCAAGCAAGCAGAAGACCCAGGAAATCATATAATGACCTTTCACCTGTGGTGCTCATCGAATAGCATCATTGACGATATTATTTGGTTGAGGGTGTTTCAACGCACTCTTACGGGAGTGGCCACGAAATGGTACGTAGAGAAACCCCTTGCTTCACATAGAACCTTTAGCGCCCTCGCTACTGCATTCCTCACATACTTTCAGTTACCCATTCACCATGATTCGGGAATGGAGTTACTGACTCATTTCAGACAATCCCCCTCTACCCATATTTCAGAACATCTCCATGAGTGGAGATGGCATCGCAGCTTATGCAAAGCACAACTCGACAACCGAGTCCTTTTAGATTTATTCTTGAAAAATCTAACAACGGATATTTCAAAGGATGTGGCGCAACGTAACCCCACATCCGAAGAGGACGCAATCAGTAAAGCCCAACAGCTTGAACTGATCTACATGCAATCAGGATACATATACAATATCCTGCCCAATGCCCCACGCCTGCAATCTTATCAAGAATTTCCAAGTGCATCTAACTCTGCAGACGGACTTATTAGGTCAATGACCCAAGGGTGCCTGAGCAGCATCAGTTAGAATCCCGGTTACACACATGGGTCTACCCAGAACATGTCTCAACCCGGATTTCAAAGTCATCATATGCAGCAGCAAAATTTGACTAATAGAGCGCCAGTGTATCACTAAGGAGGACCTTATCCTCCGGCTGAGGGGACCCAATACGTAGGAAGAAAAAATGATGGAAGAACTCCCCCCCAACAGCTAGGTGCAAACATGGGACAACAATATGCTCAGTCCCAAGCACATAACCCACCTACGCAAAACAATGCATAGGTGAACTTTGCGCAGTCGTCCCAAAATCAACCACACCAGTATGATCAGAAGAATTATCCTCCTAACGTGGTTAAGAGAAAGGTAAAAAACAAGCCCAAAAGGAACCCTAAACAGGGGGCAGCAACCAACAGCACCCACTGTGATCCCAGGCTAGAGGTAACTCCAACCGGAATCAGAACCAGGAGCCAAACAATTCCCAAAAGCAAGGCAAAAGGCCACCTCTACGAACAAACCATTCTTGTTAAATATGTGGTGAGTAGGGGCACTATACTCACCACTGTCCTGAAATCCCTGAGCTTAAAAATCTTCAGAGTAACCGAGGACAAGAAGGATCTTCCCAGACAGCTTAGGTTATGCAAGAGCCCCTCCCCCATCAAGGAATGCTCAGCACTCAGCAGCAAAACCCCAATGATTCCGGGAAAAATAACCATGAAATTTACATGGCTGGGGAAGAATTTTTTTTCCAAACTCGGAATCGTAGCTAAGACACCCCACCAGACACCAGTACGTCAGGGGCTAGTACGAACGTGCCAACTGCACCTTTAACCATTCCAAAGATTCCTTTGGAACCATTCCCAAAAATGGTAAAAGGGCCTAATAGGCGAGCAGGTAGCTACTCCAAAGCAGCCCACAATTACAGCATCATAGACGATTTAGCTCAATCACTTGCTACTATGTCCGCATTGGAAGTACTGCAGTCGTTCCCAAAGAAACGGAAAGCCCTAATTTTCGCATTAGGCACCATCGACCCTACCGAAACGCGCATGATGGCTTTTAACTTCGACAAAGCCACCCCTAGGCTTCCCTCCATGGTCGCCTTCCAGATAACAGTATCGGTACAGAATATCACTATTCACCGATGTGTCATTAACGAGGGTGCATCCACATGCATCATGTCAAAGAATGTATGGCAGAAGTTAGGAACCCCCGAACTCAAACCTTCTGTCATCACACTCAGAGCATACGACGATTGTCCCTCGACCCCCATTGGTCTCTTCCAAAATGTACCAGTCTATTTAGCCGGCAAGACGGTCCACATAGACATCGAAGTCTTGGACGCTCACTTGGATTAAAATATACTCCTTGGGCGGAGTTACATGTACGCCATGTCTACCATAGCATCCTCAGTTTTCCGCATTATGATGTTCCCCCATGAGGATCGAATCATCACAGTAGACCAGCTGACACAAAGTGAAAAGCGTCCCTTGAACAACACATATATGTTTCTACCCTATGTAGATACATCCACAGATGGTCTTTTACGGTATCAAGAATATGGCCCTGGCCCATTCAAACCATTGTCCGTCCTAGGGTCATTCCTAGGAGATCCTCCTATTATCCCTGAGGTATCGCCCGATGCCACAGGGGCCTTGGTATGCATGATGTCCACATCAAGCACCGAGGTTAGTCAGGACACGGACTCAAGCAGTAATGACACCGAGGCATCAGCTACTGCAGCCTCCCTAGTCTATGCCGCCTCCCAAACTCCTTTCCTCTACCCACCTCCTGGCTTCACCTCCCAGCAGGTCTTGGAAACACTGGTATTACCCAATATATCATTGGCATTCCTAGTGTGGTATCTAGTTCCTCCTCCAGGAATGACAGCTACCAACTTTACTGTGCTTGGGTTGAAGCCCCCCGGTCCCGAGGAGCCCCAACCTACCCAAGCAACAGTCGAAACCGCCCCCGCAAGGGAAATTCCCATTGTGAAACCGGCGACCATGACAAAGAAAATCGCCAAGAAAGGAAAGAAAGTGGTGACCCCCACCATGCAAAGGGAGTCATCAGCCTGTGCTATATGTGATGTCACAGGACACCCTACCCACATATGCCCGAAGTTGGACGAATTAAAACCACTTCTCAGCTGCAAGGTAGGCACCTCAACACGGCGTTCCCATAAAAAGGAAATTTCCACCAAAAGTACAGGAAAACCGTTGTGTACCAATCACGCATGCGCACTTTGTGGCATCTACAGGCACTACACCTATCGTTGCCCAGAGGTCCCACGATACAGGGAAGCCTTACATGCGGTCAAGCGATCCTATCAAAAGGATCCCTCCACCCATGCATCTGGAAATGAACCTCGTACCATCCTGTGCCTACAGGAGGAACGATATTCACCAAAAAGGTAGCCATTGGTCCCTCCTCCCCCCAAGCCACCATACACCAACTAGGGAAAAGGAAACTTGGTTGCCTCATCCTCTTGAGTTATCAGGAACATCGATTACCGCAGACGGCTTTTTCAGGTCTTTGACCTAAGGTCACCTAGGCAACAGTAATCTGTATTCAGGGAGATCCTAGACAGGGGGCAGTAATCGGCAATGCCCTCCCCCATGATATTAGTCTAGGGGAAACCACAACTGAAATCAAAACTAGGAGCCAAGTAACATCTCCCAACAAACAGAGGCGATGCCACACATTCGCACTCCTAAAGAAATATTTTTTCAAGCGCTAGCAGGTATGCACCCTCCCATCTTCCTTTCGAAAATTCATGTTTTTCAATAATATTGGATGAAAAGAAGATGCTTTCACTTGAGGTAGTTGTTTTTTTCAGGAAGAACCCACAAACCATTCACATCACCACCCACTAAAAGTTCCAGAGCAGGTATCATCCTACCCTCAGCATGATAGAGTCCCAGAAAACTTTGCATATCCTGACATCATTTCTCCATTAGAAATAAACCATAGGGTCCTCATACCTGACCACGTTTATCATCACCTCACCCTGCATATGATAAAACGTCTGCGATGGTCGGTAGAGCCTCCCCTCCATGGCGATCGTCATCCAAAGTAGACCATACATCACCCCACAAGTGACGCCATGGCCATACCATTTTAGTTCGGGAAGCACCTCATGCCCATCCACATATCATGCATAAGGTCAAGTTCACCATTTAAACTCAACCCCCTTCCCAGACGATCAGATTGTACAAGCAGATTTAAAGCGCACCTCTGTGCACCGCATTTGGCCCACCATACCTCCATCAGCATACTCCCATCTGCGACATCTTCCGCTTCATCAACCCTGCACACGAGACCAACCAATGGGACCCCTACCCCTAGCAAAACATCGTCCTCACACCTTTAGTGAGCGACCCTCTTTCATGTTTTGGGGTACCCGTCTTTGTGTTTTGTACAAACCAAACCCCATTATTTTATTCTTTTGGTAAGTGTACAAAGACCGAAAACGATTCCCTTCACCAATTCGCCCTCATATTTCACCTTTTCTCCCATGGCAGCAGTCCCCCATCTCCCCTGGTCGAAGTATTTCACCCCCCCATGCACGCACCATTACAAAAATCATAGCCGGTTCACACCCGCCCTGGAAATCCTACCGACTCCAGGGATTTTTCCTTCAGAAATACCTATGACTGCCACCAATATGCTTAAGTATACTTGGACCTCAGGCCAATGAATCCCCATCATCCATTTTCAGCCACTGCTCACCAACATGCCTATCTTAAACCCATCATGGTTCAGTTAAGGCTTCCTTTTTGTCGACCTCAACACCTCTTTTCCAAAAGGAAGCGGTACCTTGGATGACCCCTCCCCATGTAAAGGGGTATCCTCGGATGGCACTATGGGAGACATCATTGTCCATATATGTCATCGATCCTCTTGAAATTCGACTACAGCAAAAGCTTTCATGTCACTATGGTATCGTACGTTACAACCATTGCACTTTGATCAAGATCCGTCGAAGACCCATGCCTTTATAAGCGTCTCTGACAACAATGCTTACACGAGAAGGTCCTAGCCAGTACATATGTGTACATTGCGTAATGATATGCCATACCAAGACTACCCATATGGGTACCACATTCCACCTATCGTCAAGTAAAAAACGCACCTGAGGGCATTAGCAGTCTTCGTCAACAACCACCAGGATCACTACCACAGTAGTGGCACAAACAACACATGTATCTGTCAATTTTGTTTAACTATCCATAGCATCACGAGCATGGGACATGCCCACCTCGTTGAAATTTTGTAAATATGTTGTATATTTCATCTACTTGCAGGGGGTCCCTTAGGCCATGGTTATCTTGAAAATGGTGCAAGGTGTTGTCAATTCCAAAAATACACACAGGCCTCTCTCTCTCTCTCTCTCTCTCTCTCTCTCTCTCTCTCTCTCTCTCGCTGTGTACGATACAGAAAAGAAACTATAATGTATTTCGGCTATATAATTCTTCCTAGACCTCACACATTAGGAGGCAACTGTTAACACTGGAAAATCGTACAGCAGAAGACGACATCAATTAATGTCGAGCCCAAGGATTTACAGGACAGGAATACATTATGGAATCAAGAAGTATTTAAAATCTCTAAGGTTTTGAGAAAATCATATTTGAACTAGTCATAAATGCTCAAATGCGCGCTTTTTCCTTTGAGAAGAGTGCCTTTTGCGCACCTTTTTTCTCGATAAGCACGCATTCCTAGAAATGGAAAAAAGTCACTTTCCGGGACCACAACAAGCAAAGGATAGTTACTCCTTATGTGAAATTTTCCTAAGGACAGCCACCAGTGCCTCCTTAGACATTATGTGAGCACACAAAAGAATATTTGAGCACACAATGGAATCACACCTCTCCCTTGGGTCACCATCCATCATGTACCAAGGGAGGGAAGGAGGATTTGAAGCTTACCTATATAAACCCACCAAGAGATGAAAAAATGGTGATCACAAGGTTATGCTGGGCAAAGTTGCCCAAGCAACACCAACATTGTGTGTGACCCGGAGCTAGAGCTAAAGAGGACTCGATAGTTGGCCACCCAACATCTTAGTCCACCACAGTAGAGAGAGAGAGTTAGACTGCATCAGAGGCAGAACTTGGAAGGAAAACATCCTTGCATTGAGACCTAGAGCCATTGCTTGGGGGCCCTTTGACAAGTGGGTAAGATTTCCTTTTATTTTGAACATTTAATAAGAAGAGGCCATCGAGCCATCGTTTGCATTATTACTGTTTGGAACTCTCTATATAGATTCTTTTGTGTTTTTATTTTTAGTTTAACCAGAGGATACTTCAGCATATTATTTCCATTAAGTTTTATGCTTTTGAGCTCCCCCCACATTCTGCCTATTACCAATAGTTTAGAGAGTAGACCACACTCTCTAAGCTCATGCGAATTCGTACACCCGTGTGTCAAATCCACAACAACACCCATAATGACCATATCTTCTTTTTTATGATACCAGCAGGATTGGTTCTCCATACTCGAGATTGATTTTCAGGCATCTTCTCATACCATATGAGAGGAGGATAGTATGATACAAGCCTTGCTTGGGCATAATTTATATTTTACTTTGTAGGTTACCACGAATCTTCTAGATTTTGGCCCTAGGAAGGGGCGCTTGTGGTTGTGTTATTTATTCATAATACACGTGGAGGAATGATCCCATAGCCAATTTTTTAATAAATTCAACAGATAGATTGGGGGTAGGGGCACCCATAAATGAGTTGGCCATCCCACTCGATTTAACTTCATATTTATCAAGTGTTGAGAGGGATAATCTCTTGAGGTGCAAACCTATTTTAGAGTTCAAAATGTGATAAAAATATGCATCTTGCTATATTTGAACCATATGGGTCCTTTATAGATTCAAGGTTAAGATGGATCTATGTTGGTTACTATTTTTTTAATCTTTTATGTAACTATTATTTTATTATAAGAAAAAATATCCATCATACTATATGATAGAGAGTTTCTTTATTGAAAGAGTATTTGTTTTATCTTTAATATCATTAATTGGTTCTGTTGTCACTTCGTAAATCTGAAGGCTGAAGACAAAACCACGAAGGGAAACATCAAACCGCTTTGGAATCCAGGACCCAGCCTTCCTATATTCAGAGACGGCTCTCTCTATTAGATATAGCTTTGTTTATAGGGGCATTTTATGCTAGCTATTAGTGCATAGGGGTTTGATTGAATATTTGGTTTAGGCAGTAGAATGGGGCCATTGGGCTATGGAGTAAAACAGGTGTAAACATATGCAAATGTATGAACAAATGAGGTCAGGTGCAACCAGGCAAGCTAGTCATGTCAATGGATCTTTACAGCTTGTGAAATGGAAAGGAGGAGGAGATTAAGGCTCAACAGGAGTGCAGAGCAGACCGCCTCTGAATTCTGCATTCTGGTCTCAGAGGAAAACATAATGTACTATTTCAAGACCAAGAAGGGTACCCCATGGTAAAACCTACACAAAATTTTCTATCCGCAGTAAAGAAAGAACAACAATATGTAAAACTAGAGATAACATATTACAAGAAAAGGAGCACTTCACCACAGATCATAACACAAGAATCTAGAAAACAACATACTCATTCATTCATTTAAAAGAGAGTTCTTGCAACCAGCATAGTCTATTACAATGGTTTTTTCCCCTTCCGGGCCTCCTTGATACTGCTAATGCATGCAGTATTTATAAAAAATTAAGTCAATTTCTTTGTTTGTTACAATGATAGTTCTTAATTACATTCAATTTATACCTTTACCAAGTGGAACCATGCACGCAGTGATAAGACGAGTTTGGAAATAACAGTGGCTTTCAGCAGTCTGTTATTGATTACAGAGTGAGGAAGAAATGGCCTTTTGGGATCCCGAAGAGGCTATGATGGAGTAAAACTTTGATAGGTAGAACATCGCAGGCGGTGAAAAGATACTTCTGGCAAAGAGGGTGGATGTAGCAGTTAGTTATGATCGGAATCTGACTTTGTCTAATGCCGAAGAGGCAAGGCGGACTGTGACATCTTGGCTCTTCCTTTTCAGAAAACCGTTGTTGGGTTATTAAATCGATGAGGTTCTTGGATCAATAGTTATGCTAATGTGTTCGCTGCCCCTTCAGCTTCTACTGTTATATCGAAATTATTCCTGCACGAACACCTGAATCGACCTTTTTTGTTCATTTCTTTGTGACGTTAAGCCTCGCCCTTCCTTTTGCTCCTTGTCGAGTCTTATTCTACCACAAGTCCCTTTGTCGTGTTTTGTCTATTTCTTCATAAAATGGCACACAAACCCATAAGCCCGGACGTGAAGAGATGATGGTGGACGTGGAGCAGCAGCAGTGGTAATGGTCAAACGAATGCGGCAGCGATTTGGAGGACAGCGGAAATAGCCTTTCGAAGGGGGGTCTTAGGTGGTAAGTGGTAATAGAGAGGGGGGGTGTGAAATTGTGAGCGTGCGACACATGGAGGAGTGGGTGGTAATGGATACTGCCCATTTCGGACCCCTCCCCATGGTTGAAGACCGAGGGGGGTACGAAAATCATTTAAAGACCGTCGGATGCAGAGAAGAGGAGCAGAGAAGGAAGAAAGGTGGAGGGCAATTAGAATGATGTGGCACATAGGTGGGGGTCATCTATAGCCCGAGGATTGCAAACTTTAACATGAGGTGACAGAGGTAAACTCTAAGACCTGCGAAGTGTGAAGTGCGAGGAGAGGGAGGTGACGTGGCAAGGAAGGTGGGACCGCCCGCAACCATCATATCACAAACTTTAGCACAAGGTGGTGTAGGTAAACTATAAAACCTATGAACTGCGAAGTGCAGGGAGAGGGAGGCGACGTGGCAAGGAAGGTAGGACTACCCGCAACCATGAAAATTGCAATTTTATGTTAAGATCAGCGTCAGTTAAAGGCTAAACTTCGCGAAGTGGGATATGCGATGGGGTCCCACCCATATTGCAAATCACAAGATTTTAAATTTGTCACACATCACAGAATTTAGTATTTACCACACATCGTAACATTTAGGATTATCGCACATCGCAACATTTGAGCGGTGGAGGTAAAAATTAAAACTTGCAGCATGCAATTTGCGATGAGAAGGTAAAGGGTCAAAATGGTTAAGTGCAGAAAAATGGTAAGGGGTGCTAAGTGCGGATGCGAAAAGGTAAGGACGGGGTAATGTTTAACATATATGATATATATGTATGTATCAAGCGACCTAAAGTGTGGGGCAGAGCTATAACATCAGGACCTCGGACTTTGATATATGTGGGTTTATAAAGTGATAAGTCTGAAAGGTTATCTATGTGGGTCTTGGGGTTTAAATGGGATTCAGAGAATTGGAGTTCAGAATTTGGGAAAATTAAACATAAGAAGAGGTTAAATAGAATGAATGAGGGTAGTATGGATTTTTCTCACCATCACACTTAATCAACAACACTTTACTCTTTCAATTGAACTAAATGCGGATAGATTCATTTGATGCTCTTAAAAGTCAGGATTTCCCTTTCTTCCTTGTGATACTGTGAAATACAGGAGTCTAACAGTGACTCCAACTGGGGATGGCAGCTCCTTCAGGAGGTGTCAAGAACACCGTAGACTAGTGGCCTGATCCCAAATCTGCAACTTAATCTGCTACAAAAACTCTGTGGCTGAGAAGGCTCAATTCAAAATCAACACTCTCTGTAAACTGAAGTCTGGAATATACTTGAACTGAAACTAGAAAGCAATCTGAAACTAAAACTAGAAATATGCTCAAACTACTGAGCTTTATTTTCACACCTACCTACCCTACTCTACTGAAATTGTTGTTGTTTTAAATGATACAATAATGCTAGTGCAGTTAGTCAAGCAACAGCAGAAACAGATGGACAACTTGACTACTTATCAGGAAAATCAACAGTATAACTTGAGTATGTGTCCTCATAACCAAAGTTATAATATGTAATGAAAACTACCAATGTAGTTGATCCTTATAGACAATACATGTTTGAAAACTTGAGCTAAACAAAACCTCCATATAATATGTTATAGGATCAATAAAAGCATGATTTAAATTTTTTGCTTCTAGGCCTTCAATGACTAGCTGGTCAGTTGTATCCCCAATATTAAACCTTGAAACCTCATATTCAGTTTGGCACTGGAAAGCACAATCATCCTCAATATGTAAGTCAAGAGGTAGTACAATTTTCTCTTGCTTAGGGGAAGGAATATTTTCCAAGAATTCTTTAGGATCTCAAAAATTATATGAATGAATTTGAGAATTCAAAATTTCAATACTAGTTTCGTATCGTTCAACAACTGTCCCAGAAAAGATGTTCTAGCTCAGGACTAAATTTTTTTGATTTCAAAATGAGAAAGACAACCTCTAGCAAATCTTCATCAAGTTGAAATTTCGATAACTGATTCCTAAATGCATTTAAAACTTTACTAGATAGAAGTTCTGCCACAAACCTTGTCATCTTGTTTAGAAAGAACTCTGGTTAGCATGCTGTGGAGTCACCATGAATGCTCAAAATTCGGGTTCTTTGAATCATGGAGTTGTCAAGTGAATTATGTAGCCTTCTTTTGTCTGGTCAATGTCCACCACCAATAATCAGATCTGAACTTTGATGTGCCTTCTGAGGAAGATAAATTTTATCCCCAGTATGGTTTCCATTATGTTGTCACTCCGTAAATCCGAAGCTCAAGACAGAACCACGGAGGGAAACATCAAACCGCTTTGGAATATATGACCTAGCCTTCCTATATTCATAGAGGGTTCTCTCTATTAGATATAGCTTTGTTTATAGGGGCATTTTAGGCTAGCTATTAGTGCATAGGGGTTTGTTTGAAGATTTGGTTGAGGCAGCAGAAGGGTACCATTGGGCTATGGAGTCAAACAGGTGTAAACAAATTCGAATGGATGAACAAAGGAAGTTAGGTGCAACCAAGCAAGCTAGCCATGTCAATGGATCTTTACATCTTGTGAAATGGAAAGGAGGAGGAGATTAAGGCTGAATGGGAGTGCAGAGTAGACCGTCTTTGAATTCTGCATTTCGGTCTCAGAGGAAAACATAACGTACTATTTCAAGACTGAGCAGGGTACCCCATGGTAAATCCTACACAAAATTTTCTATCCACAATAAAGAAAGAACAACAATATGTAAAACTATAGATAATAGATTACAAGAAAGTGAGAACTTCACCACATATCATAACACAAGAATCTGTAAAATAGTATACTCATTCATTCATCCATAAGAGAGTGCTTACAACCAACAGAGTCTATTACAGTGGATTTTTCCCCTTCCGGGCCTCCTTGATACTGCTAATGCATGCAATATTTTTAAAAACTTAAGTCGGTTTATTTGTCTGTTACAATGATAGTTCTTAATAACATTCAAGCTATACCTTTGCTAAGTGGAACCATGTAGGCGGTGATAAGACGAGTTTGGCCATAATAGTGGCTTTTAGCAGTCTTTTATTGATTACAGAGTGAGGAAAAAATGGCCTCTTGGGATCCCAAAGAGGCTATGATGGAGTAAAACTTTGACAGGTGGAACCTCGCAGGTGGTGACAAGATACTTCTAGCCAAGAGGGTGGATGTAGTCATCAGTTATGATCAGAATCTGGCTTTGTTTGATGCCGAAGAGGCAAGGGGGACTCTGACATCTTGGCTCTTCATTTTCAGAAAACAATTTCTGGGTTATTAAATCAATGAGGTTCTTGGATCAATATATGTGTTGATGTGTTCGTTTCCCCTTTGGCTTCTACTGTTATATCGTAATTAATCCTACACGAACGCCCGACTCGACCTTTTCTGTTTGTTTCTTTGTGACATTAGGCCTCGCCCTACCTTTGGCTCCTTCTCAAGTCTTATTCTACCACAAGTCCCTTTATCGTGTTTTTCCTATTTCTTCATAAAATGGCGCACAAACCCATAAGCACGGACGTGAAGGGATGAAGGTGGATGTGGCGTAGCAGCAGTGATAATGGTCAAACGAATGTGGTGGCTGTTTGGAGGACAACAGAAACAATATTTCGGAGGGGGTCTTAGGTGGTAAGCGGTAATAGAGAGGGGGGGGGTGCGAAATTGTGAGAGTGTGACACGTGGAGGAGTGGGCGATAATGGAAACTGCCTATTTCGGACCCCTCCTCATGGTTGAAGACCGAGGGGGGTGTGAAAATCGTTTAAGGACCATTGGATGCGGAGAAGAGGAGCAGAGAAGGAAGAAAGGTGGAGGGCGATTATAATGATGTGGCACACAGGTGGGGGCTGGCCGTAGCTCGCGGATCGCAAACTTTAACATGAGACAACAGAGGTAAACCCTAAGACCTACAAAGTGCGAAGTGCAGGGAGAGGGAAGTGACATGGAAGGGAAGGTGGGATCTCCCACAACATGCAGATCACAAATTTTAACATGTGTCGGCGAAGGTAAACTCTAAAACCTGTGAATTGCGAAGTGCGGGGAGAGGGAGGCAAAGTGGCAGGGAATATGGACCACCCGCAACCCGCAGATTGCAATGTTTTGTTAAGAGAAAAGTCAGGTAAAGGTTAAACTTCGTGAAGTGCGATATGCGATGGGGTCCCACCCATATCGCAAATTGCAAGATTTTACAGTGGTCGCACATCGCAGAATTTAGTATTTACCACACATCGCAACATTTGAGCGTCAGAGGAAAACATTAAAAAATGCAGCATGCAATTTGCAATAAGAAGGTAAAGGGTCAAAACGGTTAAGTGCGGAAAAATGGTAAGGGGTGCTATGTGTGGATGCGAAAAGGTAAGGACGGGGTAAGGTTTAACATATATGATATATATTTATGTATCAAGCGGCCTAAAGTGGGGGACAGAGCTATAGCATTAAGACTTTGGACTTTGATATATGAGGTTTTATAAAGTGATAAGTCCGAAAGGTTATGTATGTGTGTCTTGGGGTTTAAATGGGATTCAGATCATTGGAGTTCAGAATTTGGGAATATGAAAGGTAAGAAGAGGTTAGATGGAATGAATGAGGGCAGTATGGATTTTGCTCACCATCACACTTAATTAGCAACATTTTCCTCTTTCAACTGAACTAAAGGCATATAGATTCATTTGATGCTCTTGAAAGTCAGGATTTCCCTTTTTTCCTTGTGATACGATGAAATTCAGGAGTCTAACAGGTTCTATCATTGGTGATTGAAAGGAATCATTATTATCTTTCTCACCCAAATTCAATTCTTGCAAATAACATGAAGATGTCATCTTACAAATAATCAATTATTAAAGGAAAATTACATTTATAAATACACATATTAACGTAATATTTATAGTGAAATTTAACTTATGTAATGGAGGATAAATTTTCTAAACAATATAAAATGAGAGAAAAATATTTTATTATTAGAAAAATTATACATAACTATTATTCTTAGTATTATAATTATATATATAATACAAAAGTGCATCTACAACTAAATATAATAAAAATGTTATCACATTTCTCTTACTTTTTCAAAAAATTATAATATATAGCAACTTTTATATATAGAGAAAGAAATTACATCTTAAAAAAATTACTTTCTTATCACAATTTTAAAAAATTAGTTTTTCTTATATTTGATAATTATTTTACAATTAATTAACTATTGTTTTAATATAAAGGTAAAAATAAAAATAGAATTAAAAAAATATTTTAAATATTTATGTTTTGGGGGTTTATATTGGAATTGGGTTTGAAGAATTTCAATTTTTTTAAATGAAAAATAATTTTGATAATTTAGATTTCATAATTTTCTAATATTCTTGAATTTCACAAATTTCATTTTTTTATAAATGAAAATTTGTTTTCACAGTTCAGATTTGATAATTCTC